>WEIV01023801.1:41872-76653 GCA_013390005.1 Calyptomena viridis
GCACAGGACAAAAAGGCACTGTACAAGTAGCTGGTGAGCTGCACTAAAGAGTTAGAATAGACTCCCCTGCCAAGGCAGCCAGCTCAAGGTAAAAGCATTACCCTGACAGATTTAGCAGCTTTTGTACATAAGCAAGAATCCGTCTAAAGATAACTCTAGAGAACTAACTTGCTGGAAAAGTATATAAGTAATTTAACTAAAGGGCAAAGCTTGCAACCTACAAGTGAGCCACGATCAACAGAGTCCTGCTAACATGTAGCAGTCTGGTATACCTGTGCACAATAAAGTTCAGAAAATTAAATCTCCCACACACACACATTTTCATTTATTGAAAGTCCTTTAACATTTTTTGATCACAACACAAACACTAAGATTAAAGATCCAGCCCACTAACTAATCGATACTCTTGCTTTTCAACAATGACCTTTTAAAGGCTTAAGGTAGAAGATATCCCTGGGTAACATAAAAGGTATTTCAACAAACTATGTCACATGAACAGGAGCATTGCCAGAAGCCAGCTATTACTCTGGAAGCACCCTTCAGTGGTCATTCAGTCAGTCTGTGTAATTTCTTTTTTCTTTTCTTCCCTCTAGGTAGGACCAATTATTGGACACAGATCTGAGAGCACACAGGCAGCTCTCTTTGAGATCAGGAAACAACTACTTAATGTATCCTGCTTTCAACTTTGCTAATGAATGAGTAACTCCTAGGTTAAAAATTATCTTTCAAGGTTTAAGTACTTTATGCTAGAAAGGGCAGGGGAAAAAAAAAAAAAGAGTGACTTGAATCCCCTTCTTGTTGTATGTTTAACCTATGTGCATGAAATGAAATGGCAGTAATCACAAAATATCAGTCAATTTGCTAACAAATATTTTTGATGCACTTGCTAATTCCATCATCTAGAAAAAAAAAAAGTATTAAGGTTAATGGAGCTGCTAAGAGGATTTAAGTATCTTTTTTTTTATAGAGCCAAAAAGATTTAATGCAATTTCTGTTTACAAGATTTATTCCACATTTCTGACTCTGAGTCAAAAAAAGGTGGTGGCCATGCTCAGATTTTTAAAAATCAGGTGATTATCTCCTTCATTTTACACAGTTGCCTAAAAATTTGCCCCAAAATAGTAAATATCCCATACTTGATTCTGAAAACNCTTTTTGAGTGGCAAAAAGCACTGTCTTGGTTTAACCCCAGGCAGCAACCAAGCCCCATGCAGGTGCTTGTTCATTCCCCCACCAGTAGGATCAGGGAGAGAACTGGAAGACCAAAAGCTAGAAAACACTTGTGGGTTGAGATAAAGACCGTTTAATAGGAAAAGCAAAAGCTGCATGCACAGGACAAAAAGGCACTGTACAAGTAGCTGGTGAGCTGCACTAAAGAGTTAGAATAGACTCCCCTGCCAAGGCAGCCAGCTCAAGGTAAAAGCATTACCCTGACAGATTTAGCAGCTTTTGTACATAAGCAAGAATCCGTCTAAAGATAACTCTAGAGAACTAACTTGCTGGAAAAGTATATAAGTAATTTAACTAAAGGGCAAAGCTTGCAACCTACAAGTGAGCCACGATCAACAGAGTCCTGCTAACATGTAGCAGTCTGGTATACCTGTGCACAATAAAGTTCAGAAAATTAAATCTCCCACACACACACATTTTCATTTATTGAAAGTCCTTTAACATTTTTTGATCACAACACAAACACTAAGATTAAAGATCCAGCCCACTAACTAATCGATACTCTTGCTTTTCAACAATGACCTTTTAAAGGCTTAAGGTAGAAGATATCCCTGGGTAACATAAAAGGTATTTCAACAAACTATGTCACATGAACAGGAGCATTGCCAGAAGCCAGCTATTACTCTGGAAGCACCCTTCAGTGGTCATTCAGTCAGTCTGTGTAATTTCTTTTTTCTTTTCTTCCCTCTAGGTAGGACCAATTATTGGACACAGATCTGAGAGCACACAGGCAGCTCTCTTTGAGATCAGGAAACAACTACTTAATGTATCCTGCTTTCAACTTTGCTAATGAATGAGTAACTCCTAGGTTAAAAATTATCTTTCAAGGTTTAAGTACTTTATGCTAGAAAGGGCAGGGGAAAAAAAAAAAAAGAGTGACTTGAATCCCCTTCTTGTTGTATGTTTAACCTATGTGCATGAAATGAAATGGCAGTAATCACAAAATATCAGTCAATTTGCTAACAAATATTTTTGATGCACTTGCTAATTCCATCATCTAGAAAAAAAAAAAGTATTAAGGTTAATGGAGCTGCTAAGAGGATTTAAGTATCTTTTTTTTTATAGAGCCAAAAAGATTTAATGCAATTTCTGTTTACAAGATTTATTCCACATTTCTGACTCTGAGTCAAAAAAAGGTGGTGGCCATGCTCAGATTTTTAAAAATCAGGTGATTATCTCCTTCATTTTACACAGTTGCCTAAAAATTTGCCCCAAAATAGTAAATATCCCATACTTGATTCTGAAAACAGCACAGTGCTATAAGCTTAAAGTTCCCTTTTCTAGTGGCCACAGATATACACACTAAACAAAATAAAATATGGGGAAAGGGAGAGACAATACAAAAGTGTATTGTTAATGTGCCCAATGTGGTGCAAAACCAACAAAATGTCTTATAATGCAGCCTGACTTCAGAAGGCTATTAGGAGCTTCTTAGCTATTTAAGAGGCGTCAGTCAATTGTGAGCACAGAATTCGTCAAGCGAGCAGAAAATAAAGATACATCCCACTCCACAATGTCCATGGCTGAGCCTGTACTTGAACACCTCCAGAAGCGCACTTCTTTTTCTGCTTCTCAGCACCATGTCTTATAATTTGGCTTATTTTGTCAGAGCAAGGGAGAGGTTGTTATCGTTACACAGCCACAAGGATACAACCTACAAAAGAGCCACGATCAACAGAGTCCTGCTAACATGTATGTTTTCCAGCAACACCTTAATGTCACAGCTCAGCTTTTACTGTAGGACTTGGCATGTCCCATCAACTGACACAACACAGCTTTTTGGCAAACAGTATATTAGGCTGTGAGCAGGCACCTCCAGCACTTCACATACCTTGGTGCTTTGCAGATACTAACCCTCTGCCAGTTCCCCAAACCACTCCTGGATTCCAAATAAAATGAGAATTCCTTTGCAAGGCCTGCCAGTAATAAATAGCACAAATGTGTTCACCACAGCCCTTAAGAGTTCCACTAAACACATCAAACACGTATTTCCGACACACTTCCTTGGGGCAGTCCTGTGCAGGAGTACAAAGGTGAGGTTTCCCTGGCTCCAGCAAACCACTGTTCTGCATATTTCATACACACTGCTCACTCCATTTTGGTCACTGTTTCTGAACTCCTTTTTGTAGCTCATCTGTAATGGCCACTGCAGTTTCTCCTGCTAACTAACAAATTGAAGCTTTCCAGCCTACAGCTCTTCATAACAGATCTCATTTGGTTTTTTTTCTATAGCCCATATCCGTATTTCTATAGCCCATATCTGTACTGGCAACTCCATCATTTTTATGCATACAAATTTTTAACACAATTCCATGACACTGAAGGCATGGTACCGCAGCTTAGTCAGAATCTAAGGCATGGCACAGCAAGAAGCCTGAGGAATATCATACTAAATTTTACAATCATTACTTTTGGTGGGGTTTTACCCCACTGGATTACATTGGATTGAATAATTAATTCCACACACCCAGCAAGTCCAAGAAAATTTCAAAAGGCTAACCTTTTATCCATGTAAATATGGTTTGCATCATGCTAGCATGATACATTTGTGATGTAGTTATTAGCCATATTCTAAAACCCAAGTGATTTTATTTTTGGATGCATCAGGAGGCTCTAGGATATATGTTTTAAAGGTGAGAACAGAGGCAGAAATCTGCAGCATAAATACTACACTTCATTTCCTTAAATATCTGTCTTTAGTTAACAAATAGAAAAGGTAGGATTCACCTAATCCCAAAAAAGATATTTAAACTAAGTTAGATGAAATCCCTTTCTTGAAAGACAGTTTTAAGATGTTGTAGGCTAAATAAGAACAATGAAAAGGAGATAAAAGGATTTTTTCCTACCAATGTGAACTGCGACAGAGAGACTAAGGGTTATAGCCAAGATTACCAGCTAGCTGAGACATGACTGAAAAACTGAATAGAGATTTCAATCTCACCCTGGTCTAGTGCCTTTCTCCAACCCCCTATTTTCTCCTCAAGCACAGTAGATAAAGATCTTCGAGTGAAGACAGAGGGAGATAAGAGAGAAGTTTACAAAAAAAATATATTTGTATATGTGTGTCTGTAATCACAGCAAAGAGACTCAGTTTAAGTTATTTTTATTTCAACTATTTAAAGTAGGATCAGTTTTCTATTAAAATGAAAAATACATTTTTAAACACCTCCTTAATCAGGTCACTGAAAAAATCCTACCCCACAAAGGACACATGTAACTGTATACACTCCTGTGACAAAAGACCAGTCTGTTTAATTTCTCTCACCAGAAGAAAATCAGATGGTGTAAAGTTTTAAGACTTAGAACTGGGCATAACCACCATTGTATACTTTCTTGTAAATTTTGAAGTGCAGTTCCAGTAATACAGAATTACATTTAACTCTATATTATCCAGAGTTAAGGTTAAGGGGCCTGGGAAAACCCAGAAAACAGAAAAAATAATAACAAGAGAATTATGAGACATGCTGGGGAGGATGGTGTGCAGATAGGCAAGCAACTCTGTAGGGCATCAGGTCAAGTTTAGCACAGGGTGGAAGCAATTAGTTGAGCCCTCAAGTAACTGTGAGTTTGCTTATATAAATAATCCTGAATTCCTCCCTGAAGTTCTTCTTTACCAGATCAAATTTTCAAAAACATCAGAATTACTCAGGAGCCACTATTTTTTGGTGAAACTTCACATACATCTCAAGTACAAAGGGACTAATAAAACAGCACCAAGATTTCCACTTATACAGCAAGGTGTCAATTCCGCTTCATGAGGCTCAGAGGTGACAAGCCCAACAGAGATGTTGCCTTCAGTCACAGAATTCAAGTGGCATGACAACAACCGAATTATTTATCTTGCTAGGACAACTCTACTTGTCTTGCAAGGGGTTGCACTATTCCCAGACTTTATGTCTACTTTCACATCCAACTCTCCCCATTTGATTTAATAATTTCAGTGCACCAATTCTAATTTTAACATTTTATTTGCTATCAAAACTTGTCGAGCTCTTTCTTTTCTTGAATTGTTCATTATATGGACATGAGATGGGAAAGGGGAAAAAAAAAAGATTTTATTCTAAATTTTCATGAATTATCATAATTTCTTCTAATCCCATAAAAGCAAAAGCACCTAAATGGCCAAGTGTTTAATAGAATCATATATGTTCATTGCAGTCGCTTCTCTTCCTCCTGCCATGCAAGGATATAGAAGGACAAAGCATTCCTTATTTTTTTTGCTTGCTTGGAAGCAGCCTATGTGATGACAACAGTACTTTCCTAATCCTCTGTAATGGCCACAGAAAACAGTACACAATTGCCTTTGCAAAAAACCAAAAGATCTAGGCCTCACATTCAGTGTCTGCAGCATATGCCAAAGAGCACAGCACCCAAAAACACCTCTCAAACATCAAACTCCATACAGAATATCTATGTTTTGCTTGATTATAACAATTTAATCAGCCACAGCCACATCTCTTGGTGGCCTAATGCAAACTAATATCATGGGAGATTCTTAAAAAACTTCAGTGAGATCTGCTTCCATATGTACAACTTCTAGTTATCATAGATTATTTGTTCCAGGGATGCCTAATACTGGTATCACTTGCTACAACACAAACAAAAGGACAGTCCGGGGGAACTGCTATGGTTAAGCAGCTATCCCTCTGACTACGTACAAAGTTTAAATATCTTCAGAAAGAGGCATGCGACTGAATAGGAATAGTCAAGAAGAGATGCAGTGTGAGATTGGTCAGAATGAGATTGGTCAGAGTATTAATATTGCAATTTGCATTAGAAGCTCAGCTCACAATGTAGAGAACCTGCAGACATTGCTTCATACAGTATCTATCTCCACTTTGCAGCATCTGCACACAAACTATGTGATCATCTTCTAAAACTTATTCTACTGTCTCAAGCTCCTATACCACTGAGTTTCTAGGTCTTTCTGGCTAAAGCAGTTACTGGTGTTTGGTACTGTACAGATGGAATGGACAAAGTAGCACACTCCTGTGTAAGTCACAGCACTTGAACACCAGTTTGTTCAGAGACTCTCACTACTTTGTTAAAAACACCATCCCAGAGCAACTCAGTTCAGTGAGGCCATAAGAACCCCTATCTGTGCTTCAGAAAAGCAAGCTCAGCATTGGCAGTCTTGGCATGGATGGATATATATTGTGAGTTGACTCCAGCCCTGCAGTATGAACACTTCATAAGCAGACCTGGATCAAGTGCACCCTGAGATCTGCACTAGGACCCAGGTGTTGTGGTTGTAAGTAGCCAGAGTTTTTATTAGTTGGGGGGGGCTAGGAGAGAGGCTTCTTTAAGAAGCTGCTAGAGTTTTTCTCTGCTCTAAGCTAGCCAAGGTCAGGCAACAATGCCTCTGTGATAACATATTTAAGAAGGAGTAGAGAAAAAAAAAGCTGCGCAGAACATCATGGCCGCTTAAGAGACAGGAGGGTGAGGAGTTTGATTAACACCAAGGTCAGAGAAAGGAGAAAGAGAAGATGCCTTAAACACTGGAATAGGGCCCCAGCAATCTGTGAGGAATCATAGGGGCAAAGATTCTTCAGCCTGTGAACCCGTGGAAAGACTGGGAGATTTTTCCACGCTGGAACAGAGACATGCCGGAAAAGAGAGGCTGTGATCCTGTGTTTGGAGCAGAGGGGCCTGGTGGAGCCCCGTGGGCCGTGAGAAGAAGAGACACTGGAGCAGCAGAGCAGCATTTCTTGGGAGGACTGGTGGCCCATGAGAANCAGGTCACAGGGCAGTGGTACCATACTTTCAGAGAATTCTAATGTCCAGCCTGCACTTTAGGCAAATCTTCCAATCAACTGCATGAAAACCCTACTAGTTTCATCTAATAAAAGACTTCATGATAGACCAAAACCACACATAATTGTAGACTCTTACAAAGTACAGAATAGAAATACATATGTAGACTATGTATTCCTACATAGTTCTGATGATGAAAATAGAAGGCAAAGGATATTCTCAGTCACGTTAGATATATTTGCTGCAAAGACTCCAGAGAAAGACCTTTTTCCTTTTAAAGTAAAACTTTCAAGAACGTATTTCTGCCTGAGATGATAAATCTCTCATTAAAACTTATAAGACATATAAAAATTAACCAAATCATAAAGAGTGACATTTCACCCTGATATTCCAAACTAAGCCCCTATTTTTAAAGAAAAGAAAAGAAAATTTCCAGTTTAGCACACATTGTCAGTTATGGAAGAGATATGTGTATGGATAACTTAAAGCTTCATCTGGCAAAGAAAGAGCAGCACAAAAAGACAAATTACATAAAAATCCTTGTTTGAGTTTCACTTCCCATTTTTATTACTGTAATTCTGTAGGCTTTCTAAATCATTTCTTTTTTTTTTTTTTTTTTGTTTAGTACCACAGAAAGCACTGTAATTTCATATTACTCCAGGGAAAATTCATTGTATTACTTAAATTAACTTCATAACAAATTAAAACCCCATTTTTTTTCTAAGTAGTTTCTGGATGCATGGCACTTTCAGTCTTTGTTCTTTCACTACAACTATTCAAAGCTGAAAGTCCACGTTTTTCTCATTTAGGTGGATCTACACCAACACTTCATCCCATTTTCTCCAAACCACTGGCTCAGAGTTTTCTTATTTTATGCTGCATGTTACTCCTCATTGTATTCCTCCTTCATATTCGCAATTCTACTTGGCAATCACTACATCCAAATATAAACTTCCTCTCAACAAAGCCTTCCACAATTGCGTACATGTTAGCATTTGAGATATAAATACATTTTCATATATCCTACATTTGATATGACAGATATAGAAAAGAATTCCTAGCACTGTAATTGTCCGTAGTTATCCTTTAAAGTAATATTTCTTTAAAGTGCAAAATTCTGACTGTCAGGTCCAGAGACCAAAGAAGACTGACTTGAGAACAATCCTTTCATAGGTGAGCCTTAACTTATTTTATGTTCTGACAACTATATATTTTTAAATTCAGTTTAAAAATTGAATTTTTCCATGTGTGCTTATTAAAGGACAGGATTGCTTTTCCTAACATGTTATTCATGTCCTGTGTTGTACCAACACAAATGTCCATAACTGCAGTGAAAAATACAGAAACAGTACAATTAAGGATGTGATGAATTCAATGACAACTAGACTGTCCATGTGGTGTTTTAAATTTGTGTGCAATCAGGATAGGTTTCTAGGCAGCTTTTATGAAATTGGACAGGCCAGACACACCAACATATACTCCAAATGAGGGGTGAATAAAAAGTATTAATGGATTGCATGATACTGCACATTCTGATGCAAATCTTGATCTCACAACCATATCTGACAGGAAAACCCTGGCAAATTTTGCCATAGCAGCTTTAAGACATTACCCTCCACAGCTGTTCACCCCTTTCTACATTACTGGTGGACCTCTAGCAGTGTTAGTGAAGCAGAGTATTTGTCCCTGCCCTAAAACACCCAGTCATAGTTTAGCATCTTAGCTTGCACTGCTACATAGCTGGACTAACACACTGGAGTTACTAAAATATGCATACCACACTGCTGACTCTGTAAGAAAGGCAGCTACCTCCATCAGAAGGGGATTTAGTAACATATTAAACCACCACACCTGTTTCCTCAGTAAATGACAGTCAAAACTTGTTTTTTCATATGTGGTCATTACTACACCAATCCTCCCACTATCTTCAAGAAGAGCTTAGGGAAAAAACTTTTTGACAACTAGCATCAGCAAGCTTAGATATATTTGTTTAAAGGCAAAAATATTAGCTCTTTAACCAGAAAAGAAGACATGTTGAGGTCCCTACCCTCATACGGGTTTCTTTGTCTTGCTAATCTCCTAGTCAGTACACTGGAGCAGAACACTCCCACGTTGCAGAGTAACAGCAGTCTCTACATCATACCCTACCCCAAGCACAGAGAATGTCAGGGTAGTCCTATCCATCAACATTTCCCAACTTTTGGTACCACACATTGGCACTATGCATTGCAATCCAAATAAGGAACTGCAGCACAAAGAAATACAAGGCACCTAGCTTTGAACTAGTTAGATTAAAAACAATAAATGGCAGTGGCAATGCAGAATTCAGCATGCACAACTACTCCTAAGACTGCAGACTGCTTTTGCAGATCAAACTGAATCCCAACCTGTTGTGTCTATGGTGTTGTTAGCACCTGGTCCAGATGATAATGTCAGTTCAGGTACCTCTCTACAGCCATTATTCTGCCTTACAATTAGCCTGCTGCTACTTACACACAGCAACCATCAAGAAGAGATGATTTTGGTGTGCTTTGATGCAGACCAGAATCGTTGTGAGTACTCAAAATAGTTTTAGAAGTTGGCTTACCGTATCATCTTTTCTAGAAGATTGCATTTTATTTCCATGCAAAAACAACCTGGTTAACTGCAACACCGATGTAATACTTTCAGATGCATTGTTCAACAAAATCATCTCTATTAAGCCATGAATTAGCTCATTACTACACTATATGGAAAATTTGAAACACCTCAACATGGTTGTGCATAAAAATGTAAAGTACCATGATTTGCCGTACAGTATAAGATTATGCTAGATTAAAAAAAAAAAAAAAAAGGCAACACCAAGCCCAAACACAGACAGGAAATTTGGCGTGCACGTGCATGCACTGTCTCTAAACAGAGATGTTTTCAGAAAGAAATCTCCAGAGGCAACATTTCCTTTGTTACGCAAAAGAGATAGTAAAATGTCTAAGTTGGCATCTCTACAGACACTGCATGTCTGAACAAACATGCTGTAATTTCTTGTTTTATTATAGCAATGTCTCTGGTTATTGTCTAGACCTGTCTCCCTACCTTCCCCTGAAGTCCATGCAAGGAGAGAAAGGCCTCTCCAGTGAAAACTCAGGAGCTGAGTACTCACAGATGCTTTTTGAAGCCCTTCTTTCATGGGCACATGCCAGAAGCATGGGTTCCTGACTTCATAGCACTAGAAAGCTACTGACTCAGTACTAGGTGGGAGACTACCTTGTCTCAATATGCACACTGCCAATAATTAATTACACAACGTTTCAAAGCAATTTTTTTTAAGAAACAAAACCGATGAACCTACTTTTGAAAAATTCTATGATGATGTGGTTTCCTACTAGCCCTTGCTCAATTCTGGGTGATATGGTTAAGGCACTACAGCAGTAGTGCTGGGTTGATGGTTGAATTTGGTGATCTTAAAGGTCTCTTCCAACCTTGATGATTCCACAATTCTATGAAACACTGAAGTCTTTACCTAATGACTTGGTTCACCATTCCTTGCATGTTTTGCCATCTCAAAAGGAGATTATTTTGATGATATATTCATTATATGCGTGCCACATTCAAATTTTTAATCAAATATTTGATGTAAGGGATGCCATGTGTTATGATAGAACACAAGATGTGGCCAGATGGATCTTTCTATTGCACAAATTTTATATGATTATAATTATAATACATATAGGTGCACGACCCATGACTTCAATAATCTAACTGCACGTCTCCTACAACACACAAACTGCCATCTTGTGTAAGGTATTTAAGACGTTTAACCCACTTTTAGGTCTAGTGATAATCAACTTGCAGCACAGTGTTCCTCTTGTGGACAAGAGCAATCAAGGTATGCTTTCATCACTTTTTACCTTAATTCCAAGCTACATCTACCACCAACATTGTTGCAACATTTTAAAGAAAACAGAAGAGTGTTCTTTATTGAACAATTAGAAATATTTTAAACATTTAATAAAAACTAATAGAATATTGTGAATTGGAACACATAAAACTTTTTCTATTTTATAATTGTGTGTACATATATTTTTCATTATGTACAGATTCAAATTTTTCTCATAAATATCACCGATATGTTTATAATTTTCTATCTCAATTTTTCTATTTGTTATTTTCTTCTTTTTAATATTTATACGAGTATTACATGATATATAATCCCTCTTGGCATATTCAAACCTTCAAGAAAAGCTTGCCTAGGAGATAATGGAGATGCCAGCCTGGAATGCCATTTTACAGACTAAATGGACTCACTTTATAAACTGGGTTTTTTTCTGTTGTTAAGCCACTAGTTGGAAAAGCATGTATTAAAACTTTTAAAACTGTATCTAGAGAACTGTTTATTTATTTAACTATTAAATTTTCTTAGCCTGAGGAGCCCAGGAGTGTGGCTGCAGGATGGTCTCAAGCTGATTAATTATGGGATGCTTTAAATAGGGAGAATCCATGTCTTTGTGTGTGGCTGCATCATCACTACTTGCACAGAGAGAACAGGTACAGCCAGACAAAAAGAAGAGGTGGGACTTCCCCTTTGATAGGCAGTACAGTTTCAGATTGCTTCAAGCAGTCTGTCAAGCCCCACCTAAACAGATCGGGAAGCAGTGTAGCTGGACTGCTGAGCTGAATCAATACAACACCTCAAGACCTCAGTTGGGGAAACCCCATTTATCTCGTCTCCTCCAGTCCCCTCATTCCTAGATGTGGGGTTTCCCAACGGCTCATCCCTGTCTGCTTGTTAAACCAACTCAACGCCCTACCACTCAGCCTAAAAATCTACTGGCTTTCTGCCAGAACAGTTGTTTGAATCAACCTAGCATGCCATAAACTGGTGTAAAATGAGACAGGAAAGGATGAGAGAGGAAGAGTGGACTCTCTTGGCAGCAGCAAGTCATCAAGTCAGATTTAATTGTATCATTGAATTGTGTTTTAAGGGAGGAACTCAACTGCTCTAAACTCTGTAAACAGACGATGGAGAGAATTAACTCATTTCAGAGGGCTAGCTGGCCTGCATAAGACCTGAAATCTCCTCTAGAGGTACCTATTTCCAAAATAAAGCTCTGGAGGTATCACATTTAGTGTTAAGAGACAGGAAGCATGGATTATGGATTCCCTCTTCCGTTCCTACTCTCCTCAGCCAAACAGCATCTCATTCATTGTTGTGGTGTGTTCTTTATGTTTATTCCACTATTATCATATAATGGTATGTTCTGTTACTCCCTCCGCTATATTTGGTTCATTTTGGTGTATGTATACTCCCCTATTATGTAATCTCTCCAACTCCTTCCCAACTCCTCCCCTTCTTCCCTACCCTTCCCTGTCCATCACTCAAACCACCCCGCTCTTTCTAGCACCTTCCCTGTCTATCATTAGGCCCCTCCTGGGGAGTCTCCTAATGCTCGGCAGGTGACTGGTGCACATGACCTCCCCTACTCCTCCCCTTGTCCCAAGTGGTCAGTATACCTTGTCAATCCTTCCCTCAACCCTCCTATCCCTCTGCCCTACTGGTTTATCCTAATCTCCTCCCCTATCCCCTCCCACTGTTATAAGCTGTTGCACCGAGCCCCGAACCGCTTTTCTGGGCTTGCTTCCCTCCGGCTGGCATAGGGTGGGACATTGTAACATCTGCCCGTTTCTCCTGACTGCGGTGAGGGCTCTGGGGAGTGATTGCCTCAGAGCCTGGAATAAAGTCGGATTGCAGCACCCCAGGAAAGACTCCCCGGCTCGTTTGTCCACCAGGGTAGCATTGCCCGGGACTGTGGTCCGTCGTAGGGCGGGCATAGACGGACTTACACCTGTCCTAAAGTGCAGGCCTGACTAATCCCTTCGAGGATAGCAAACAGGGCTGTGTCTCCCCCTGTCACTGGTGGCCGCTGTAGCAGCGAGCCAGCCCAGGGAGAAAAGTCGGCGGCGGACCGGACCGCAACAATTCATTAATCTAAATTAAAAATTAGAGATGGAATTAATTCCAGATGTAAAGCAGTATACTTTAATCATATGTCAGCATATCCTTTCATACCTCTTACATGTTCCTTTTGATGCTCCCCAATTTTAGATAGTTAAATTGAAAGAAAAATTAACACTTTCAAGTTTGCCTTCAAATTCTGATTCTTCTAATTTTAGCAGCCATTGTGTATGCAAACATCTATCCTCCAGCCTATAATACTGACAAAGAAAAGAGAAGACAGAAAATGACAGCTTGCAGCTGCTTCACCATGAGTCAAGGTATTAAATGATAACAAATCTTGTGAGCTGCTGACACAGCCTTTTATGTGATTTCCCCAGAATCCTATGAGATAGACTTTCTACTCACAAACTTATTGGTTTCTAATCATGCTCCACTTCCATGTTGACTATGCAAACAAGTTTCTAGCCCAATCTCAGTCATAAGTGGTTCACACTAATTTGGAAATGCTTCTGGCACATAAAATTTGTAAGGCACTCACATTCATGGTAGTTTGCACACTTGAATACTAGTTTTGCTTTTTCACACATGAATGAAGTAACAGGGAATTGATTTTCTTCTTACTGTCTCAAGTCCTGGGTTTATCTAGATTGATACATGATACTATGAACATGAATAGCATCCTGGGCTGCATTAGAGTTTCCTGCCAGCAAGTCGAAGTATGTGATCCTTCCCTTCTACCCAGCACCGATGAGACACACGTGGAGTGCTGGATGCAGTTTTGAGAGCCTCAATACACAAGAGATATGGACATACTGGCGCAAGTCCAAGGAAAGGCCACAAAGGTGATTAAGGAAATGGGAGCAACTAACTTTCAAGGAGAGATTGAGCGTTAGCATTATTCAGCCTGGAGAAGAGAAGGCTGAGGTGGGAAATTTAACAGTGCATGTAAGTACCTGATGGGAAGATGTAATAAAAGGGAGTCAGACTCTTCTCAGAGGTGCTTAGTGACAGGACAAGAAGTAATGGGGACAAACTGAACTCCAAGATACATTCAAACATGAGAAAAACACTTGTTTACTGTAATGGTGTTCAAGCAGTGGATCAGAGAGGTTGTGAGGTCTCCAGCCCTTAAGATATTTAAAACCTGACTGCTCATTCCTGGACAATCTGCTCTAGTTCATGCTGCTCTATGCAGAAGTATTGAACTATATGATCTTCAGAGACAGCTTCAAATCATTGCTATTCTAAGATTATATGGCTTGCATGAAGTCACATAATAAATGTGAAGAATTAGGAAGAAAATCCATTTTAACAACTTCATTTCAAAGCCACCCTTTCTCCACTTAAAGACAGAAACAGAATTGGAAAGTACTAGATTATTTTCTATTCTTATTATTTATTTTGCTCCTAAAAGCTGAGAATATTCAGAATATTCAACATAATGTCTTTATTTAACTTCATGGCTAATATTTTTTTGCATTTCTTGTACCCACATGCACATAAACATACAAAACCAAGACATTCTATACTCACACAAGTATTTAGAAAAACACAGCTAAATATTTGTAAAAAAGTGTTCACAGTATTTTGATTTCAATTTGTACTCTTGAGTGCTCAACTCCTTGTTCTCTCTAATCACTTGGTGTATTAAAGGATTATATATAGTAGATAAAAATTTTACTTGCATCTCTAAGCATTTTATTTTATCTGAATCACAACTTCTTGGTATTTCACTCCATTAAAAATTATCTCTGTATTCTTTCCCAACTATTTAGATAAAAGGAATGGCCACTGCAAATGAAAGTGGTTTGCCAAATTTACAGTGAAGAAAAAGATAACACAATCTTGCTTTTAGTAATTCCATCAATTCATTAAAACTGTTCTCAGTATTTACTGCATACGTTACAGTAAATAAGTTTATAGAGAAATAAAGTGGAACCATGACCATCTCTAAGCACCAGGAAAGACAAAACACAGAACTTGAATTTTGGTTTTATAATAACACATATGTAAACTTTAAACAAATGCACTGAAATTACCACATAAACATACTAGGTAGAAGTAATTTGGAAGACACATTAGATTAACTGTAGAGTCCTCCTCCTGAAACAGATACTTCTGGTATGCTCTGAAACTCAGAGCACAACATGATAGAAACACCATGAGTGTGAAAATATCTGCAGTTTTGTTAGCTACAGAAAGACTATAGAACTTTACAGAAGGTCTAGCTTGTCTAGCTTTAATTTACCATTGTCAAAATCAGACGAGCCTGCATGACTGCTTTTATGCCTATTTAATTAAATAGGATTCCAATATTTTGCCTTTTTTTTTTTTTTTTTTTACTGTTTTTTAGCTCTACATGGTAGTTATGGAACTTTATGCACAGATGCAACGTTTTTTTCTAACTTCAGCAATGACCAAGATGTATTATGACATCATGGAGGGTTTCTCAGTTTACATCTTTTTCATTAACTAAACAAACAGTATCATCAATCACCAGTTTTAGATTAATTTCCCTATAACTCCAAGACTTTAAAAAACATCTAACGACTTAATTATAAAATGTGTAAACCAGTGCTTTTCTAATCTATTTATTTATTTCTCCTTGCATAAGAAAAAACCAGTCTATGAGGATAGAAGAAGGAAATTTATAGAAAGTGGAAAAAGGGACAGGCCACTTGGGAGAACATTGTCAGGGTATGCAGGGATGTTACGAGGAAGGCTAAGGTCCATTTGGAATTAAATCCAAGGGATGTCAAGACAACAAGAAGGGCTTCTTCAAGTATATCAGTAGCAAAAGGAAGCCTATGAAAAAGGTGGTCTTGTTGCGAATGAGGTGGGTGCTGTGGTAACAAAGGATACAGAGAAGGCAGAATTACTGAACGCCTTCTTTACTTCAGTCTTTACTGCTAAGGCCAGCTTTCAGGAATCCCAGACCCTAGAGGCAAGAGGCAAAGTCTGGAGAAAGGAAAACTTTCCCTTGGTAAAGGAGGATTGGGTTAGAGATCATTTAGGCAAAACTGACACCCACAAATCCATGGGCCCCAATGGGATGCATCCACAAGTGTTGAGGGAACTGGCAGATGTTATTGCTAAGCCACTCTCCATCATCTTTGAAAGGTTATGGGGAACAGGAGAGATGCCTGATGACTGGAGGAAAGCATGTCACTCTGGTCTGCAAAAAGGGCAAGAAGGAGGGCCCAGGAAACTACAGGCCAGTCAGTCTCACCTACATTCCCGGAAAGGTAATGAAACAACCCAAGCAAGTCAAGGAAAAGGTTATCAGGGGTAATCAATATGGATCCACTGATGGCAAATCATGCTTGATCAATCTGATTTCCTTCTACAATAGGATGACTGGCTGTATAGATGAGGGGAGAGCATGGATATTATCTACATGGACTTCAGCAAGGCTGTTGGCAATGTCTCCCATAACATATTCATGGGTAAGCTCTGGAAGTATGGTTTAGATGAGTGGACAGTGAGGTGGATTGAGAACTAGCTGAATGGTAGGTCACAGAGTGTTGTGATCCACGGTGCAGAGTCTAGTTGGACACCTAGGGTAGCTAGGGATATTCCCGAGGGGTCAGTACTGCCTCCAGCCTTGTTCAACTTACTCATCAGTGACGTGGGAGAAGGGTCAGAGTATACTCTCTGCAAGTTTGGTAATGGTACAAAACGGGTAGGAGTGGCTGACATATCAGAAGGCTGTGCTGCCATCCAGTGAGGGTTAGACAAGCTAGACATCTTGGCAGGGAGGAACCTAAACAAATTCAATAAAGGCAATTGCAGGGTCCTGCACCTGGGGAGGAATAATCCCACACACCAGCACAGGCTGGGGGCCAACCTGCTGGAAAGCAGCTCTGTGGAGAAGGAACTGGAAGTTCTGGTAGACAAGCTGTTAACTGTGAGCCAGCAGTGTGCCCTTGTGGCCAAGCTGACCCTGGGCTACATTAGAAAGAGTGTGGCCAGCAAGTTGAGGGAGGTGATCCTGCCCTTCTATTTTTTCCTGCTACAGGAGTACTACCCCTGGAGTACGGTGTCCAGTTCTGAGAATTTCAGTTCAAGAAAGACAAGGAAATACTGTAGAGAGGAACTTCATAGCAGACAGAGGGTTACAAAGATGATTTAAGGGGACTGGAGCATCTCTCTTAAGAAGACTGAGGGAGTTGTGCCTGTTTAGCCTGAAGAAGAGATGACAGAGAGGGGATCTTATCAATGGTCAAAAATATCTTAAGGAGAGATGTCAAGAGGATGGGGACAGACTCTTTTCAGTGGTATGCAGCAACAGGACAAGGGACAACTTTTTAACCAAATTCAGCTGATATTTTAGAAACTGTTTTGAAATGTTACTTTTTTACAACCTGCACCCACAGGTGCACAAGTAAAATTAACGAGGAGCAGGATTCATCTTTTTCATGTTTAGATGACTGAAGTTTTTCTAGTTGTACAAGGCCCTCCTCACCCTAAATCAAGAAATGAGCACCTCAGCAGAGTAATTCAACTAATTTATTATCTTGTTTCTTAGATTGAGATGAATCACTCTTATTTAATCAGATTAACAACTTCATTAACTATAAAAGGATCTCAAAATTACCAGGAGGATTTGGAACCATTCATTTGGACATCTTTGTTAAAACGAATGCTTCCCATCCCTTTTATTTTCCTTCCAAATGTGAAAGAACAAAATCTGTGTGTGGATTAAGAATAATTTTATTTTGTCCAAACTATTGTTCAAATGTAATAAATAAGCAGACTACTAAAACATATTGCCTCTTTACACTTTCCGTTTAAAAACCAAAAAACTAAAACTGCCCGAGGTAGTATGCTACAAGTACCCTCCAAACCTGGACAAATCTTAAGAAAAATTAAGAAACTTTAGTAGGAGTACATGAGAGTGTACATGTGGTATCCTGATCTAGCCAGCACCCAAATATTAGCAATTAAGGGATTGTAATGTGAGTTTTAGCAATGCTTGTTCTTTATTTTAGCATGTATATCCAGAACATATATAGAGTTTTTGCTTGGATTAACATATGTTAGAATTCATGCCGTGGCTTCTGCTACTCTAAGATATGCAGCTAGCTTGAAGTAAAACAAATAAGTTAGCACATACAATTAATCATGCCTTTGTTGTTCCTCCTTTCTATTCTATGCCATTTAGCACACAGCCTTCTATTTTTGAATGAAGCTGAACAACACTGCCCAAAGGGGAATTTTGGAGAGAATGTATTTATGGAGGGAAAAAGAATTTTTTTTTTTTTATCTTAGCAAGGAATAAGGCAAGGACTACTCAACTGCATAAAAAGTAATTGAAGGATTTTAATGAAGCCCAGAGAAAGAGCTACTTTAAAAAAAAAAAATCTGCATTTAGTCAGACACCTTCAGTGGGCACTGAAAGCCCACCCCATATACTTCATTTTACTCTTAATCCTTAAACATGTATTTTTCAGCTCCTTGACAATCTCTTATCAGTTGTATACTGAAAAGGTGGGTTGGGCTTGAGAGCTGCAGTTTCAGATACTGTGATCAGTAAGAACTAAAAGCTGACCTAAAAAATATTCTGTAGAAGCATGAAAATATCTCTTGACCATCTTTCCCCTCCAAATAATTATTTTTCATCAAAATTTCCTGCACAGAAGAAATGTGTATTTTTTATACACTCTAAAACCGACTGCTACTGGAAACAGTATCTCCTCTCAGTGTAGCTAGTTGACTGGATAGCAGTGTCTATAAGCAATGGCCAGGGTAAAGAACTATTTATGCAAAGTTAAGCACTGAAGGAGGAATACCTGTTTTTCTTCAGGTAGAAAGCCAGTTCAGGCATGTCAAGAATCCAAGTTCAAGACTTAACTGTGAACCATGCTCCTCATCAAAGCAACCTCAGTGTTACACAGGAAAAAATAGGAGAGAACAGGAAAGAAAGACACCCCATTAGAATATATACTTGCTATACAAACTCGAAGAGGTTAGATGGCTTAAGGAATATAGATAATCCTTCAATAGTGGACTAAAACATTTAGCTTAGAGACCATCACTTCAAATTAGCATAGTTAAACAAAAGTAAAATAACTATGCATGGGCCACTGGAGAGCTGGAGAAGTGGGAAGTTACACGATCTAATCATAGAATGTCATCCATATCCCCACATTTGGTATCACACAACAGCACATCCATAGAGAAGCCAGCAGTGTGATGAACACGACCTCTCCCCGATCTGCTGAGCTCTTCTAGGCAACATGTTAATCAGGCAGGACACATGTCAGATAACCTCTGTGGGAATAATTTTGCTGAGAAGGGAGTAGAAATCTGGCTAGTCTGATTCTACTTTCATTTACATAAGAATGGAGTTATCTCATGTGATTATGTCACAATAACCCTGATCTACCTAAGAAGAACAGAATAAACAATGGATTCTATTAAAAAAAATTGCATCTACATTTATATAAAACATTATTTAAGAAGATCTGGCACATTATGAGGCTTTGAACATAAAAAAATAAATAAATGTTGGCAAACTTCAGGTCTTTTAATAGCTACATGCAAAAGGTTCTTTAAAAATTCATTTTTTTAAAAAAATGGTCAAATTTGTTAGGTTTCAGTGTTCTTTTAGGCTAGTTTTTTTAAGCGCTGCTTACTTTTATAATTTCTTGTAAAAACTTCACTGAGGTGAAAAAATGTTAAGATAACACTAAGATTAACAAGATATACTTTACAAGAATGTGGATGGGTGGGAGAGGGATAAGATTGTATGTTGAAATGCTAAACAAATAATAACTAGTGGCTATATGAAAAGCCATAGCAATTCACAGATTTTGAGGTCTGTACCATTCAGCTTTCATTTTATCTTTGAATTCCTGGCTTCTCAGCTGTGTGATTTAAAGGCCCTTCTATGACTTTCAAAATAGCACTTCTTCATTTTCTCAGGGATGATGGAGAGGGGTCAAGGAGGTCTAAGGATTGTTTCTTAAATATAAAATTTGGAAGAATGGCACTGATAAGATTTTTCTGCAAATTATATATTCTCCTTTTATTTTTTTTTCTTACTAAGCTTCCAGGAGAATTTTGCTGCTGACTCTAGTTGCATGTAAAATCAGTAAAAGTTGAGAATTCCTATAAATTCCTGCTCCATAGATTCCAATGCCAAAAGAGGCATTTGTAATGATTTAGCTTGATCTTTGGTATTGAGAGAACCTAAAATTCCATTCAGTAACTTCGTGTTGAATGTAGTTTCACAGGTGGGTTTTTTTCTAGTAAGATACCTGTTACCTAAGACATTAGAAGAATTCATCACTTGCCTTGAAAATCTGCTACCTAGTAAGAGCATTCACTCTTAAAAACTACATTCTTATCTCTAAGCTGAAATGTCATGCATTCAACTTCTAACCACTGATCCTTGTTATGCCACTTCCTAACATGGGTGAAATACAGAAATCAAGCATTCAAAAACTGCCAGTAGACCAGAAGCAGCTTAGACTCTTTGTTAAGCAAAATCACCATTATTGTTAAGTTTACTGAAACAAGGCCTCTCAGGAAATTACACTTCCCAGCTTTTGTGAAACTCGACAAAATCCACGATCCTTCAAACAAAACATTACAAACTGTCCAAACTGTCAAATTTTACGAAACTCAGCATTAGTTAAACGTTAAAAGTCATTTTGTCACGCATTTCTATGTCAAATGCTGTGAAAGAAAGCCTATATTAACTCTTTGTGATTATCTTCATATTCAATTCCACTCTGTTTATACTCATTCTGTAGTCATCAAACAGGACCAAAAAAAAAGTGGAATTAAACTTAGTTCACTGAATGAATCTGAACAACTAAGCTATATGAACAGCATCTTATAAAAACCTCACAAATCAAAATTAATACTTTGAAAATAATACTTTGAAGAAAAAATGACAATTATGTTTCAAAAATACTCAAAAGGTTTGAAAACATGAGATTTAAACAAAGAATCAATAGATGTTTTGCAACATATTTTTGTAACAATGTGTATATACTCCTTGTAAAGACCAAAATAAAAGAACTGCAGAAAAAAAAACAGTGTAGAATTTTTTTTTTTTACCTAAATAATACATTGCCTATCTATGAGGGGCTAATCAAGAAAAGGCATGCATGGTCAAATCAGTGTATGTCCCAGTTGGGAAATGCAGCTCCACCCCAAAGAGTCTGCACACACTCCTACTAAAATTGTAAGTCCACAAAAGATCAAGATTTATTATCTTTCAGTAGTGGCAATCAAGGGAGGGCTGTTTAACAATGAACAGATCACATATAAAAGCAGTCTCTGAAGTACTCCAGTTGAGCTAGGTTTCCCTATAAGCTTCAGAAAGTGATGCAGTCACTTGGGATTTTGACAATTCAGCAACCAGTTCCATGGCTGGCTATGCTAATAGGTTACAGTCCTCAGATGTTTAGAGTAATCTGGGACTCAGAAACAATGAATAAGGTCTGGTTTACACATGTAATCAAGGGAAGTGTAAAGAACCATGAAAAATCACAAGTTGCATACTTAGAATTGTTTGCTTTCATAGGCGGTAATAGTAATAACCAAGGCAAGGAAATAATTTTATCATATGATTTCAAGTGGAGTTCCTATGACTGATGATTATCAAACTAATATAAATAATAGCAATAACTACATAGAGACTAATAGTCTAAAACTCACAAACTTTAAGACAAACACTTCAATAAATTGCTTTGTATTTCTCAGCTGTAGAGTCTTTTGAGACTTCTTTCAATTGACAAGCACTTTTAGAGTAGCAAAGAGCATTTTCTCAAAAATAGCTCTCTTGGATGACAGAAAAGGCAGATTAGTTAAATCTAGGCTATTTGGGGGGATGTAGTGAGGAGATTTAATAAAGAGGAAAAAAATGACTGACCTCATAAAAAATAATTCTCTTCCCTTTTTCATCATCTTCCTTAAAGTGTAAATGCTTGCTGGTCATCAACTGGAATATGGTGCTGACATATTTTCACAAGCTAATCAAAATAAATCATATCATCTTGAATTTACTTGTGCTATGACTCTAACAATTTAGAAAAAGAGTTCAAATAGCAGCATAACTGAGAGTGTGGAAACATGTCAGGAATCACTGCAAGCTTACTACCTTGATGCAGAGATTTGGGTTGGTATGTGTGCTGAGTGGGGAACACATACACATAAAATGAGATACCTTAGAGGTAGAAAGTAGATTAATACAATTTTATTTTTTTCTGAAGAAAGTTATTTTCCCTTAAATAAATAAAAAAGTAAATAAAACACTGTTGGGATCTGTTCTCCATTCTTCATAATCTGAAACCCAAGAATTATCCATTATATGATTTAGAACAAAACCACTCCTGGTGGAAATTGTCCTACTTGTTTGAATTTAGCTTTGTTGTGATCCTTCAATGGGTCTGAAGCAGCATATTTTAAAATAAGGACCAAGCACATAATTGTGCACCTTAAAATGACACACAGAACTCTGCTATGCTATTGCCACAATACCTGTATGACAAACTATTAAATGATTTTATGTCTGTCTTTAAGTGGGCAGAGAAATGAGAGTTATATGAGAATATTCAGGCTCATGGGCTGGCCTGATATATCCCAATGCCAAAATTACAATTCCTCATTTTCAAGCCCCAACAACCACTGCAGTCACATAACTTCAATTTAATGCCTAAGGTCTGTCTATTCCAGCTACTCTTTCTTTTTTTTTTTTTTTTTCCCTGTGTTCTTTTATTGGTGGGAAAACAGTGCCAAAAGCAATGCTTTGCTTTGTCTCATTCCAACTTGCCACCAGTGTACAGCAAGCAGGATTCTGTAGGAGCACAGGCTAACTCAACTCTTCCTAGTTCTTGCTAAGAAAGGGAATCCCTCTGTCCCTAGCAGATTTAGTCATCGGATAATCATCTGATTAGCTCTCAATGATTCTTGGTACAACCAGGCCATGGCATCAAACAGGAGGCAGAAAAAGGACAGGGAAAGTGAAAAAAAAGGTTGTCTGGATGGAGATCAAGGGCAGAGAGCTGAAAACTTGAAAACTTAACAGGACAATCCCCCATACAGGCATAAGCAGAAACTCCTAGGGGACAGGGAAAACAGGGAGTTAAGCTTTTGAAACACAAAAGATTTTTCCACCATGAAGAATGGCACAGAGAAGTCACAAGATTTGAGTAGCAGCCTCAAAGGGCCTGGTTTTGATGCTGTGAGACCAGGCAGTCTGATGTGTGCTTGGCAGCGAACAGTTACTCATTCCATACAAAATGATTCTGCTTCAATGAGAGGGATTCACCTCACATTTCCTATAGCCTAAAGGTTACAGCAGTTTTGTAGGAAGTATCTGTTTAAGTTTCCTCAGGCAGCAGAGAAAATTGAGCACAGGTCTCAGATATCTGCAACGAATAGAGTATGCAATGGCTTATTCAGTAAAGTAAGACACTGTCAATCTCGTGTCCTTTCCTATGTTTAGCATAATGCCCAAATCAATCAACAAGCTTGAAAATGTCCATTCCATCACCTGTAAACCTTGCCAGTGCTGAATGCTACCCTGGTTGATACTCGCATGATTTATGCAATTCTATGTACATATGAAAAGGAAAGTATGAGCAAAATTGGATTAGAATTCAGAGCAATTGGTCCTGTGTCACATCTAAATCTACTCATTCTCAAGGTTACGAAAGGAACCTAGGTTTGTTACGGCTATAAATTCAGCACTTTAAGGACCTCCACTTGATTAAGATGAATCCCACTCGAAATGCCCACTAAAGAAGTCGTCATTTGGATCTTAAATGTACAACACTGCATCAACCATCCCTAAAGAAACGGAGTGTGATGCACTCATGTATTTGCCAGAAAAAAAGTAATGACAGTTTCCTTTTCACTAGGATCTCTTATCTCTATCCAAAAAGACTCAGTGAAATTCTCTCAGGAGTGATGTATTTCAGCACACAGTACTACAAATCCTCTACAGTAATGATGAGCCAGTTTGAAAGGCATACTGAGATTAAACAGTGTAGACAATGAATGAATTCAGCACAAAGCTCAGGAAAGTCTTAAACTAATATACAGAGTACGTCAGTGGTTTTTTAACTGGTTACAGCACCTTGGGCTCTCAAGATCACAAGCTCTCCCTAAAAAGGAGACATCAGAATAAGAAATCAAATACTTTGAAGACCCTAAAATGAAAACTTCTAGGGCAAAATAGTTTTAGGGACAGTGAATAACAGCATGCTATTTGTTATCAGAATCTTATCTTGTATGACCTGCTTTTGAACACCACAGTAGTAAGTGAATAGAAGATTCTCAGAGATTTCAGTAATGGAGAATCAAACCACAAAATTGCACTGGGGTTTGAATTAGGCTCCAAATGTTTCTTTAAAGGCATCCTTACAATTTCCTCTCTAATTGTTATGTTAGGCCTTAACTGCAAAGATTTAAAGAGACAGCAAGGTCTGTGCTAACAGCATTCCTAGAGTTTTGAAGAAAATGCATGTTATATAGCAAAGTGACAGAAGTGCTGGTACTTAAGTTAAGAGTTACTGAGATTGGAATTCTGGCAAACATTCAGGGCAATGGTGTATCAAGCTGACTGAATTAATGTTTTACTAATGACTTGAACTTAAACAAGTTAAAATCTTTTTTCAGGAAGGGGGAAAAAAACATTTTGTCTTTTCAAAGAGCTTCCTAAGGGCTTACTGCTGACTGCTAAATGAAATCCTTTCTAGTACTAAAACCAAAAACTAATTAGTTAAATATGTAAAAGAAAGACAAACTGAAGGAAACCCTAGAGAAAGCAAGCTACACTATATCAATCTAAGAAATTGTCGTCTAGGCCAAACCCAAACAAAAATCAACACAGGTCAAATTAATTAATTTACTCTAACAGGATTTTCACTCTGCTTGTATCATTCCTGGCTCTTACCTTTATAGAATCATTTAGGTTGGAAAAGACTTTTAACATCATCAAGTCCAACCATTAACCCAACACTGTCGAATCCACCCCTAAACCTTGTCCTTACGTGAGACATCTGCACGTCTTTTAAATACCTCCAGAGACAAGAATTCAACCACTTCCCTGGGCCACCTGTTTCAATGCCTGACCATCCTTTTAATAAAGAAATTTTTCCTAATATACAATCTAAGCCTTCTCTGGTACAACCTGAGGCCATTTCCTCTTGTCCTCTCACTTGTTACCTAGGAGAAGAGATTGACCCCCACTTCGCTACACCCTTCTGTCAGGTAGTTGTAGAGAGCGATCAGGTACCCTCTGAGCCTACTTTTCTTTAGGCTAAACTCCTCACAGGACTTGTGCCCCAGATCCTTCACATCCTGGTTTGGAACAAATGTATTCAGAAGGATAAATATTCCCCGATAAAAACAGACCGCAATCACCCTCTCCCACCAGGTTTGAGGAAAGAAATATCTCCTCGAAGGAAAGTGAAAGGGAAAGAGAAAAAAAACCTATTTATTTAACAAACACAAAAGGAAAATAATAATACTAAACACTAAATAATATATATATAACAATAAATAATGAGGTCTCTCACTGGAAGACTGGAAGACCCAGAGTCCCAGGCTGATCGTGGGGGGCCCCCCCAGGTCAGACCGGTGGAAAAGGCCTCCCAGTGAGGTCTCAACACTCTGATGTCCCAACAAGTCCAGGAGAGATGAAGAAGAAATCAAAAGTCCAGGAAAATGCAGAGGTCCAAGTCTCTTCCTTACAAATTAAAAAAAGGCAGAACTCTCACTGGGAAAGCTAGGCCAGTGTCTCCTCCCGCCTTTCAGCCAGGCCACCAGGAAAAAAACAAAACCAAAACTGCACAGCAGCAGAGCAAAATTGACCTTGAAACAGTAGAATTGTTTTGAAAAGATTTCTCTAGCTAGTTTTGGTTTTTTTTTTTTTTCCTCTCCGCTCTTAGGGCTCAGTTGTAAAAGCACAAGATTCGTTTTTTCATTTTCATCTTTTTTTTTTCCTGGCATAGAGAAGATGAATATGGGATATATCATAAAGTCACCCCAAGACACTTCACCAGCTCCATTGCCCTTTTCTGGACACACTCCAGCATCTCAATGTCTTTCTTGCAGTGAGGGGCCCAAAACTAAACACAGGATTTGAGGTGCAGCCTCACCAGTAACAAGTATAGCAGGACAATCACTTGTCCTGCTGGCCACACTATTGCTGATACAGGCCAGGATGCCACTGGCCTTCTTGGCCATCTGGGCACATGGATGGCTCATGTTCAGCCGGCTAACAAACAGCACCCCCAGGTCCTTTCCCTCACTTTTCCCCAAGTCTGTAGTGCTGCAGGGGGATCGTTGTGACCCCAGTGCAGGACTCAGCATTTCACCTTGTTGAACCTCATACAAGTGGCACACAAGTGGCATTGGCCCATTGATCCAGCCAGATCGCTCTGTAGAGCCTTCTTGCCCTCAAGAAGGTCAATTCTAACACCCAGCTTGGTGTCAGCAGCAAACTTCCTGAGGGTGCACTTGATCCCTCATCCTTTGTCACTATGTTTCTCCTCACATCCAATAAAGGATGGAGATTCTCCTTAGTCCTTCTTTTTTGGCTAATGTATTTATAAAAACTTTTTAAATTGTCTTTAATGGAAGTAGTCAGATTGAGTTATAGTTGGGCTTTGGCCCTTCTAGTTTTCTCCCCACATAACTTCAAGTCATCCTTGTTCTTCCAAAGGTCATAATGACTCCATTTGGTCCCCGAGTTCCAGTCAGCGCTCTCTGTTCAGCCAGGTTGGTCTTCTTCCCTTTCAACTCATCTTTTGGCTCCTGGGGACAGCCTGCTCCTGCATCTTTAAGACTTCCTTCTTGAAGAATGTCTGACCTTTCTGGACTCCTTTGCCCTTCAGGACTGACTCCCAAGGGACTCTGTCAAGGAGTCTAAACAGGCCAAGGTCTGCCCTCTAGAAGTCCAAAGTGGCAGCTCTGCTGACACTGTTCCTTATCTCTGTGAGAATTTCAAACTCTATCATTTCATGACTGTTGTGCCTAAAACGGCCTCCAACCATCCCATCTCCCACCAGTCCTTCTCTGTCCATAAACAGCAGGTCCAGTGGGGCATCACCCCTGGTTGGCTCACTGACTAACTCTGTCAGAAGTTATCTTCTACACACTCCAGAAACCTCCTAGATTATCTCCTCTCTGCTGTACTGTATCTATAGCAGACATCCCACAAGCTGAAGTCCCCCATGAGAACAAGGGCTAGCGATAGTGAGAATTCTTCTCAGCTGCCTATAAAATATGTTATCTGCCTTTTCATCCTGATTGGGTGCTCCATAATAGACTCCCACCAGGATATCTGCCCTGTTGGCCTTCCCTAGATTCTTATTCATAAACCCTCTACTCTATTGTCACCATTGTTAAGCCCTATACAACCAAAACACACCCTAACAAACTTCAATACCAATTATAAAGAGCAGCTCATATAATTTCAAGGAAAATTTGAACAGCATCCAAGCAAAGTTTGGGCTTATGAAATAAAACTAATGTCTTCATTTTTCTAGAAAGAACACAGAGGCTGATGAGGCAAGAATGGTCCTTAGATCATAAAATCTAGCAAGGCATACAGAAACTGACAACAGTGTTGTAAATTAAGATAAACAAATGGCAAAATGTTTTTTAAAGTCAACTTTTTTTTAATTTAAGTTGATACTTAGTATATTTTCACAGGTTGAGATTCATTAACTTTTCTTATTGGACTACTGTTTTTCAATTATCTGTTGTTTGTTTCAGAGGTATTTATTCCTCTTGGTATAAATATCAACCTAATTTTTAAATAAATCAAGGAATTTCCTCCATACATTTTATTTACTTCTCACATGAACCTTTATGGGAACTCTAAGGGACTCTACACAGTTAACTTGCCAGTGAAGTGTTAAAAGCTAAACTTATCCTGAGGGCTATTTAGAGTCTCTCAGTAAAACAAGCTGAGAAACTAAACAAGCTGAGCTGCTTGACAGCAGCCAGTGTCCCTTCTCTAGAGCACTTTAGAATATCCAAACCAAAAATATTTGCAACCAACTACCAAGATAATTTCACAAGCTTATTATAGCTCACTTTAGGAATTAGTGTCTTTCTGCAGGTTCTCATGTCACTGGCAATCAGTGTTACTGCTGAGAGTTCTCAATTCTTCTACTTAAGCCTAGTGTGTCTCCTTAATCCCTTTAATTCTTGCATTTTGACCTGATTTTACTGCTCATTGTCATGCTTCTTTTGCTGATATCTGGGTCTTAGCCTATATCATAAGAATATAAAAGCTAAATTGCGGATTATTTTTAAGTAAAAAGCCTGTTAAGTACTTATAGGGCTACCTTGAACATTATCTTTCTTGCCTCTCATCTAACCAGGTCAAACAAAATCAATGGCACTATTCAGCTCAGTAAAGCAAGCATTATTTAGCTCCAAGTGCTGAACTGGTAAACTTTGTTGTGACTGCATTGTTCTTTAAAAGTGCGATTACTCAGCAAGTAATCTCAGTTGTAAACTAAAAAAATATCTATCAACAGGTGACAGTGGCTGAGACATTTCCATCCTATCCAACCAGCCCAACAGACAAGATGCTCATTCTACACAGAAGAGAATACTATTGGCCCTGACTCTAAGTGAACTGGAATGGAATCAAAGTCTCCCTGCTCTAAACCTTGATCTAAACCTCCAGCCTAAGGGTTACTCTGGAATGCATTGCTCCTAATTGGCCTGTTCAAGCCATTTTATTCTGTGAAACATAGCAGGTATTAGCAGCAAAGGAGAAATATAGGGGAAAAAGAGAAGGAACAAACACAACGACAGAATTTGTTGGCCCCACAGTAACAATACTTAGTTGGAAAGTGGAACAGCTGAGTCAAGGCTATATTCCAAAGAGTAATTAAGAACTCATATTTGGGCAGCAGCAAAGAAAAAATTAATACAAAACAGGCCAGAATATGCATGAGGGTGTACTAGTGGCAGTATGGGTTAAAAACCTTTGAAATAAAGGAAGGACCTGCATCCAAGACTTCTATGTTTGGACAAAGTGCTCTAACTTCTGTCTAAAAGGCAATTAAAACAACAATTGCCTCTCCTTTTCTAACCCAAGGCAGCATCTAAACCCATCCCTTCAAGTACACTGCTTTGCTTTTGTTAAAAAATTACCAGGGTGAGGTGCTGAGGAACTCTTTGCTTCTATATAAGACAACAATTTGAACCCAAATAATTAAAAAGAAACAAAAATTCTCTTGCCGAATCAAGAGGATTTTGCTACCTTTACTCCTCTCAAAAAAACATAATTTCAGCTAGACAAAGCAGACCTTTTCTACGTACATATTTGTAGATAAGGTGATATTCAAGTTAGAAATTAAAAATAAAATAATTTCCCTGATTCGGTCTAAAATGCCATGGAAAGGAGATCAATATAACTCGTACAGAAGACAATGAAAATCTTTCTACTGAGATTAGATGTTCTAGACTTTCTATAAACCCTATATAAGTGTCTCTTACTTCTCTATACTTTCACAGATACTAACTTTGCTATGACCTTGCATTCACAATAATGTCCCCATGATCTGATTTTTTATTTACAGTATGGTTTATTTTGATTATTTTTCTTTTTATAAACTGTAGTGTCAAACTAACTACTACTTACTTATAGTAAGAAGTGTGACATGTGGAAAATTTTTTTGGCACCAATCTAAAGTATATTAAAACAGCAACAACAACCCTGGCAACAGACTAGAATTCAATACAGTACACAGCAAATGTACTGACGACATGTGATGTATTCATTTTTAAGCCAAAGATAAATGTAGTTGATGTTTCCTGGCAAGACTGGTGTGCCCAAATGACATATGTGAGGTCAAGCAAGGATGCTGCAAATAATTCCAAATTATATTTTACCAGTCTGCTTCTTTGTGAATTATCAGATGTCTGTCCCCCCCTCATTATTATTATTATTATTATTATTATTATATAAACACATCAGTGTTTTCACTTTTAAAAGCAGCACTGACAACCATTTTAGTTTAATAATTAAACTCAGGGGTGTAATATTATTCTCTCATAAATGAAATAAAGCACACCAGAATGGTGAAATTCCTAAAAAAAAATATTTTTTGTTCAGCAAAATGAAGGATGACAGGTAAAATAATTGTACTTCATGAACTTAATGGAGAGTTTTCTCTAAGTAGTAGAACAGAGATTCTTAAATGAACAGAATTTCTTGCATAAATGTATTTGGGAAAAGTCTATGAAGTCTTCCCAGAAATCAGGTTTAAAGGCTGGCTTCAGGGAATGCTTTTTGACAGATTCTTGCTTCAGTGAGGATTTAAGCAAATGTTAGTGCAGGAAAATGCAGTGCTGTGTTCAGGCATTTAGGGATCTGTAATGAAAAGTTTAAATAAGATTTAGCTAATGATGTAAATCACCAGTTTTAGCGAGCCTTGGCTTTGCAATGCTTTGGCTTTAAGTCAGAAAAGCTGCCCAAAGAGCCTGAAATAAAACAATTCTTGTTTCCCTAGTGATCCTCACATTCCTAAAACAACCATGAGAATCTGTTATTGCTTCTCTTTTGAAACCATTCTGCCCTTGAGGCACGGTATTGCAAGATACCACTTAGCAGTCCTAAAGAAACAGTTTGGAGGACTCCACTTAAGCACTGAGCACAGAAAGAAACTAGGTAAGGGAGGGACAGGGAAGGTTCAAATTAAGGCTGAACAGGAAATGGGCTTTCCCCTTGCTTGATTTTGGGGGATTTTTTTTAGAATTCTGCAGACCCAAAGGGCCCAACTCATCTTTTTTACTCAAAACAGGAAAATTTAATGGAACAGACTGTAATGCAAAAAAAATTATTAGCATGGCATTAGTCTCTTGCAACAAAAAATACTGAGGCTCAAAAAAGAAATTTTTTCCATGGGTGCTGCAATCCTGGTTGACAGCTTTTCAAACTTCAGAAGACAGACAGAGGAGGAGGAAGAACAAACAAGGCAAACTACTGTGATGAGAGCACTAGTCAAGCAACTAGCAGGTCAAGAACAACGTCTTCTTTTAAAAATATTTGGGAGCAGACCACTATTGAAAAGAGATAAACATTCTTTCACTGACTTTACACGACCTGATCTTGAACATTTCAGAGTTATCTACAAAACCTAAATAGAATAAAGAATTTTTCTTATGTGAATCCAAAAAGAATACAACAATAGTCCTTTACAGAGAAGTTCTGCTCTCTAAGTGGCATTCAGCACACTGCTGCAGTAGTACTGCTACCCCCAGAACTGATACTCATTGCTGGACAAGGAATGTATTTGACCCTGATACTGCCTCTGGAAGCATGGAGTTCGTGCTAGGGTTTGAGTTTAGTGCCAGCTTTGGGGTATGTTTGTTTTAATCTACACAATCAGCAGAATCTGGCAAAAATTTACCTTAAACCAGTTCAACCAGTTTCACAGTACCTGAAACAGCACATTAAATCTTCTACAGATTGGATAGGTGGGCATTAGATCCATATTCTTATTCAATTATGACAACTTACTGCAGTGACAATAAATCTCAGACAAGCAGAAAATAAAGAGAAGGTAAACAATACACTACAGTTTTAACTGTATATTTTCAGGGCACAGTTCATGTAAGGAGTAAAATGTCTCCGACAACTCACAAGGGATGTAGCGTGAAATTGTAGTGCTCAGTTTTCTGAAACAGGCACACACTGGAGCTAATTTCTGTGTCAACTTTCATTCCATACGGATTAGTGCTATTTTGCATAACTGAAGCACCAACTCTATGCATTTATTTGGCAGTGCCATACACACCCAATTTTCTCAAGCTTCCTGATACTGCAGCTTCTCATTAAAATTATCAGATATAAGTTACTCTACGAGTTTGGTTTTCACTAATTAAAAGGCTCAAGCATTTTCAGTTGGATCTTTTTCTTCAGTCCAGTGAGTCTTTCAATAGTCTGCAAGCTTACATACCAGAAATACGCCCAGGAGTTCAACTATCAGTCTGGATTTGCATTTTTTTACCCTCCCATGGGGAAAAAATCCTGCTTTCCCTGCCTTCTGGTAGAATTCATTCCTTTATTAACCATTGAATTAATAATGTAAACATTGGGATTCACCACTGTCACATGTCTGCACTTGCTAAGAAGAATTTTTGCTCCACCTTCTTAACGGAATATAGAGATCACTCTTGAGGAAGGTGATTCAACTGAGACTTTTACAACCTTTTTGAAAAACAAAATTCCACACTTTCTTCAAGGTTTTGCTAAAATGGACTCATAACACTTTTTCAGTAAACGCTTTTTCAGTATCAATTAATTATTTTAAGATCAAAATTGAAAACTAATTGGAAAATGGAAACCTAGTTGTTAATATCAGCTACAGTAGTTTCTCTCAAAACATTGCACAGCTAACTCAGTGGCATCCAATATACTCCACTGTCTTCTTGTTGTAATCATAACAGAAATGAATGGGCTCTCCCACATGACAGCAGATCAACGTTTAGCCTCAGCTAAATCCCTATATATAAATAAAAACACTTTATACCTGTAAAGAACTTTAGCACTGATAAATAGCCAAATTGTGGTCAATTTATTTCACTTTTTAATGACTCTAATTAAAAATGCCATTTAAAGCCAGAAAAACACTACAACCATACACTTGTAGGTACGTAATTAATGCTGATAATAAGATTTTCATAGCTTTAAAACTCAACCAGTTCCATCTGGTTAAACCTCTAATTTTGGTTTGAATACAAAAGGCCTATGCTCTTTCTTGTGAATTACAGTCCTCAGGCTTTCCTGCCTTTCAAATAGCCTTCCTTTCTCTTCATATTGAGCCCACTCCTGTTCTCTTTAGTAATAATCAGAAAGTTTATTAGGAGACAGCCATAATTCCTGAGCTATTCTTCATTTGTCTATACTGCAGTTTTCTCTACTGGCCGCTAAGGAAACAACCTTGTACTAGTACTATATTTCATGCTTTCAGATCCTAGGTCATGGTTTGGTATGCAGCATGGCACTCACCTTACTCCCACTGTGAGAAACTGAGCAGGCAAGGGGCCAAGAGCTGGCAGAGTGCTGACTTGGCTCTTTTTACCTCACTTACCCACCTAGTCTGCTGTTGCCCTAACTTGCTCACTACAAATGCTACCAGATGTAAGAAGATAAACAAAATTCCAGATCCACAACAAAGTTCCCACCAGAGCAGTTTGATGACTCCTCGTACTTGGTCTCCAGGCAATTGACTGAGATAACGGACTCAGGCCACAACCAGAATATCATCATTTAAAGGGCTGACAAAAAGGCTTCAGCATTTGTTCTCGTAAGCCATGGTATAACGAGTAGGGTAGATCAGCCATCAAAAGACGGACCTAGAGAAAGTCATGCTCTTTTTCTCCTATTTGCAGTTCACAAACTATGAACAAACATTGCAAGACACGTAGGAAAGTATTTTACAGGCAACTCTACAGGTATGGGGCAAAATCACCTTTCCAATTCATGTCATGTGAAGAGAGCAGGAACTGGTGTTGTATGCTCCCTTTGCTGAGTGAGGCATGAAAGGACTGAAAGATGTAAAATACCTGGGTCACATGATGTGCCTTATTTTAGGGTTTTTTACTTGTTTGAAACAGCATAGGCTGAATTATATGAACACATATTCAATTTACTTAATCACATTTTGAAATCCCTCTGAATTTGAACTGGATCACTTATGGACTATCATACAATCCAGCTACAGTCAAGTCCCACTTATTTCATTTACAGAATTAGGCACTGCATGGTAGCACAAACCTGTTACTACTGCAAAAGTCCTGACACAGGAGATGGAAGTCTGAAGTGTGCCTTTCTACAGTGGATGTTGATCAGCTGTGCTGCATCTTTCACTCAGTTCTTGTGTGTAGTCTCTTCATATGATCTGGCTTAAAATCAAAAAAACTAAACAATAGTCTTGGTACCACTGAAAGTCTGCCAAAATATACCTGAGCTGCAAAACACTGGCTTTGATGTCTCTCTGAAGAGGGTGGGTATACAGCTAAATTAAATTGCTGGATTTTTCACCCTTTACAGAGTCTAAAGACACTGCTAATAAATTTATTTCAGAGAGACAACTACTAAAGTTCTGATCTCAGCTTCATCAATCTTAAATGCAGCTTTACCATCTTCAGTCAAGCAGAAAATCAGAAATACTCTGAAATACAACATAGCTAATTTTCCACTGTGTCAACAAATAGCCTCAGGAAAGCAAAGACCATCTTACCATCTAGCTAAGTACTCTGTAAGACAAAGTCGCAAGTTTCAAAGGCTCTAAAATCAGCAAGTACCTTGTTATTATAATGATTCTTTGTATTATGAAAAATAGCATGCTGTTACAATTGACAGGCTGTTACAACTCTGCCAAGTAGGAGCACATGTGGCAGGTAAGCTTTCCAATGAAAGAAAAATTATTGGTATAGAGTTGGAATATTAAGTGTAATTTGCTTTAACTACATATTTGCCACTATGAAGTATTAAATAGCAAGGAGAAAAGTCCCCNACTCTTATCTCACTACTTGATCTCTGATGTCACAAAGATTTGCAAAGACGTTTTCAAAAGTCTCTAAAGATGTTGTCTCTTCTGTGCTTGTCCAACACAATGAACAGGAGAACACGCTTTAATATCCCACTCCTAGCAATGGTAGGTGGTGACAAAACTGTTCAATCTGTGACAGACAGGACAAATCCCTGTTCACCGATTTTAATACCCTTAATTGGCTGTGCTTCTTGTGAAGCAGTAACACAATCTAAGTACACATGAACTGACAATAAGCTAATGTGAAGCTTTGTTCCCAAGAAGCATATTATTAAATCAACCAATAAAATCCATTGCCAATTACTCATAGAGCT
>WEIV01023801.1:98811-185069 GCA_013390005.1 Calyptomena viridis
TATTATATGTATATGTACTTTGAATGAAGTGGAAACCTCATTATATTTCATATGAATATTTCACAGGATAAAATGCTCAAAGTTGTCAACATAAGACAGCCTTAGACACTTCAAGTATTTAAATCATTTGTAAATTCATAATAAAATTGCAATGTAACTTTTCTGAATACTTGAAATGTAATTTCTGATTTAGTAAATTTCAATAGTTTAAATGTTATGTGGAACATTTACATGAAACTGATAATTTAGTGAGCTAAAAGGTCAGATCTTAATATTAAAACATGTAATTTTTTAATATTATAGCTTCTTTGATAAGGACTTTATTTACAAAGAGTTGAAGCTTACATCCTATGACATATGTCTCTTCCCATGCCAGGTGGCTGTCAATGTGAGGTGACCTTGGGAGCACCTAGTTTCAGCAGTCCAAAGTATGCTTAATTCATATAATGGCGTTCAATCTTACATCAGTCTGGAAAATGTCCCTATTTCTGAATCAACAGCAAAGGAAGTATTCTGTAGGAATATCATCATACATGTAGCTTGTTGCCAGACATAACTCTGCTGGGTGGATTATGATGTACACCTGAAACGGAAGCAGTAATATTCAAAGGTCAAATCCTGCAAGTTCTATTCAGGAAAGATTGTCTACCTCTGCACAATTCGTAGTCCAGCCTTACCACATATAATTGTGTTTTCTGCATCCTTTTGCAAGTTATGGCATCATTTTACCAAAAGGACAAAATAAAGGGAATTCTAATATAGACTGCTAGAGTTGTAGGATATTTTAAATGCTTTATTGGAAAGTAGTAAAAGAACAGATTATGTATCTCTTGGCAGACTTTGGGAGCATGGGCTAAAACATAGAATATAGTATCATTGAGGAGTGTAAGCAATTTATCAGGAAGGATTAATTACTAGTAATAAATACAGGCTAAAAACCTGAATGAAAAGGTCCTAAATATGACATATTTCCTGCGAAATAATCTACCAATATGTAGAGTGTGATGACCCCTACTTAGGTTATTGAAAGGATTATATTCTAAAGCTTCAGAAGTAAAAAACCACTGCACACTAGGGATGAATTAATAGTTATGAGTAGGAAAGATACAGATATATGATGCGAGCATTTATGATTCTTCATCTTAAGGGAATAATATGTCGCTAAGTCTATGCACTGTTTAAAGCTTTTCAGACAAGAGATATGGTAGCAATGACTAAGGCTGGCATCTGGAACAGGCAGTTCGAATAACTTTGGCAGTGTAAATACTTCACTAGAAGCTGAATTTTTTGTTTCAACAAAAGGTGAATCAGTCATGACATGGAGACTATGTACTGGTGGATTTGATGGAATATTAAGCAATAAATAAAATTGGCAAAGCATGGACATGCTTAGGAAGAGAATATTGCACAAATCTTAGGGGAGTTAGGAGATCCTACCATTAAGGTGGTTTTTTTTGTATTTTTATGTGCCTTTTATTTTATTCAGGATGCGGTGATAGTTTTAGCCTTGGTCTGTGGTCTACAGAACTGTTTAGGATCTCAGTTTCCATAGAAATAAATGAAGTTTAAGCTTAGAAATACATTTATAGGTTCAGTCTTCGGTCCCCATATTTTTCCAGTGCCTAACCTTGTGAAGAGCTCAGCAGCTTACTTATCAGGAAAGAATCAGAAAACTGTAGGGGAAAAAAAATAGAGCTAAAAGGATATCAGGTGGTCAAGTAGTCCACCTTCCTGCCCTAGGGTGGAATTAACTCAACCTAGACCAAATACCTTGTCTAATACAACAAAGGATATTGCCTGCAGAGGCCATGAAATCTCTGCTAGTCAATCATAAATAGAGACAGTGCAGAGGAAAACTTCTTACTCTGCCNTATGATTGCATTTTACAGGAATGGCAACACTCTGCTCAAAGGTGTTTCACTTTACTGCTGTTTTAAATATTTTGCCATTGGTGTGCAAGGGACCCTAATTATACTTCAGAGTAATCATGTGTTACCACCAGCTGAACTGTTTTCCTGTATTTAGTTTATTGCTGTTTCTAGTTATTGGTACATTTTCCCAGTTGTTATATTTCATATCCACTCTTATTTTTTTTCCAAACAGGACTAACAGGCTAATAAGTGATGTGGCTTCCTCTTCAGGAGTTTACTCCTTGGGTGGATCTAAGAAAGTCTCTTGTATTAAGAAAGGAGTTTTGCATAGAGAAAAAAAAAAGCAGTGGTACAATACAGTATCTGAAGATGAAAAAGAAGTAGAACACATAAGAAATGAACCCTGTTTCATATGAAACATTACTTTTATAAGCAGCAGATATACAGGTCCCAGTGCACACATGGAGTTAGATTCATTAGCAAGCAGAGTTTTCTTATTTTTTCCTTCAAATTCTAAATACATTTATCTGTATCAGCATTTCCCACTGAAAAAAACTACCCTAGAGATAGAAGACTAAATAAAGGTTTCCTAATCTTGCTAAGCTTCAGTGCAAATATGTGGTTCAAACTGTCTTCCAGAAGTGCAGTTTAAGGATCTTAGATGCATATCTTGCTAAACTCTTGCACTACATGGCAATTTAAACAATGACATCCTGCTTTTTTGACTAGAGGGGCCATTCACTTGTCCTGGAGTCCTTCCAGGGCTGTACTGCATGACCTTCCTGTAAAGCATTCAAAATGTGCCCAATATGAAGCCAAAAGGCCATATATGTTCCTAGAAGGTTCTCATAAGCTAGAGCCAGCATGGTAAGTAGACTATAGGGATCAGGAGAGAACTGATTAAACTTCTTTCCTCTTTTCCCTTTCACCCAAAGGCACACACATAGAAACATCTACCACTCTGCCAATTTGATTTACTTTTATTTAAAGCACTAAATTCTGCCCTAACCTGCAGTCAGAGGGAATGGTGATTTCTGGGTCTGATCAGAGAACTCCCAGATATCTCTCAGAGGTGGGTCTATCTGTTAGATGTTCATGGTACTTGTGTAGTGTGTCATGCTGGTACTATATGACCTTTCAGTAAATGTTGATATAAAATCTAGTTTAAAAAAAAAAAAAATAGACCGAAAAGGATATCAGGTGGTCAAGTAGTCCACCTTCCTGCGCTAGGGTGGAATTAACTCAACCTAGACCAAATACCTTGTCTAATACAACAAAGGATATTGCCTGCAGAGGCCATGCAATCTCTGCTAGTCAATCATAAATAGAGACAGTGCAGAGGAAAACTTCTTACTCTGCCTTGGAGCAACCATGCACACATGGTGCAGTCAAGGAAGGAAAAGCTAAATCCCAGAAGATCTTTAGTGATACAGTCTAAAGGCTGAGATGTCAGTTAAACTCTCTGTGATGGAAACAGATCCACCTGACATGGCACAGGAGAGACTGCTGCAGTTTGAAAGGCTGCCTGTGCTGAAACGTATTTCTACCATCCACTCTAAAAGGACATTTCTTTACATAAGAAACAAACCCAAGGCAAAAAGAATGTTCTTTTCCATCATTCACTTTTAAAATAGTAAATCCATATGAAATAAGACAGTTAATGGAATGTGTTCTATAATATTCTGGCTTTGTATGTGTGCATGACAGATCAATGTTGCCCTCTAATACCATGTGTTAGTAGCTGTGTTATGACTTGTTTAAAGAGAATGATTTTATTATTTTATTATATATTATAATTTTATGATTGCATTTTACAGGAATGGCAACACTCTGCTCAAAGGTGTTTCACTTTACTGCTGTTTTAAATATTTTGCCATTGGTGTGCAAGGGACCCTAATTATACTTCAGAGTAATCATGTGTTACCACCAGCTGAACTGTTTTCCTGTATTTAGTTTATTGCTGTTTCTAGTTATTGGTACATTTTCCCAGTTGTTATATTTCATATCCACTCTTATTTTTTTTCCAAACAGGACTAACAGGCTAATAAGTGATGTGGCTTCCTCTTCAGNATGTGCCCAATATGAAGCCAAAAGGCCATATATGTTCCTAGAAGGTTCTCATAAGCTAGAGCCAGCATGGTAAGTAGACTATAGGGATCAGGAGAGAACTGATTAAACTTCTTTCCTCTTTTCCCTTTCACCCAAAGGCACACACATAGAAACATCTACCACTCTGCCAATTTGATTTACTTTTATTTAAAGCACTAAATTCTGCCCTAACCTGCAGTCAGAGGGAATGGTGATTTCTGGGTCTGATCAGAGAACTCCCAGATATCTCTCAGAGGTGGGTCTATCTGTTAGATGTTCATGGTACTTGTGTAGTGTGTCATGCTGGTACTATATGACCTTTCAGTAAATGTTGATATAAAATCTAGTTTAAAAAAAAAAAAAAAAGTAAAAATGCTGGAAAACCAGATACTTAGCATTTCATAGCTTGGTTCCATGTGTGCTCTCCACCAGAATTTTTGGTTAGAGACTTTGAGAGGGTACAGTTCAAGTGCCTAAGCATAGGTGTATAGCACTATCTTCAGTGCCAGATGGTACCTGAGACATCAAACTAGGCTAATAAATATGATACAGTACCAATGGAAGAGCAGCTACAGCCTTATGGAGCACAGAAACAAGAGAAAAATGACAAAGGCATCTAAAAAAAAATGGTACATGGCGTGCTTAGGCACCTGAATCCCACCCTTCACAAGTTTCAAATCCTCCTTTCCTGTGTCAAGTATAAATTACCTTTTATCAGCTCCCTTCTAAACACACATGGGCCAGAATTCTCGGGTGGTGAACATTCATTAGCAAAGCTCAGGCCAGGGACTAAATTACACTTCACTACTATGAAATTCAGGAGTTGACAACATCAGCTACTGTCACCTGATCCCTCCTGCCTCAGTTTGTTAAAAAAAATCCAAAAAACCACTTTATGGACTCCCCCCATAGTTTTCTATGAAATATTGAAAGTTCTTTAAATTGGAGGGGAAAGGAGAGGGGAAGAAATACTCCCACAGTGGTTAAGAATGGGCAAGGAAACCTACAGACGATTAGACAGTATTAGTTAACCATTTGAATCATTAGTGACCACACATTTCTACCACACATTCTTGTTTTAAGGTAAAAATGTCTATTTTGCTTAACAGAGGGCTGTCTCAAAAATAGCAGTAACTGTGAAAAGTTACATTGTACCTGTCTTGGGTGGGAGTTTTGTTTGTGTTTTTAAATGAAAGGATGCCTATAAATATTATAGTCGGTCACTAAAGCTGAAAGCTTGCACTTGCTTTTACTTATGCAGGCCAAGGAAAGATAAGAGAGCTTAACTTTGACAGGTAATTTGACAGAGCAAGCATTAGTAATGTGGTTTAGTGCTTTGCACCGATTCAGCAAAATGGTTTAGCTGTTCCTGCCCATGGTTACTGCTGACTTTTCTTCTCAGAAATTCCCTAATTGTTGGGAATGTACAGTAACTAAAATTTATAGTCTATTTATAGGTACAAGAACAAGTGGAAGGACTGATAACCTTAGTAGTGCCTCTACAGTAAAGTGAAGCTCTGTTCTTTCTCATGTGCACACACGTTGGCTTGCAGCCAGACCTAAATATATTGATGTTTTCACATGCATCCACACAAATATACAGTGACAGTGACAGCAGCGAACCAAGATAGGGTTTCAGAGTTTTTCCATTTGGAGAGGGGATGACCTTCAGATGTTTAGCCATCTAATTGTGATCCTTGAGGCATTAAAAAGGCATTACAAGATTTTTTATAGTCTCTAAAATACTTTATTTATTATTCTCAGGAAATATATCTTCAGCACTTGAGAAGCTTGTTATTTTAGACAAATATATTCATCTTTCCGTGTTAGTAAAGTGTTTGTAACTTCTTTGCATGTTAGTTATGCTATAAAATTCAGAAGTATTAACCCTGGAGCAATCCACTTTACGTGCATTTCATTTAACATGAGACATACACATGATAAGTCCATCCAGGAGGCAGGCTACTGTAACACAGGTGCAGGGTTCATCCATGAGAGACGACATGAGACAGGCACATCTACAATACATCTGTGGAGCTCCTTCAGCAGCACATTCAGGGAGGAGGTCTCACGTGAGGCTGGACAGAACAAGTCAAACTTTTTGGTGCCCTCAAGCCCCTGACAGAAGCTGACAGATAATTTTTCCAAAGTTTGCCTGAGAAGCATTGAACTTGCACTGCTCAGTATGTGACCAGGATGGCAAGAGGTGGAGGAATTTGTCTGGACGTCCACCAGCTCAGCCAGACTTGCTCTACAAATCCTCCCCTGGTGGCTAAGGGCCTCTGTGGCACCAAAGAAATAAAGAAACTGTCTCTGTCTTATTTTTAGATGAAAAAAGAGCAGCAAGGAGACTAAAGTAGAAAGCAGTGAGGACTGAGAGAAGAGCAAGTATGGCCTGAAAGTGGTAGAATAAAATGGTAATGTGGAAAGAGCAGAGATTTCCCTCCTGTCTGAACAAAGGATGAAACGGAGCAAAATTTGGATGTGGTCAGAAGAGTCTCTAGCAAGTGAAGCCTGGAAGTGATTCAGGATTCCTGAGCCTCCTCTACTGTCAGCTTTAAACACTGCTGGCAAAATGTGTCTCTTCTCCTTCTCCTTGATTTATGCAGAAGTTGACAAATGTGCTACTCTTAACTAAAAAGAATCCAAAGAGCAATACTCTGATAATGAGCCATATGGGTCGCTATAATGCTACATAATGGATTTGCTGAAGGGGTCAGTTTCTTTTTGAAAAAAGCCCAGGATTTTCCATTAACATTCTCTCTCTCCCTTTACTTCTTCTCCTGCTAGATTAATAGATGAATAAATCTGCAAAGTCAAACATTCACAAATATGTAAATGCCAATATGAAGGTTACTTTTGCAGGAGAAGAGAAGAAACCTCTGCTGGTCTTGCTACCTGCCCACATACTCAAAGGCATTGGGAAACAGCCATGGCCAGGCCCTGTGTGATCCTAATGGAAAGCTCCCTTACTTCCAGAGAACATCCTTGTGTACAGGTCAATCATAGATTCATCCAAGGAAACAAGGGGAAACAAATATAATATTTACAGCTCAAGTGATCTCTCAGTTTCAGCTCTTTTTATTCTTTCTTTGCATTTACCTCAGAATTATCCTTGGAAGAATCTGGTAACTCCAAAGCCTACTGCCATGCTCTTTGATACATGTGTTTTAATACTTAAACTATACTGGTCAAACTTTCCAAAGTCACTTTCTGAAAGAGATGGCAAACAAAACCTCTTTTCTTTTAATTTCTTTATGTCTGTTTTTCTAGTAAATTATGTTAAGCATGTTTTGGCATCAGGTTATATATTTCTGAAAAGAGGAGAGTTAAAATACATCATGAGATGGATGGGATCCATAGCTATGTGTGAGGGGTAACCTTTTTGTACTTCTGTGAATATACCAACGGACTTTATAAATGTATGCTACAAATCTTGTCAAGAGGGACTGCAGGCTCAAATAAACTTTCTGGTCTCTGATCTCAAATGGAATGTTTTAGTGTGGCACTATGTGTTGTTAATTCATGAATAAATATTTAACAAAAACGTAAATTGTGAGGCCCTATTTCCTGGGCAGAAAGATGTTACTCCTATCTAAAGTTCCCGAGTCATTGAAGCAAATTTGATTTAGCAGTTTGGTATAACTGCTCCATGGGCAGCTTGATGCTTTCAGTCTAGACTATAAGCATTTAAGTCAAATGTCTTCTGGGAAAGATTCAGCATGTACAATCATCACTGAAGAGATAATGGGAAGTGCTGAGACACTCAGAAGTGGGAATTAACACTTGGAAGGATTATATCTTTAACGTTCAATAAAACTATAAATTATTTTTGGTGGACTAAATTACTTTTGTGGACTTTCTTATTTTAATCTCCAAATGAAACCACCTGTCCCTAGAAATCTTTTCCCTGCTCTCACCAACAAATTATTAAATTACCTGGAAATCTGGAAAAAGGCAATTAGTACTTAGAAATGAATTGGTTTTGTGATACAGTAAATTCTTCTCTTCATTAGGGATGTTTTTATAAGTAGCAAAAGTGAATACATTAACAAAGGAAGGGTTTGATTTGTCCTGTTCAAATGTGGATTTTCGAAGCACAAATAGCCACATCCAAACCAATTGTGCAAGTTCCTTTGGTGGTCAGAAATTAAGCCAGTTTATGAAGCCGAGGCTGAGATTCATCTTATCTTAAAGCAGAAGCCTACATTTGGTTAAATGAACCTCATTTCAATGGTTAGATCTCCACTGACTGCATTAGGAACTTAAATATATCAGATAGAGACACCAATATATAGTTAGATGGGTCCTGCGCAGGTTGCCTTTAAGTCATGGTCCTACATAAGCAGTGGGATCCCAGGGCTCTATCTCAAAAGGCACTGCTGCATAAAGGCCTTATGGATATGTAGATGTATCCATTATCAATGGAAGGGAAAAATGGAAATTCCCACTATGTTTAGGTTGATCTATAAACAGAAGGCAGGCCACATCAGGCTCATTTATAGCTGTCTAGATACTAGAACATGGACACTTTTAAACACCTTGCCTTCCTCAGTGGAGGGATACACTCAAGGAGTGTAATTCATCCTTCCTCCTTTAACACTTGTTCTAGAATGAGGTGAATCTGGACAGCCCACCCAGATTGCACATGCAAGTCCAAGATGATCAATATTACTTAACAAGTGTTCCACTCACAAATCCTGTTCTATTGTCTATTTGCATATTGTGGGGTATTGCTGTGGTGCCTGCCTCAAGGGATGTACCCAAAACTCCTCTTCAGCCCTGACTAGCTCCAGCCATCCAGCTGAGGGGCACTGAGCAGGACTGGGCCACCCTAGAACTCAAGGTCTCTCACCGGGAGATGACCAGTTCAGAGGCAGCTAAGGCTCAGAGGAAGAGTGCCTTCTCCTCAGCCTCTTTGCCTTTGGTGTTCTGGGCGCAGCTATTGGAGGGCAAGGGATTAAGAACGACTCTTTGTGGTTAGAAAACAGGAAAACAGTTTATTGGGGAAACTGACCCCTGGAAAAGCCAACCACAGAGAGCATTTGCTAGCTTTATGCGGGGGTTTAAATATGGGGACAAAATTAGGGGAGGAGAGTGGGAAAGGACCTATGGGCATCAAGGTAAAGAGGATTTAGGAAAGTGTTACATCATAGAGAAGCCAGTGGCCTGCAACTCAAAGCTATTAGATGTCGAGTAAGCAGGACTGACATGGAAAGTTCTTGAAGGGGAGGCGGAGTCAGGACACAAATATGGTTTGGGGATGGAATAACTTGGGACTAGAGGAAGGGTTTGGGATAATCAGGAGGAGGATACAGAACAGGAATGTACAATTGTATGGGAAGGAAAAGGGGGATGATTGAGCAGTTCATTTAGGGATAAAAAAGGGGTTACAGAACTGTACAGAAACAACATGACAAACATAATAAACCGCAGGTGCACACCACCACAGCGTATTAAAGTCACAACCTGTGCACCTCCTGTAGATGTTCTACAGTTATTCTGCACTGCAGTGTTTACATCTTTCATTCGTAGCTTATTGTTTTTCAAATACCTGCTTAAGACTTTTTCCTTTGTTCATTTGCTGTTTGTTTGCAATCATGGTCTCAAATCTACCACCTCATGTATACAAATCTGTCTGAATCATGCTGTTAACCTTTCAGAGCATGTTTTCTCTGTTTACAGGAATTTAGCTTTATAAATAGTATCCATTGCTGTTTAATTCTAGGATCAAAAAGAGTATGTGCTCTACAACTTATGAGGAATATCATGCAACAGAAGTGCAAGTGAGAGATAATGAACTGAGTGGTGGGAGGGAACTTCTTCCAGTGAATGGATGCATAAGAGCAGAAGTACCTTAAGTGGGAATGAAAGATTGCTTTTCCAAGATTTAGAGACAGGCAAATATAAAATCCAATGTTCTGAAACTAGGAGCTCTTATTTTGTTCTTTATAATTGCTTTCTTTAGACTAGAGCAGCAAATAATATTGATGACCAACCTTAATGCGTCCTTCAATACTTAGATCTCTTCAGAAGTTCCTAACATCATTAATAAACATTTTTTCAACTACCTGGCTGCATATGCCAGACATATACAGTCTGCTCTTGAGCCCAAGAGGTGATGCCAGAAATCACATTGGCACAAGCTTTCAAAAGAAATTCAAGTGTAAATTAGGATTATTCTCTGATAAAACATCATAAAATGCAATTTCTATGATCAAAGATAGATGCAAAATAATGTCAGCTCTAAGGACCAAACCTGTACTACTGATGGGCTTAACAGGAATAGGACAGTCCACCTGGTGCTACATTACTACCCCTCTTTCATACTGATTTGGAAGACAGAAGATCTGGATGTAGAAGACATCTTTAGGAAAAAGGGAGTAACTCATCCTGAAGAGTCAATAAGTCCTTGTTCTTGTTTGTCAGGGATACCAGTGAACTCCAGCATCAATGATTCATATAGAGAAGGCTACTGTTAGCCATTGGTTGGTCAGTGAAAACTGACTGGATGTAAACCAGTACCTAATGCTGAAAGGAAGGGAGCAATTACATTAATTGCTTCAAGATGGTATAAAAGGCTTGAGGTGGTTTGAAATTAACTGGTCTAGTTTAAGTTTTTCTTTCTAAATAAAACAAAAGCATCCACAAACTTGCACACTGTCTTGCCTTGTATTCTATATACCTGTGGCTCTCTCTGGCTCTGTGTTGGACTCCTCAGAGTAGATGTCTCTAAGGCACGGCTTGTGCCTAGTTTTGGAGTTGGTCATTATCAGGAACCCTTCCGGTGAACATCTTTGAATGCCCTTCAACCATGCAGGTGATGTAGCACTATTATTGCAGATGCTTCAAAAAAAATATAACAACTTTGCTCATTGGAGTATGGATATCTTGGGACCATAGAGAAAATTGGTGGTATAGCATGTCCTGGGATAATCTGTTGTAGAGTGGGTTAGTCCTTAATGGTGTGGACGTAAGACAATTGAACCCATCAGTCTACACCCACTGATCACTCCCCAAAACTGACTCCAAAGATATAGATAGCATTGTGTGAGTATTGCTGGCTGGAAGGAGATCAAAACCACAGATTAATTCAGTGGCCTGAGCTATATGCTCTAGTGGCAACTCTGTTTCCAGAACACTGAGTTTCTCAACCATAAGGGCAGACACACTACTGGTATTCCTCTGAATAACTGTGTTCCTCAGGCCAGAGCAAAGCCCTGGCCAAATTCCTATTTAAGCAGTGCAGTGTAGCTACTAGTCATACTAATTCCAGACATATCAGGTAAAAATAATGTACCTAAAGCATATCAGCTAAAAATTTGCTGTGGTTTTGCTATATTTTAGAAAGGATGGCCCCTCATTCTGCAAGGTAAAATCCTTTACTAAATGCAAACGTTAGAAATTTCATTTTGATATCTGCTGTGAGCAACATTTTGAGGTCAAATGCTGTTATAGTTCTTCTAATTTTAATGTGGAAATTACGTTTATTAGGTGATCCTACAACAAGAATTTCTTAAATAGACTGAAGATTAGATGAAGCTACTTCAGAGTTAAATGCACCATGTGTGCATTTAGCATCATACCTAGGTATCTGGCTTTCTTCAGAACACTTAAGTCAAGCCTGGACTGAAAATGCAATGCCAAAATTAGAATGGATAAAGTAGTTCTGCAGTCCTGCAGAAAAAATTCAGATAGCAAAGATTTTCCTTCCATTTTTGTGGTGTGGACTTGTGGCATTACATTATTACATTTAAGTGTCCTTTAAATGCTCAGTTATTTGTCATCAAAGTTGGAAAGGTCTTTTCACTTGACTGCAGAATTAAAAAAAAAATGACACTGCTTTATGCAAGTTAAATAAAATGGAAAATTCTAATTTTGGTAACGAAATAAACTTTTTCTTGTTTGCACTCTTTATTTTGTTTGAACTATTTTTGTATTAAGTGTATTTTATTTGGGAATAATGGTGATGTCCTTGAGTAGTTTGACCATGTAAATATAAATAAGATGATTTATCTTGTAGAATAGTGTAAGGTATGGCTACATCTAGTGCATGAGTCTAAATATTACTTTTAAAATTCAAAGGCTAATGAATCTATCAGTATTAATACTCTTTCTTCTCAGGGCCAAGGAAAGCTCTAAGAAATCCTGTCCAGGAATGCATTTATTTAGATGACATAAACATATGTATTCTGAGCACAACTGCTGTTTCTCTCTTACTGATAATTTCACTCTTTTCATTGCAGAAACTCCCCTCCCTACTAGTAGAGTTCCTTTTATTCTACATATAGTTATTGAGGATGGCAATTTTTGTTGTTCATGTTTTTTTAAGAACAGGATTGTGTTTCTTGTTTTTCCAAATCTTATTTTAGTAATATCAAGTAAAATTTTTTTCCTAAGTAGTGTATTTTTCCACTCCTGCACCTCATTCATTCAGTTCACAATCCTTCTTGGCTTTGTGAGTAGTATTAATCATTGTGGCTTTCTTGTTTTCAAAGCTGAAAATAACCAAGCGATGCTCACTTTCACTGTCCGACTGTTAGCTCAGTGACCTCTTATCAACTCTGAAGAGCTCTCACAGCGTTTGCCCTCCTCACGTCTGGGACTTTGGAATTAGGAGACTGTTGTCGCTACAGTTTGAAAATTCCAAGGCTGGTTTAATATTAGCAGCATAAGGATTTCAAACATTTCCTTTCAGCTTGAAGTCCCTCACAATGCCATGATAGATAGATGCTAAACCCTCCCCCTAAAAATAAGCAAAAGAAAAAAAACAACAAAAAAAAAGAGTTGGATCGTTCTGTCTGACTTGCATGCACATGATGGGAATAAAGACATCTATGCATTTGTTAGAACTGTAGTCTGTAAAGATGTGTTGTAACTTTGTTCTCAGTTATCTTTAACTCCGGAAAAGTGATCCTACTTTTTCTACGTGAAGTGCTACCTCTGTTCGCACATTTTAATCACTGGGTCTTCTCCTAAACATCTTTTCCTAAATCTCAGATACTGATTGCCACCTTCTAATAAACAGAAAAGCTCATTTTTTCCTAGCATTACTAACAAGATTAAATTTTTTTCAAAACTCAGCTGCTTTGGTTCTTCTTTTTTATCACCTAGATTCCCTAGCAAGCAGCAAAAGGGAATTCCTTTCTTAAAATTTATTGTTATTACTGTTTTGTTGTTTTGTTTTTTTTTTTATCTTTATGTTCCTAATAATTCTTCCAGTATTAGAAACTATCACTATATCTTCTGGAACAAAAAGAAGAGAGTTGCATTCTGAATCTTGGAGAGATGCTGTGGCCGCTGCTGTCAGAACAACATGACAGCTGCCTATGCCACACCTTCTCCAATGTAGATCTGTAAGCACATTCAATCACCATTTTCCTTATATACCTTTGGTGAAGCAGTGAGATTCTTTATAGAAGTACAGCACTTTGAAGCATCTGAATTTAGTTAGTTTCTAGGCATTTACTTGCTTAGGTCAAGAATAGTTGTGTCTATATTTAAATTCTCCATCTGAATGCCAGCTCATACCATAGATATACTTTTTTGTAATGCCCCCACTGAACTCTGCAGAAGAGTAAAGATGCTGCCTGGGAAAGAAATAGTGAGCCAGCTGCCCAAATGCTCTCAGCTAAATAGAGAAGCTCATGAGTGTTTTATGTCATATGCTATTTTGAGAAATACAATTTAGAGAAATGAGAAGATAAAAAGAAGGAGCATGACAGTACTGCCATGAATGTCAGGGTGTCCCTAAGGTCTGTCATTATTGTTAAAATCCTCTATGAAATTCAGTAGCAGTAATACTATGATTTACTATTTTCAAAAGAAATTGCTATTAACCGGGAAACAAAACAATTCATATGTTTGCCAGTCCCTAATGTTATTTTTGTTTTAGTGATAGAAATGTTAAGATCCTTCAGCAAAGGCTAATGAAAAGTTTAATCTGTGTGGATGCCCACTTCAAGAACGGTCAGTTGAAAATTTTGCTTTTCCCTGATCAGGAAGAGTACGGCTATCNACCATTCTGATGCTGAGAATGTGAGCACTTGATGTGCGAATTATACGGGTGCTCTGCCAAGGAAAGCCTCAGAAGGTAGACCCTCATTTAAACAAGCATACTGGACAGATGACATGGAAAATAAATTTTACAGTCAGATAAGATCTTTTTCTCTCACTAGAAACTGTTGATCTAGAGTTTAGTGTGCTTTAACACCTTCATAATGCTCCTACGAGGATCAGAATTTAATTGCAGTATGTTTTCATGTATAGATTGTCCACAGTAACAGCCATAAAGGGGCACAACATAGGCATTGGCAATTGTTTCACACAAGGAAGACAATTTGTGACAGGACAGAAAGCAGTCTCTTCTGCATACCAGGCAAGTATGAATTATGGTACCAGAAGCCCCAACTTCAGTTTAGCAGTGTTCTCTGGATAGCCTGGATCCAGTTACCATCCCTTTCAGCTCTCCATATTAGTTCCCTTAACCATGAAAAAGAATTTCACCTCTCCCATAAGTTGGCTGTAGCATTAATGACACACTCTGATGAACTGTGCTTTGCAAGTGCAAAATAGCACCTTTTAAAAAAGAAAAAAAATAAAGGCAACTAGCTTTCATCAACTCATGGCTCGTAGAGGAAAATTCCATCTGGCTCAGTGTTTTCATGGGGTGCCTGTGACCCACAGAGCCACAGTAGGATGTCTCTGGCTGTTCCATGAACCATAGCACACTTTAATTAAGAGTTTGATGATAAGCATATGCTACACTTTCTGAAAATCTGAGAGTTGTCAATGTTTGAGATTCAAAATTCCCTAGGACAGGAATATTTCTGGAGACAGGAGAACACAGAGACCATACCTACATTTGCACTATGTAGCTTTGGAATTTGCCTCTCTGTTGGTAACAAGTAGATAATGACACACATTCCATTTCTGAATCAGAAATCAAGAAAAAAATGAACAGGAAGAACTGTAAGAAATATGTTGTATTTATAAGCACTGGGATTTCTGGATGAAAAGAGATGCATGTGTAGAAATTGCTTGTGGAATTGGGTCATCTTCTGAATTCAACATCTTTGCAAGCCTTTTGGGACATTTTATTGCCACACCACAAAACCATACACATGCTTTTTGTTTTTCCAGGAATTCTTTATAGATTTTGGAAAGCTCCTAAAAAGAGGTGTAGTTTTATAAAGAAATAGCTACACGTGGTATGAGAAACCATATGGATTCCCTAAAATACAAATAAACTGAATTACACATCTGAAATCATCTCTGCACTGTAGTCGAAGAAAAAAAAAAAAACAAAACCAAACGAATTCTGACTTAAACCAACTATTAACTTTCTGTGCTTCCTGTTTGAGATACTGCTGAGACAGAATAAACCAGTGGAGTACTTTAGAGCTGTTAAAACACTTCATTTTTAACTTTCGTCAATGTGGCTATTTCAAGCAATGCCTTTGATATATCCTAAGCTTTGAGAAAGTTTCTTTTCTAGCATAAATTCACACGCAAAACTGTAGGTGAACTGAACACTCACATCTAATTTTACAAGCACCAAAATCCTGATAATGGAAAAATAACATCTTTAATGAAAGGACGACCTTACGTTATGTATAATATGCCTGTGACTCATTCTCAAAGGAAAACTGCATTTAATCATATCTAGATCACAACCATGCAGAAAATAAAATGCTGTAAGAGGCCGCCTTCTTTTTCTACCCTCCTCTTCCATTCCCTGCCCTGTGCTTCCCTCATCTCTACCTATAAAATTTAGATTTAGCCAAAACAGGTCTATCTCAGGTCTTTGTTTCCAGAATGTAATTTGAGAAGAATTTCTCATGATCCATCTTAAAAGTGAAACATGACACAACCCATCCAATTCCTGTTCACAGGACTGACCTGCATGGAGTTCAACACCTGTGGAAGTCCATCCACATGGGTTAGCATTAAAATAGTCACTGCCTGTATGGTTTTGGCCATTAACGCATCTTGTCATTAAGTTACACATTGGTATAATTTCTACAAGGGATTCTGCCTTCCTACACTCCTCAGGATGTCCAGGTCTCTAATGAAATTAGGAGAAAGCAATATGGCTCCTCCATGGACTACCAGAAAATTGAGCTGGCCAGGCAGTGGACTGTTCAGGCTGGCTGTAGGTTTTAGCTATTCAACACTTATGAAGAAGAACAACTCCTCCTGTTTACCTCAGAGGATGGGGCCTTCACATGAACTTAAAGTCCAACCCAAGCTCTGCTCCACTAAGATGCTACAAATTTGTCCTCCACACTGCCAGGATAGTTAGAAACAAAGATGACTTAGTGATATTTGTTTAGTCTAGGAAAAGAAGAATATAAGAAGGCATGATAACAATTTTCAAACAGATAACAGGATATAGCAAAAAAAAAGGAATAAATCATTTTTCCTTACCAATGGGAAGATAACAGCTAATGGACATATGTTGCAGCTGTTGAGACACAGAGAAAGGGGGAAAAAAATCCAACTCTCTTAGCACAGGGAAGTAACAAATAGATTGCTAAAGGTGAAAGGAGTTTCTATCATGGTTTTAAACGTAGGGTAGATAAATCTATGTCAGAAATGACACAGCATTTTCCTTGGGGCTGGGCTCAGGTCTGCAACACCTTACAGCATATATTCCAGATCAGCTGTGCATATCTATCACTCAAAGACAATTAAACTTTTTTAAAGACAGTGAAACATTTTCTTCCTTACCAAGTTGTGCACAGAGTGCTTGCACAGGACCAAATTCGGTCTTTCTTATGTTCATTGTGTAAAAAAATATTCCTCTGAATTAAAGATTAGAAAGTAAGATTTTGGGCCAAATTCTTTGCTTGTACAATTTGGCCTGACTCCAGTTACATTAATGGACTCATGCTAGTTTTTATTTACTGTGCTAGGGTCTGGCCATTTGACTTGGAGCCTCCCCTTGACTTTCTTAGCCTTCACATGTAGTCCTTGAGCAAGTCTGACTCTTATCTCGGAGAGTGAAGAATCCACACAGACAAGTCAAAATGCTTCAAGATGGCTTGAACTGTGGGAGCATTCATGGCTGTGTCTAATTAAGCAAATACAGGGAGCCAGAAAAAAATGGGTAAGAGCAGTTAAATCCAGGAAGAGGTCAACCCCATTGGTAATTAGCAGGACAATGGATCAAAGAACTCCACTTAGCACAGGAAATATTGAGCACCTCGTCTTTATAGCTGAATCTGATAAAACTTGGGTTATACATTTTCAACTAAATGAACCGGAGGCAGCTACAAACAGGAGGCTATTGTTTAACCTCTGTGGGAATTTCAGTTGGGTTATTGCATGCTTGATGTGCTACAGAAGAGCAGCCCTTATGCCACATACAGATGTAGGCCTAATGATCTCTTATCTTCACATCCATAGTGGTTACTCCAAAAGCAAAGAAAATGAAAGCTTTTCAAATGGCTTTTCCTCTTAAAAGACCCTGCCTCTGGGTTTTTTTGTGTTTAGTGGATTTTCTATGTTGTCTCTCTCTTCAGCTTACAAATAAATATATCCAGTGCTTTATTTTAACAGGTTTCTTATTCAAAAGGAACAGTGTACTGGTTTTGTATTGCACCCTTCAAAAACTTGATCAGAAAACTCTGTTAGACAGTAAAGGTCAGAAGTAAAAGTGAAAAGAGGAAAGGTCTTCAGTACCATTGTTACATTAATCCCTAAAAATTACTTTTTAGCAAATACTGCACTACTCCAGGCCTGTCCCTACTGATCCTATGATTTCAGTTCTTTGCAGCAGCTTAATTAAAGGAGTAACACACACGTATTGTGCTGGAGTCCAGTCCGAATTATGTTACCCTTTGAATTTATGCGTTGGAGTAATAAAGAAAGAACAAAATGACAACCAAACATCCCGTGCTCAAAAAAGAAAATAAACCTTTTCCATTGCCATTCAGTAGACAGAACATTATGTGTTTCTCACTGCTGATTGCAGATGAAAGAATCTACTTTTACATTTCTCTCTGGAGATGCTGCTAGGCTCATTTTTACTGATGACTGCAACATAAACTCTCCATATTAATTTCAGTCAAAGAACAGAGATAGTTCTTCCCCTGGAAGTACTAACACCTAATATTACAGTCCTCCCCTAACTTTTTCCAAGATGATACTATCTCTGTCCCTAGATTATAAGGAATAATGCTTTGTTTTAATTTTTAGACATAAACAGTCTTTGATTGTTGTCACCAGCATGTGAGTGGGATCAGGAGCCATCTGAAGTGTATCAATCATATTCATAACAGAAATTGCCTCCATCAGTGACAAAGTCCTTGTAGAAGATCTGATTTTCTCCTGCTGCTCCCTCCTCCATATAGGACATGTACCGTCGCTGAAGGCTGCCTTGTTGAGTTTATAGTATACCATAATAAGGACACTTGAACAGGGTAGGGAGATTCAATCTCAGTCAGATAATTTCATGGAGTGTTTCCATTGCCTAATGAAGTTGGACCTGCTGTAGCAGAATCGGAGCAAAGTTAGTGCTGCAGCAGTGCTCTAACCATGCACAGCATATTCACAAGCCCTTGTACTGCCCTAAAGTTCTGACTTTTCACAGTGAAATAAAGGCTATGTTTCATGGGAGGAAAGAGGAGTAGAGCACTGTTTCTAATCAACAACTACAAAATAGAGAAGGGGGGAAAGGAAGGATCACAAAAGTAAATTAACACTAAAAGCCTCCATGGCAACTAAACTTACTATTTCTTTTCTTTTTAAGCCTCCTTATAAATGCCATAAGCACAAAGCATCCAGGCCTCCCTACAGCTCATTGGTGCCAAGTGGATTAGGCTGGCAGAGGCTGTTCTGGTTTAATCCCCTTTAATGCCTTGCACCTTCAGTCTGATGAGCAGCCAGGCCCTTCTACTCTAGTTCCATACTGAGCTCATCAGCAATAATGGTTTATCCTTACCATCAGCAGTAGAAAACTGCTTTTCCTGTGCAACAGGCCTTCATCCCCTTTAAAAGAGCTAAAGAAAAATGCAAGCTTTATCTGAAGTTTTCATCCTTCTAACAGCTCAGCTGCAAGTTGCCTAGTGAATTTATGCACATTGCCCCTGAAAAGTGTAAATGAAAACTTGGCAGTAAAAGACCAGTTCCTGGGAAGCCTATAAAGAATACTTTTTACACCACAGTGAGATGGCATTCATTCATCTGAATGTGGCATCCTGCATCTGAAGTGTATCCCACCAGAATACAGCACCAAGTCATATTTCACAGACTTTTCTACACTCAGGATAGAATGGGCTAGATCGTACTTGTGTTCTTGGAAGTGCCAGGAGAGAAGGGGTATATTCAGGCTAGGAAGGGTGGGTGCCCTCGGACTCACCCACTGAACGTGACCTGGCCACACACCACAAAAGCTCCTTTCATGAAACCTTTTATTCCTGTTACTGAGGCAGAAGCAGAAATGGCAAATCACAAGAAGGGTAGAAGAAATACTGGTAAATCTGGACATCTGTCTTCCACCCAGAGAGGCAGAGAGTGCAGAAGGATAACACAAGGGAAAGGAACAAACTCAGTTTACTGCTCAGCTGGACTCCTGCAAACAACCAGTTCAAAAGCTGTTCAGTTCATAATTTGTCTGTGCTTCTGTATGCTATGGTATGTATTTGCATGTTGGAGAGTGACTGAGGGGATCCTTCATTGTAGTCTACAACTTCCTCATGAGGGGAAAAGGAGGGGCAGGCATTGATCTCTTCTCTGTGGTGACTTGTAGTAGGACCCATGGGAATGACCTGAAGTTGTGTCAAGGGAGTTTTAGGTTGTATAATAGGAAAAGATTCTTCATCCATAGGGTGGCTGGGCACTTGGAATAGGCTCCCCAGGAAAGTGGTCATGGCACCAAGCCTGACAGGGATCAAGAATTGTTTGGACATTGTTCTCAGGCACATGATGTGACTCTTGGGGATAGTCCTGTGCAGGGCTAAAATCCGGACTTTGATTGTCCTTTTGGGTCCTTTCCAACTCAGCATATTCTGTGACTCTGTGATTCCCTGTAATGTGTGGTAACCACCATTACTCCTGCTAGTCACTAAGTCTTCCATGTTTAGCTGACTGTTTTGGTATGAGAACTGATAGCCCAAGAGGACAGTTTGTGCTCCACATATAGCAACAACTGTAAAATAATTTCCACAGAGAAAGCATTAGGAGCCCCTTATCCCAAGCTCTCTGTCACAGTACTTCTGTGAGGGATCTCAGCCTATGGTTGTTCTCCTACTGTTAAAATCATCTATAGAGGGAAAGGCATGAAAGCAAAAATACAAAACAGAGTTATCCAAGTAAAAGCTGGCTGTAGAGAATAGGAATGGGATGAATTTGCCTTCTTAATTTAAGTTGTCCCATTATTTACATTCAGCAAAGCTGTCTCAAACAAGATCCATTAAAAAAACTACAGTCCTGTCAGCCTGACCTCAATACTCTGTTGTAGTCTGCCTGGACTTCAGCAAAGCCTTTGACACCATCTCCCATAGCATACTGCTGGAAAAACTAGCAGCCCACGGCTTGGACAGGTGCACTCTTTGCTGTGTTAAGAACTGGCTGGATGGCTGGGCCCAGAGAGTGGTGGTGAATGGTGCCACATCCAGTTGGTGGCCAGTCACTAGTGGTGTCCCCCAGGGATCAGTGTTGGGCCCAGTCCTGCTTAATATCTTTATTGATGATTTGGATTAGGGGATTGAGTCTACCATTAGCAAATTTGGAGATGACACCAAGGTGGGGGGAAGTGTCGATCTGCTGGAGGGTAGGAGGGCTCTGCAGAGGGATCTGGACAAGCTGGATGGATGAGCCAAGACCAACGGTATGAGGTTCAACAAATCCAAGTGCTGGGTCCTGCATTTTGGCCACAACAACCCCCTGCAGAGCTACACGCTGGGGACAGAGTGGCTGGAGAGCAGCCAGACAGAAAGTGTCCTGGGCGTACTGATTGACAGAAAACTGAACACGAGCCAGCAATGTGCCCAGGTGACTGAGAAGGCCAATGGCATCCTGGCCTGTATGAAGAATAATGTGGCCAGCAGGACCAGGAAAGTGATTCTTCCCCTGTACTCAGCACTGATTAGGCTGCACCTCGAGTATTGGGTCCAGTTCTGGGCCCCTCAGCTTAGGAAGGATGTTTCGCTGCTGGAGTGTGTCCAAAGAAGGGCAACAAGGTGAAAGGACAGGAGCACAAATCCTATGAAGAGCAGCTGAGGGAGCTGGGGTTGATTACCCTGGAGAAGAGGAGGCTTAGAGGAGACTTTATCACTCTCTACAGCCACCTGAAAGGAGGTCGTAGTGGGGCAGGGGGTCAGTCTCTTCTCCCAGGCAACCAGCAACAGGACAAGAATGCACCGTTTCAAGCTGTACCAGGGGAGGTTTAGGTTAAACATTAGGAAGTAGTTCTTTATAGAGAGAGTGATTGGGCATTGGAATGGGCTGCCCAGGGAGGTGGTGGAGTCACTGTCCCTGGAGGTGTTTAAGAGACTGGATGTGGCACACAGACAAGGTGGTGTTAGGTCAAAGATTGGACTCTATGATCTCAGAGGTCTTTTCCAACCTAGTTGATTCTGTGATTCTCCAACTCTGTATTAAAAGAACTATGGATAACTTGCAAAAGCTATGGATGACTCAGAAGACAAAAAGTACATCTCCTGAGAAAAGACTAGCTTTTAAAGAAATGAACCATTCCTCAAGTAATTTTAAAAGACATTTGAATGTCTTAATTCCTTTGCCATTATTTCTCATTGTCACTGGTGTAATGTCAGCCTTTTCACAGGCACCTATGAAAAGGAAGTTTAATAAGGTACCATTACACTATGAAAATATTTGATATTTGCTATTAGATATCCTTTGATATTAGTTATCAAAGGAAATGAGTAAATCTCTATTATCATGAGAGAGACTCAGAACCTCTCTGATACGTGTAAAATTTAGCAAGCCAAAATCCTGTTTGCTCTTCCAACAGTAGTTTCGCCACTCTGACAGAGCAAGTTTGAGCACTGTTTTTAAACAGCATTGGCATGACAGGGATATCTAGCAGATGAATATCAGGACTGGCTGTTGTACTTGCTTTCAAAGTCACTTACTGTTTTTAAAAATCCTCAAAATGGCTTTGAGAGCAAGCATAACACTCATTCCTAACATTTACCTTCTGAATATTTTGGTACTGCTGGTACTGATGTGAGTTACATCCCAGGCAATTCTTTGCTATCAGAAATATTACCATGTTGTTTATATATCCCATAAAATCTTAGCTATGTTATTTACTGATGAAGACAAATATAACCTAAAGTTTTTTTCTTGCCTTTATTTCTTGTAGATCACATGCCCAAACTTAGTCTAAAGTGGCAGAAATATCACAGCATAGCAATGTTGTGAATCAGAGGTATTATTTTATAGCATGCAGTAGAGAAGAGGAAAGCTTTACTTTTTTTGTCTGATTTTTCCCCCCCTGTTTTGTATGATAAAGAGTTCAGATAAATGTCACAGATAGATCAGTGACACACACAAAAAATAATGTGTGCCATAACTGGGCTTCTGGATGCCAAGGGCTGCCACCTTTTCTTGGGTGATCCCTGTTTGTGTGTGCTGTACTTGGCCGCCCGGACAGCACTAATCTCAGCTACTGCTGAAAGATGTGTGAAAGAAGGCAAATGGCAGGGTACAAGGCAATGGAGACCAGGCTCTTTTCAAAGTGAGAAAATAGGAGTGCCATGCTGGGCTCTGGGGTGGGGCAATTCAGCAGTTGTCCTAAATAACAGCTGGACTCACACCAGAACCCTGTGCCTTTGTATGGCCCTGTGCCTTCACTGACTGCAGGGAACAGAGCCATAGTAAACTTGGCTTCATGTGAGCAGATAAGTTGACAGCTGACAGTGGAAATCATGCTGGTAACAGCACAACCCTTGGAGTTACTGAGCTGTTGTAATAGGACAGTTAAATTAGGACATCATTTTCTTAGTTCTATATGCTTCCCAGCATAGTTTTCAGAACTTCTGACAATACTTGGGGTTAGGATTCAGTTTAATCAACTGTAGTTTTTAAGAAATCAGTTGTCTAGGCTAAACCATGCTTATGTTTCTTTTTAAACCACTGGTTATACTGATTATAACAGAGTGTATACAGTATATTTGTTTTGGTTTGGGTGTTTTGTTTTTAAATCATCTGCTTTTAAGATAAAAATGAACTAGAACCAAGAGGAACTTCTCTTTTTTCACTAGAGGAAAAGCCAAGGAGAATAGGTAAGACTATGAATGGGACCAGATCACAGGCCTGAACACATGTATTTTGGTATCTATATATCATTGCCCACATGAGCCAGGAGGCTAAGCTCCCATCATAATTAAGGTAAATCTAGTGAATACAGTCACTGAAGCCTTGGGAACATATACATTCATCCTGAAGGGGTGACTACTCAGCTGAATCACTGTCCAGGCTGCACTGGTGATAACAAGTAGGTCTCCTGTACCTGTAAAGGAAGTGTGGAAACATTAACCTCTTGCAGGCACTTACATATCCTACTCCGTGAGCTCATTACCACCATGGGCAATATAATTTGCAGATGGCCAAAGTCACGTTACCATGTCCCATGTGAGATGCTTGTATTGCAGTAATATGAAGAGAATGAGAGAGTTTCCATCTCCTCATGTACATTCATTGACTTGAATAAAGTTAATCTGATTCACTCAAGTGGAATTCATGAATTATTAAGTTGTGCTGTCACTACATGCTTGGGAGTGAGGGTTGCTTGCCTGGTAATAGGATGGTGTCTTTACTTTTCAGAATGAGAAAATGCAAGGCTAGTCAAGTTCCCCTTGTGTAAAAAAAAAAATTCCTCTTGGAGACTCTGTCTTCTATAATATGGCCTGAGTAAACATCCAGCAGAGAAGAAATCCTATTAACTTCAAAGAACTGTGGATGAGATTGCCAGTTTTTATGTGTGACCTATGGCAAACCAAAGTGTTTGTCGCCTCAGCAACTCAGATAAGTTTCTAAGAAAGGACTGAAGGAGTATGTCTGTCTAAAGGGCAAATTATCTTGCATCAGCTTTATTTTTCTGGATGAAAAATTCCTGCCCCACAGGACCTTTGGCCATAAAATAACAAGAAGGACATTAAATACAAAATGGATTTCTTTCTGTCTTTATTGAAACGTGATCACTTCGTTAATAAATCTCTCCTTTAAATAGGAGCTAAGACAAGTTGTGTGGTCTGTAATTACCATGATTAGCCAGTTTCCAATCTTCCACAAAGCTCAGGGTTTATCTGTGGGGGAATTTTTACTGATATTTCTGTGCATAGTTTGAAGAACAAATTCCACAGGGTAGGGCATAACTCCCAACATTTTCCTACACTTGGAGTGGAAATAAAGTGGCTTTATGTCTTTGCAAATCACACACTTCTCTGCTGCATGATTTGCTTCCTAAGGAAAGCTCTACTATCATAGGAAAAGAAGATATGTTCTTATTTGAAGTCAACGTTCAAATAAAATTGCTAAGAGCTAAAATAAATGTGGATTTTATGTCTCCAAACTGATTCAGAATATTTGCTGTAATTGCATTGTTTTTAGCATCATATGGATCATATTAATTAATAAAATTATGGATGTATTTCAATACATTTATGGATTCCCAAAGATCCAAGTCAGAGCGTATAATTATGCTGAGCTCCTTCTTCCTGATGAGTAGGACAGCACAGTTGTGGGTCAGAAAACTCAGAGGACTGGAGGCATGTTTCTTCGGTTGATTAGAAATAGCAACAAATAAAGATAAAATAGGTTACTTAGAGTTGCTATGAAACAAGGTGTGACCAGTCAAAGGCACAGATCTTTCACAAAAGCCTTTCAATCAGATTCATTCTGCACATGTGGTTGACCTTGAAGGCTGTGGGCTGAGTGACATTTCTGAAGAGCAGGAAACCCTTAACTGATGGGATCCTTTGGACACAGGGCTAAGCAATATCTCAGAGCTGCTGGCTCCAGCACAGCACCAAAACTCTGTTCCCCTTCTCCATACCCACCCTGTCAGAGAGGGCTGTTTTTTAAGCCAGGTAACCTACACACAGCCGCTGCTGCAGCCTGGGGCACCAGGCAATATGGAGGCTTTCAACTTAATGTCGAACTGCACAAAGGGATGGGCCCAGGCTGTGGGGGTGGTGGAAACAGGAATTAATTGTAAGTCTTGAGCTCAGTATGCATGCATGAATGCTCAGACCTGAATGACTTCCACAACCGCACTTCAGAACTTGTCAAGTGAGAAAGAGAAGACTTTTCCTCCCCAGTTTTCAATATACTTTAAAGTTTTTATTATCATCTGACAGCTCAGTTACAGTTTGCCATTGAAAAGCTTTGCATTGCATTCATTACAGAGAGCTGGCATCTAAAAGTAATAATTAGCCTCATTCAGTAAAATACTTACATTCCACAGAATAGCAGACAAGTCACAAACAAAACCTATCAGTAGTTTTAATCATTTAATTCACGTATCTAGGCTGTGTTTACAGATAAATCTCTCCTGAAAAAATTCTTATGCAAGAAAAGAGCATGTTTAAAGTGGAGACTGTAAATGAGAAGACATGTTTGGAAGCAGGCTCTCTCATTGATTTCTTTATTGGCAGATTTGTGCATGTTTTTTCCTCAAATAAACTTTTTCAAAAAGTGTTTCAGAAAATAAAGTGTTTCATAAAAAAAAGGACATATAAGAAATATTACTTTTCCAGCACCCACTGGGAGAAAGCAAGAAAAATCTGGATGGCTCCAGAAATCCATTTATGCATTTTTTCCTTTGTCCATCCAGGCACTTCTTTTGGCAAAATTTTGTTTGCTTATGACTTCACACAGGAACAGAGGTGAGGAAGGTGGTAAGCACTCTCGCTTAGGTCTGTTTCAGGCACTTCCTACAAAGATTAAATTTTGGGAAAATGGCTTTTCAGCTTCCCAAACTACTGTTTATGAGGATATGTTTTGAACAGAGCTCTCTGAATTGTGTTTAATAATTATTTATTTGAAAAAAAACCCCAGAAGCTCCTAACTACATAAGCTGTTCACTGAGCTATGGCATGCAGTACGACATATGGGACCATACTTGCGGGTAGTCAGGAGCTGTATATATAAGGTGTTAACTATGCGTCTTACATACTTGTTGGTCTTCATTCCTAGTGGCACTGGAGCAAACTAAATTTAATAGTCTTACATAAAACGTAAAGACTCCCAGAGAACTACGAAATTCACTGACAGACAGACAGTGTACTGTAACCATGAAAGCTTTACCTCAAGCTATCCTGCACGTTGACATAGTCTGCACAAATCCAACTTAATATGCTAGACCTTTCCTCATTGAAACCTCTGTTACTCCAATTTTTCATTAATTTAACATAAGAGCTGAATGAAAGCAAGCTGAAGAACGCCTGCATGTGCTGCCAGCCCACCTCTGGTTGTCATGCTTTCTATTGTTGCATTCTTCTCAATTAAATGTAAGGTAGTTTACATATCAGCTCTTTAGACTTTTAAAACCTTTGGAAGTAGACTTTCAGTATGTGAGTCTATTGTTCACACAGGTGTTGTCCCCCATCCTCTCCCACCTCCCTAAAGAAGATGCAGTAGAAAACAGAAATTGAGACAGAGAGAAAATTCCTTGGAAGTCATAGAAAACCTGTTGGTTTAAGGCAATTATAGGTTTATGGACCTTAGCTTAAAGCCTCATTGGTGAAGTCCTGTGAAAAGAGAGAGAACATTCTGTTGTTATGCCAGACTTCCATAGGCAGGGTTTGAGGATAGGACAAAAACACTGTTTTGTTTCAAATCTGATGATTAGAAAGTCTACAAAAATATATATAGAAAGTTTACCTGTATTCTTTAGCTATTCAACCTTTCTTCTCTCTTCCCTTTTCTTCCTTTTCACCTTTCTATTCTAGATTAGACCAAGAGTGTAATCTAAAAAAAACAAGAGTTTTTTACTCTAAGGTAAAAAAAAAAGATCAATTTCCCCACTATGTGCCATGTGCTGATACTCCCCTAGTTCTGTTCCCTATGCTGTGTATTTTGGTACAGTATATAGCTCAGTGTGAGCCTCCTACATACATGGGACTTCTAGAAACCAAAGCAAAACAATGCCTTAGGTTACCTAAATTACACATGAATCAGACACAGAGAGACATTCATAATAACAATTCCAAATGTTGATGATGACGGATGTCATGCCAAGCCAGGCATTTTTGCAACATCAAATTAGATTCTGACCTCAACCATTTTGTAGTAGCTGTGTAGTAAATTAACAGCCTAAGAGCAACTGTACCTAGTATTGGCAACCCTAAGTAGTCAAAAGCACTTCAAGAAGGCCCTCAAATGGAAAGTACATTTAATACTCAACAGCTTTTCATTAAAACATTTAAAATTTGTATTATCTACTTACTGTTTATGAGGCCTTAAGGGTATTCTTCCCTTACAGTGTCAAAGTTTAGCACCTTGGGTTTTTTTTCACTTTGATGTTAAATTGTAAAATGAAAGGTTCTGAAACAGTAAAATCATTGACTTGTGTTTCATAGTTAGAGAACGTCACAGAAGCAGAAAAAAAATCTATATAAATGTATGTATAATGTTCCTAATTGATACATAAGCCTTGCCTTCATTCATCAACTAATTCAGCTTTCCTTATTGCAATCTTCTAGCTAATTTAAACCTGTTACAGTTTTTAGAGCGCAGAGAGAAAAAGGAAGGCAAAATGGTGGCACATATGTCAGATTTGGCATACATGACAGAATAAATGTACCAGTTCAGAACTTCATGTAATTTATTCTATTTTCCAGTCAAAACTTGGTCAATTTACACTTTACATTTTGTAAACATTGCAGAAGAAATTATTTTTAAATACCAGTATTGACTATATAACTTCTTTAATGCTGGCTTGTTTATTTATTTGACCATATAACTCAACTGCATATGAATAGCATCCAGATATAAGTGAGTCTAAGCATAAAATCAAAACACAGAAGAAACCCTAATGAAACAGATGACAATCTGTTTTGTCCAGGTCTATGCTGTAGACAATCAAGGGACTGGGACTGTGATTATGCATGTCTGGATTCCCCTTAGCCCTCACACAAAATAAGACACCTCTGAGGTTTGCCATGCTTCTTCCAAATCCTAAACCACTCCTGGCATGTGATCAAGCAAAAGGATTCTCTAACTCCCAAAGAAATATTTTCTGTGACCCTGTATATGAAAAAAATAGGAAACTCATGTAACCTCTGCTTTGGCTGTAGAATCTTTTAAAAATACTTAGAAATGTTTGCTGGGTTTTTTGCTTGCTCAGCTTGAAAACATTGTGGTATTTCAATCCCAAAATTCATCTCTGGAACCCATATGAAACAAGATACCTCCCTTCTTTTGATCAGGGGAAAATATCCCATGGGACATATGTATATTTTGACCTTACCTGAACAATTTTCTGTTATGTGTACTTAGAGAAATTACTGAACATTAGTTAGCCACAGTATGCAGTCACTAAGCTGATACATGAATGACATTATTTAACCAAAAGAATGCTTGTCATGGTAGGTTACCAGAGGGGAAAAAAATGATACCAAACCTTTCTAACTATAAACTCCTGTTTAAAGGCATCTTTCCTAAGATTGTCATTGTTAGAAAAGCACCTTTGCTATAATTCTTTGTAAGTGTCCCATCCTCCAGTAGTAATGACCTGCATATTTCGTCAAAGGGAGAAGGCATACAGGTGACTAGCAGATGAATGATTCTTCTCAAACCTGCTTTCATGAAAGACGGATGAAGGCAGAATTGTAATATCCGTTGCAGGATTGAAGTGTTTGGGATAATGATCAATGGGCATAATTACACCAATTCTAGTGAATTTGTTAACCCAGTGCAAAGCTTAATTTGATGTTACTACAGGCTTTGGGACTTTATTTAAAGGAATTTCCAAAAATAAGGGATTATTTTGTACATTTCAGAAGACAAAGTTGCTGACATAACAAAACCTTCCAGACCTTGTCACCTATTCATTATTGCTCAGTCAGACCTCAACATTTATATACAACACAGGAAAATACAAGCATGCTTTGTAGATGCAAAGAAGGTCCAACCCAGCATCTCTGACATGGTGGAAAACATCCCATAGTTACAAAAAAGAATGTTCTTTTCCCTCAAGATTCTTAAATTTGAGGGAGAGGAGTTTCAGGACCTGGGAAGAAATCAAGTGGATGTATGTCAGCAGCTTTGTTATAATCAATTATTTACACTTCAGACCCTATCACATTCTTTCACTCCTAGTAATTAACATGCCGTATGATCCATGTTTCAACCTTTCTTCTCTGTCCATGGCTCTTGTCTCAGTTCATCTTGTAATAAGGTGCCATCACTTAACTTTGTAGATACAATGATCACATTGATAACAAATAGACACAAGTGAACCACCTAACAAAACATTCCTGTATTGTCTGAAGTGGTTGTTTCAAACCATAAAACACTGAAAACAAAAGGTAGGCATGTTTCTGCATCTAATGTCTTAGTAATCTTTTTGTGTCTTTCTTTCTTGCCCTGCTAATTTTCCCTCCCTTCCCTAATTTCCTCTAGTTCTTGGTTTGTTTGTACTGACCTCAGATTTTTGTTGCACAGGTCCCAACAGTACAAATTTCTGGCTGAAAACTGGAGTTCCTACTTGTTTCAATAATACTAATAAAGTTAGTCTACTTAAACGGGTTAATCAAAGAAATCAATTCTACCTTTCTGAAGAATTAGTAAGCAGTGAGATTACTCCCTAGTCAACACCTTGAGGGCTTCTGCCTTTGCTCTGTTTCTGTTCTCTATGTTAGAAATACAAACATCTTCTACTTGTATTCTTTTAAAAACAAAAAGACTTAAATATGTACAGGTGGTGTTTAAATGGCTTAAATTTTTGTGCCTAAAGGTCAAGTTCTTTGTCTAAACCAATTGTTCAAAAGTCAACAGAGAGATAGACCAGCTACAAAGAGTTACCCTACTGATCTTAAATGTTTATCTTGAGGTAGGATAAATGGCTCTGTAGATATATGAGTCTCTGTTAACTGCAGAAGTTAACTTACTGAGTAGTTTAGACGAGATGCCTATTTCAGTTGATGAAGTTCAGAGAAATAACAGAATATCTCCCTGTGTGTCTCTTTGTCTTCTGCCTCTTGCACACTTGACTGCATTACTAAAATCCATCATGGCATTTTCAGAGAAAAAATTTAGAAACTACATTTGGCTTACATGGCAAGGTTTTGGTAGTGGCGGGGAGGCTGCTACAGGAGTGGCTTCTGTGAGAAGTCACCAGCAGTTTCCCCCATGTGGGACAGAGCCAGCTCCTACCAGATCCAAGACAGACTCACTGCTGGCCATGATAGAGCCCATCAGCTACAGAGGTAGCACCTCTGTGAGAACATATTTAAGAAGAGAAAGAGATGCTGCCCAATGGCACCTGAACAAAGAAGTGAGAATATGGGAAAGAAACAGAAGTACAGAATTCAAGGTCAGTGAAGAAGGAGGGAGAGAAGGTGCTTTGGATGCAGAGCACAGATTCCCTTGAAGCCTGTAATGCAGACCATGGTGAGGCAGCTGTGCCCCTGCAGCCCATGGAGGTCCATGGTGGAGCAGAAATCCATGTGCAGCTCATAGAGGACTCTACACCAGAACAGGTAAATACGCTAAAGAGGCTGCAACCCTGTGGGAACTCATGCTGGAGCAGGCTCCTGGGAGGACCTACAGCCCTGTGGATAGAGGAGCCCATGCTGGAGCAGGTTTGCGGGCAGGGGACCCATACTGGACCAGTCTGTTCCTGAAGGACTCTTCCACTCCGTGGAAGGGGCCTGTGCTGGAGCAGTTCAGGAGGAATTGTAGTCCATGGGAAGGACCCACACTGGAGTTCATGAAGAATGATTTCCAATGAATGGGACCCCCTGCTGGAGCAGGGGAGGGTGTGAGGAGGAAGGGACATCGAAGATAACATGTGATGAACTGACTTCAGCCCCCATTTCCAGTCCCTCTGCGCTGCTGGGGTGGAAGAGGTAGAAAAGCTGGGAGTGAAGTTGAGCCTAGGAAGAAGCAAATGGTGGGGAAAAGGTGTTTTTCAGGTTTGTTCTTATTTCTCACTATTCAACTTATCATTAATTGCCATTAAATTTAATTACTTTCCCTGAATCAAGTCTGTTTTGCCTGTGACAGTAATTGCTCTCTAATCTTACTGTCTTAATCTCAAACTATGAGTTTTTCATCTTATTTTGTACCCCATTCTATTGATGGTGAGGAACTGATACAGCAGCTTGGTGGGCACCTGGCAGCTAGCCAAAATAACTCATTCGATGTTTTTCTCCTAATAGTAACCATCATAAGTGAGCCAGCATTTAAGCCAGAATTTGTCTTTGGTGGTCAGACATTCGTATCTGCTCTCACAGGAACAATGTAATGTAATGTAATGTAATGTAATGTAATGTAATGTGATGAATAAATATTCTTTCAGCTATTCTAGTGTAGCTCTGCATATAAGGAAAATACTTTACTTTTACCTATGATACTCTATGCTTTTAATGATTGATGTCTTGTTTCTTGGACAAAGCTAAGGAGAATTCAAAAAGTATCCAGTAAGGTCAATGGATTTTTTGTTGGTAAATGATTTCAGAAAACTACAATACAGTTGAAAGAAGCTTTTGATCCAAAGGACACATGTTATAAAAGAGGTGAACCGAATGGTCTTTTAGACCATGTCACCAAACTCAGACTTTTAACACTAAAATTGACAATACCACTCCTTCATTTTTTTCCTTGAAAAGTTTCCAAATAATTACTCCATAACCAATATTGTATTTCACTACCTCATAATTTCATGCTTGTTCTGAAATAGTTGCAAAAAGCACACTTTACCATATATTATTATCTGATGATATACTTAATAACTGACACGCAAGTGTGGTGCCTAATGCAGGGTAAGCACGTACTTGCCCAAACAAGATTTCTCTGTGTGCTTGCTGAAGAATGGAATGTAGGTGGCCCTTTGCTTCCTCCTCGACAGGCTGCAGCTCTCTAATCCTTGCATTTCAGCTCTTTACATGGATGCACACAAGACAGAGCAGGCAAAATACTATGCCCTAAGTAACTACGCCCTTAATACCACAAAATCCTAGAATTGTGAGACTCAGTTTCTAAACACCATGTTACTAGAAATATATTGAGCAGCTGAAGATTGATCAGAAGAGTAATATAAAAATGATGGAAAATAGAATCAGTTTATAGTGGAACACCGGGAGATATTTAAATAGTTTGGATAAGGTATGACTAAGAGTAGGATGTGATAAACAACTCAAAATATCTAAATGTTGGTAATGTAATGAAAAAGCAGAAGGATTGGTATGATTGTATAGAGGATAACGGAAAGTAAAAGGATTAATTTAGATAATGAAGAAGGTAGACAGCGAGCTTCAGAATTCTTGTCCACAAATTTTGCTCAGGTTTTCCTTAGTTTTCAAAAGTCACAAAACTAGATTGAAAAGCACACTTTAGAAATTGTATTTAGTTTATAAATTCCTTAGTTAGTAAGATTCTCTAAGCAGAAAAATAAAATAAACTTGGAAATTTTAAAAATATGTGTATGATATACCTTATACCCCACACAGCTTTCTATTTAAGTTTTAAAATTTTGAAAAATTAAAGTTAGTAAATGAGGCAGCAGACAAACACAGTGTGGAGATATGAATAGATCTGAGGGCAGAATTGAAGATTTGAATTTAAGATAAGGTATAATGTGATGCTATAATGATGCTTCAGTGTACTCATATTGTCATTATTTATCTTTTGAATTTGTGTTAAGGAGGAAGAATCAAGTGCTGTAGCTTTGTTCCATGATAGACAAAAGAAGAAGAGGAGAACAAATAAGAAACTATCAATGGATTATTTAAGGTGATACATCAGATGTAGATTAAAATTAATTTATATTGTATTTGAGTTCAGTGAAGTGATGACACAGGTATACACAGGACTGTGAAGATGAGAGGAAAGTTTTTTCCATAAAGGAAGATTTAGGATTCATTGTGACTGATATCACAATGCTAAGGAAATAGATAGACCACTGTACCTGAAAGAAAAATCCAAAGAAGCATTTTAATAATAGTTTAACTACTTTTTCTGAACATATTTGGGTACTTTCATTGGCTAGTAGAAAATCATCTGGTCTGCCAGAGTAGGGAAGCTAGTGGCATAAATGCTTTGAACAAAGCATCAAACTTTACTTGTTAAGACTGCAGTCAAGTTTTCCAGTCAAGAATATTATTTAAGTAGTTAGATGATATGAACAAAGCATCTGGATACAGAAGGCAGCTAAATATTAAAAATGCAAACTGCTGTATTCTTAAAAAATAAAAATAATTGGATTTACTATTCAGATCATTAATTTTGGAAATGTTATTTGCATGCTAACAGCAGTGTCCTTCACAAACAAAATTAAGCAAGTTTTCACCTGGCTCCCTTCACCTATGTCTTTGCTTTGTTGCATGTGTAAGCAAGTCATCACACCTGTACTCCTCACCCCATGTGCTTCTCCTCCATTATTCTCTAAACTTTGACAGAATGAGGCAGATCGTGATTGCTTTCCACTAATCCAATCCGTTCAGTTTGCTTCTAGTACAGCCTGTCATAATTGAGGTTAGTTTGACTAGATGCTACTACAGAGAAGGCACTTTCTGTTCTATCCAGGACCCAGATAGAGAAGAAAATCCGGATGAGAAGTGATAAAACCTAGATTCGGTGACTGATAGCCAAGATGGACAGCATCAGTTAAACAGTGAGCATAGACAATGTGTATATTATTACATTTGCTAAAGATGACTAACTAAACTCTTCCGGACAACAAATACATTTACTGATATTAGAACAGAATTATACACTTACTAATCCCAGACAAGCTGATCAATTTATAATGATTCATAGAAAATAATTTATCTGGGTTGAAGGAATCATAGTATTTTAGATCCTGTCTCTGGAGATTTCCAAAAATGTGCCTAACTCAAATTCCTAAAACTAATAAACAGGAAGTGACTTCCTGTACTTACACTATTTTATACATTAGCAAAAGTAAAGGTTTTCAACTGTGTGCTTTCAGGCCTTTCTATTGTAAATTTCAGACAGTCTTTGATGCCATCTTCTGGTTTTAGTAAAAACGTGTATCTCCACACCAGCTGAGCCACATACTATAACTGTCAAGCTGACGCTATACCAATCTTAACAAAGCGCCATGTTTCTTGAGCATATAATGCAGCACTAGGTTTCTAACTATTCCCTTTGGTTTTGTAATCCCTTGTCTCCAGGATAGAAAGAGTTCTTTACACACAGCAAACACAGACAACCAGAAGATAAAGCCCATGACTTAAAATCTTAGCAGTCAACACAAAACAGAATATATGAAGAGTTTAAACTTTACTAACTAAGCTCTGAAATGCATCTGCATGACAAAAATCTCTGGTTGTTCTTGCAGACAATCATTTACATGCGTTAGAAAAAAATAACTATGCTCTTTTTGCATGTCTGTGTGTAACCAAGGTTTTCTTAATATTGACTTTATTTTGAAGATAACAGTTAAGCAGATAAGCTGAAAATGTTGTGTTTGATCAACTGTAACTGCCAGAGGCAATCACCTCTGTCATATGAAGGTGGAAAAGAACATAATACAGGGGCATCTCACAACTCTTTAATTCACTAATCTGGTCACAGGTCAGTTGCTATGTTTGTAATTCCTACTACATGAATAAATTTAGTATGTAGCACAGGCATTTTAAAGGGTGGTGTTTCTTGCTTTGGTTTGTGTTTTTTGGTTGGTTGGTTGGTTTTTGTTGTTTGGTTTTTGGTTGTTGGTTGGTTTTTTTTTTTTTTATTTCTCTTGCTTTGCTTTGCTTTATGCCAAAACTCAAATTTCTAGTAAAAAAGCTTCCAGAGCTTCTGTTCGTAGCTGAAGAATACATTTTTTTCCTTCCCTGGTGTTTTCTCCTGATTTGAACTGGCTCTGATCTGAGCAGCAGTACATACCCAAAGCACTTGAAGCCTGGACTCCTGATTCTGATGCTCTGGCTTATGCCGTGCATCCGGAGGACTGGAAGCAGAGTGCTACTTCCTGCCCTGTTCTATGTGGATGTGGAGTTATGCCAAATCTATCAATTACTAATTTGTTTTTCTACTAAAGAGAAAACTTACTACGATGGCAGTTCAGCTCCCAAGACAACCCAGTCTTGATTCACTGAATGGTGTATTGCTGTTGAATATTACTGTTCTGCCAGCTAGTCACTAGAGTACTTCTGCAGCCCAGAGAAGAGTTACTATAAAATTCCCCTGACAGACCCCAAAGCAAGTTGCTCCTGTTGTCCACCTTGGCCTTCTCCAAATTATACAGCTAATACTTTCAATTCTAAAAAGTCATGTGGAGCCTTCAGTGCTATAACGCTACAGTATATTATGTTAAAAATGTTTCAATTTTTTTCTGGTTTTAGAGGATTGCCTCCTGTGCGCAGCAAACAAATTCTCCATGTCTCACACAGTATGAATGAAAATAACTATTTCTTAGAGATAACAGTGTGTGGTTCAAGGAAGATAGTACAGAACTATAAACCAAGGTAGGTAAGACTTTAAAAATTCTTATACTTTGTTAGAATTTGTGTACACTTAGAATGGAGTTTATCTCATCTAACCCCAAACATCTTAAAGTTAGGTATCTGGTCAAAGTTGAATACCTGATCTTTAGTGTGACATAGACACTCCAGAGGGCAGTTTATCTCATCCTAAAATGCATGTTTAGAGACCAAGGTATCCCACATGTTTATGTCAAAAAGATAGTGCAAAATCCTATATAGTAAACCTTTCATAGGCATCTAGATTTCATATGGACATAGGAAAAGGATATGGAACCTGTGCTGAAGATTTTTGTAGTTTTCATTTAAGGGCTGATGTTACTTTATGAATAAAGATTGCTTTACTCTATGCCCTTAAACTATACAAACTTTGTTTTTAATGGAGACATGTCACGTTCTATGTCAGGATGATACATAATATTGCTGCTACAGGTTAGAGTACTTTTTTGCATTTTAAGTTTCATTATATGTGGTTAGTATACGTATGTGTGGTGCTTCAGAGTAAAGACATAGTCATAGACCCATCAGATGGTTGTCTTTCTCTGATTCAGCCTCGGCACTTTCACAGAGCTGTCTTTTAGTCTCTTTGTATAATGACTTCTCCACAAAGGTAGAGAGCTTTATTCCTAAAACAGCAAGGATTAGATAACTCCTTTTAAACTGTTCTGTTCCAATATAGAATTTTACATTAATAATTTAGAAATGAAAAATCATTAAATTAATTTCCTCTCTTTCTTGCGTTTTAAGAGCTATGCTCAGATGCATCAAATATAAAGAGAGGAAGTCACAGAAAAGATAATATCTCCACAGCTTCACTGCCAAAAAAGTATTACTATGGTGTAATACGGGGGCTCTTCTTTTTTTCTCCAGTCCTATAGGAGATTTTTTTCCTTTCCTTCATTCCTGGTATTCCCATATTTCTAACTAACATCCCCCATCTCCCAAATAACACTGTTCTCCTGTATCCTGTACCAGTGGCACCTCCAATGTTGTTGTTGTTGGGATGTGTTATGTTACATTGACAAGGCACTTGATTGCAGGATCTTTGTAACACCCTTGGTTTTATTATAACTGTTTCTCACCACAGGCAGAGAATCCTCGTGTTGCTTCCATAAAGTGTAGTTCCCACTGCGCAAGCCCCATGGAGCTAATGTGAGTATGAATGGAGAATATGTGTCTCAAGCTGACTGGCTGAGCAGTCTGACCTGAAGTGACAGGAATGCTAAGAAAATGTCCTCAAATACCATCTAGATAGGGGAGAAGCTATGTGCTGACTCTTAAAAATACCACTTGGTGTGTGGTATTCATTAGAATCCAGGACTAGATAGAGGAATGAAAAAGGTATAAAATACCACATCTGCAAGTGATGTGGGAGTTCCTTTTGTTCCATGGCTTTCCAAAACTCAAATGTTGGAAAGTTGTAGTTCATTTGGTCCACGCTCTGCAACCAAGGAGATATTTCTGTTTCAGAAAAAATAGCTCGATGTAAACTTCCAAAATTGTCTGAGAAAAGTGTAAAGTAAATGTGTTTAAATTGCCCTTTTTCGTGTCCAGTCATGTTACATTAAAAGTATCTCTCAAGTTACTAAGAAGCTTTGAGTAACACAGGCTTCCTTGTGTTTGTTTCTGCATACTTTTTTCAGAACTGTCAAACTGAGTTTCCATTTCTTTGTATACTGCAGCCTAATCCTTGAGAAGAGAGGGCTTTGAGAGGTGTCTAGGGCTTACACTGACCTTTCTCTATTACAGCATGGGTTTTTTCCTAACAACATGAGTCAAAAAACAACCCTACAGAGCCGTCATGTAGTATAATACATTATATATGTGCTATTGTTAGATGACTTGGTTTATGAACAATTATGCCGATACCCTCATGAGAAACAAGAGATGAAAATCCAGACAGCAGCGTCTCAGAAATTCTTGTCTGGGAACTTAATGTCTGAACACACTGAGCTGGAAGAAATTCATTGTGAGTGGCCACAAATGCCTATATGAGCCTCTCTACTTACAGAGAGTGTGTATAAAAAACACTGCTTACTAATTCTGGGGTGAAGAGACAAAACTGGAAAGAAAAGGGGGTCAGAAATAGGCTTGGTGGGTAGGAGATAGATGGGTCATTATTTCACTAGTTATATCCACCATTCAATCAAGTTATTGGGACAGAAGTGAAACCCAGCAAAAATAGGTTCCAGATGTAGAATTTCCTCAACTGAAGTGATTTCATTAATACAGAGGCTGAAAATCTGGTTTGATTGCAGAACAGTATCTCTACTGCTGGTTTTCTTTCCTTTTCTTTGGGGGCCAGATAAGTCTTCATGTCAGTCTTTTGGGTGGAGGGAGGTAAGTGGGTATGCTTATGGTTGAAGGAAAGGAAGAGTGCATTGATCTTTTGCAGTCTCACCACACCAGGACTGGAATGTGGCCTAAAAACATTGAAATTATTTGCTGATATTAATATATTTGTTTACAAAGCATGAGTTTATATCCATTATTTGAGGATTAAGAAGTTGAAGTGAAAGCTGTAAAACCATTTCTCTATTTGAAAAGAAAACTTTTTACCGTAATTTTGTGCCGCCGTGCTTGCCTCAGGGGACGGACCCAAAACTCCTCTTCAGCCCTGACTAGCTCCAGCCGTCCGGCTGAGGGGCACCGAGCAGGAGTGGGCCACCCTAGAACTCAAGGTCTCTCACCAGGAGATGACCAGTTCAGAGGCAGCTAAGGCTCAGAGGAAAAGTGCCTTCTCCTCAACCTCTTTGCCTTTGGTGTTCTGGGCGCAGCTATTGGAGGGCAAGGGATTAAGAGCGACGCTTTGTGGTTAGAAAACAGGAAAACAGTTTATTGGGGAGACTGACCCCTGGAAAAGCCAACCACAGAGAGCATTTGCTAGCTTTGTGCAGGGGTTTAAATATGGGGACAAAATTAGGGGAGGAGAGTGGGAAAGGACCTATGGGCATCAAGGTAAAGAGGGTTTAGGAAAGTGTTACATCATAGAGAAGCCAGTGGCCTGCAACTCAAACCTATTAGATGTCGAGTAAGGAGGATTGACATGGAAAGTTCTGGAAGGGTAGGCGGAATCAGGATACAAATATGGTTTTGGGATGGAATAACTTTGGACTAGGGGAAGGGTTTAGGATAATCAGGAGGAGGATACAGAACAGGAATGTACAATTGTATGGGAAGGAAGAGGGGGATGACCGAGCAGTCCATTTAGGGATAAACAAGGGGTTACAGAACTGTACAGAAATTACATGACAAACAAAATAAACCACAGGTGCACACCACCACAATTTTGGCTCCTATTTTATAATTAAATAATTGCTCCAATGTAAAGTAATTACTTATCCATCCCTCCCTCATACCCCTAAATGAGTCAGTTTCTAACTTGTTCAAAAGAAACAAAGCAATGTGCATGGTTTTTGGAAAATATGTATCCTTAAGGGTATAATTCTAATGGGTTTTTCAGCTTGTGAAGCCATCCCAAAGCCTGCAGAGTGAGTATAAATACCTACTCAAATATAAAAAGTTTTTTTAGAAAATAAATAGAAGAAGGTGGCCAAAGAAATGGGTTGCGAAAAGGTCGTCCTGAAGAGCAGACATGCAGAAGTGTATTGCTGACACCTACAAAATGAAATGTGCAAAGCATTTAGAACTATACATTATACAGAAGTGTGCAGACTAATATGAAATGTCTTTTCCTGTGAGGCTTTTTTTCTCTTGAATCTTGTGACATTCCACAAAGGTGCATGCCTGAGAATATATTTCCTGGCATTCCTGAGAATCAGACACAGAAGCAGGAGGAATTGTAAGAAAAATAAAAAAGTATTTCACTGTTGGTCTGAAGTCCTTCTTCAGAAACACCTGCTTAATAACAAAATACCAAAGAAACTGTGGCGTTATGGGAGTCACCAGCTACACATCAAATTGCCAAATGTTTCACTTACTGGCTCTCAGTCCCTTTGATTTCCCCAGGTATGCTGTGTGAGTATTTCCAGAAGGCTGAATTCTTGGCTGACTGTGGCTGAAGAGAGATCAGACTGAGATAACAGAAATGTAATTTGTTAGGATGAGTTTTTCATTGCTTTTCCACAACAAGGTCTTGGGGCTTTAAAATCTAGAGATAAAATATAGTATACCTTTATGCAGCCAAATGAAATGGAGATGAAGAAATCTAAAAGTTAACAGAGGGAGTTAAGGTATTACATAAAAAAAACATAGTAACTCACTGAAAAAATTATAATTTTTTATCTCACGGCAATGTCATTAGCTGAAATTTATTGTTTATTTTTTTCTACTTAATTTTTGAGTTAAGAATGCCATGAAATGTATACCTTCCTTCAATGAAACTGCTACAAAGGGTGCCAGTGTTTAAATTGACTTATTTTGAATCTCGTTACTTTAAAAATACCTGTACTAGATATATGAGCTTCCTAAAGGAATTAGTGGGAGCAATTGTGCCAAAACTCTTTGAACCAAAATTTGAAAACAACTTCATGGCCTTATTTCTGTATTGCTGAGGGGTCAGAAATAACCCTGGAACCAACAGAGTTGAGCCAATTTACAACCAGCAATAACTGGGTACCATTTCTCCAGTTAAGTAGGATGATATGTTAGGTTTTCTAAAAGAGCAGCATTGTGGAAAGAGGGAGTGTAATGCTGTCAGCATTGATTTAATTGCCTGGTATAGCTACTAACTATTGTCTACTCTGCTACAGAATCATGTCCCTACACAGGGCTTGTACTAGATTATGGCAAAACACAGCTTGAACATGGTTTAATTGCTCTCCTATCACTGTAGCATATAAACTGCAGTTTGCCTTGAATTTTGAAGTATCTTTGTAAGATGAAACTCCACCACTTTACTACTTTGCTGCCATGTTACAGCTCTCAGGTCTGACTGCTCTCCGGTTTAACTGTCAAGCTTGAATGCTGTGGTGTGGGCAGACACGAACTCTAAGACCTGTCCCCTGTGCTGGATGGATGAGTTTTAATACTGATATCCATAACAGCAAGCAAAAAGATCCAGGCAAAGGTTGCCAAGAAAGCCGTTTGAGAGAATGGAATGTTTTGGGTAATGTATTGACCATCCCTTTACAGACTATTCTGAGTTGCCAGAGCCCTGAGGATTTCGGTTGGATGCTGCTAAGGATGTGGCTGTAACATGTGGCAGAAGTGACATGCTACATGTGCAACAGATATCATTCAGTAGGGAATGGGCTCTTTCGACTACTGATGTTACCATGTTCTTTATTCTTCCAGGAAGCAGAAAATGCAACTTTCTCTTGTCTATCTTGCACTTTTCTGCCTCTGCAAATCCAAATCCTCTTTCCTGTAATTCTTCCTTTCCATTGATGGCCTCAGCCTTTTATTCTTGAGTAAGCAAAATTTGAATTTCTCTACCATACTCGAAGCTTTGAGCTGGCCACAGCTGTGCCCAGTTAGTGAACCTTGTAGAGTTGTTGAGATTACTAATGCAGGCTCAGTGATAAATGAACCCAGTGCATGACTTTCAAGAACCGGATTTTTGTTCAGTCAGCTAAGAACATGGGCAGACCAAGCTCCTATCTCTGCCCAACTTCGTAGACTACACCAGGTTCTACCTCTCTGATGGAAAGAGATACTCAAGTGAGGGGTAGGGCAGAGGTAGAAGAGAAGAAAGCAGGATGGAATGCAATGAAGCAGGATGAGAAATTACTTTGGAAGAGACAAAAGAAGTGAGATAGAAATCCGGAGATATTTTTTCAGAGATTTAAAGACAAAATCCAATCTCAAAGAAAACAGACATTTGAAATTTGACTTTCATCTGAAGGAGGCACTAGTGAAGAAGGAACAATGGGGTAGAAGAAAGGACATACAAGAAATCTGTGGCAACAATCTCTTGTGAAAAGAGAAGTGTGTAGATGTGAATGTTGCTGTTCATTTATCCTGAAAAAAAGAGGCCATATTTAACTACAGCATTTAATTTAGAATTTTTTAACCTAATTATCTAATATATTTAGATTTTATACACCTGAATTCCCATGCATTCAATGTGAATTCAGGTGCCTAAATATCTCTTCATCTGGTCTTACCTGCTTCTTGTGCTATTTTACTATAATCCAAGGTTTACAATCTGATTTGGCACATCTATAGACACAATTGTTAGTGAGTTTAATGAAAGAGTTCCTTGAAACCCATGAAGAATTGTTCTTCATATTGATATACCAGTAAGGAAATAACACTCTAAGGGTGGATATTGGTGGTAGTGTAGGATAGGGCAGCATCTCAAGAGCAATTTAGTTTGACAAGTCAGAAAGAACAAGTCATTTCTGCTACAAAAGCCTAAACCCAGTCTCAGATTCCAATCGAAAGTCCTCTCACATTTCCAAAACATAAAATATCAAGGGGAAAGTAAAGACAAATTAAACAAGTCTTGATTACAGAGGAACAAACTTTTCATAACTGGGTTTAACCAGGGAACAAACAATCTTTACATTGCGGTTGAATATGGTATTAGGAGAGCAGCAATGTGTCATGCCAAGGTGTATTTTGGTCTACAAATCCAATGGTTATAAAGGAAATACTTCTTTCCTTATTTCTCTGCATCTGATAAATCTGAGGAATGCAGGATGATGTCTCAGGAATTGCTTCTTGAAGGAAGCAATAACTTCTTAAAAAGTGTTATATGCTTTGACAAAAAGAGGAATTTAAACATCTGGAAAATGGATTGTGAAAAAATGGAAAAGCTTACAACTAGTGTCCTTCTCTCTTAGCAGTCTTTGCCCAAAAATAGAATGGATTACATGAAGAGCTGCCCAAAAATAGAATGGGTTACATGAAAAGTTATAGTAGTGTTTGACATCTATAGCAGTGATATAGAATCTCACCTATTTGCTGTCAAATAATGAGCACTTTTGTCAATTTAATGTGGTGACTGAATAATTCTGCTAGAAACATCAATAATCAAAGGATAACTCATTTTGACAATACCTCTAAACAATAGATAGCTTGGACACTATTGTGTATCTAAAACATGAATAATTACAACAAAGTTACACATCTAGCATAATGCAATGTATATCTTGAAATAAATGGAGGCTGAAACCAAAATACAAACTTGGCAAGACATTAAGAGACACAAGAAGTTCTATTCATTTTACAATGAAATCTTTGATGTGTCTATCTTTATGAAGTTCTACCTTTAAAAAAAAAAAAAAGTGAGTTTAGATGAAAGTAAAAGTATTAAATGCTGTTAAGTGGCTTTTAGTAGCAATTCAATACATGTTGTTATGTTGACCTGATTCAAGGCTAACTATGCCCTGCAGTGGTACAAACTGATATCACCTGAATGATGTTAGAGAGGCTGGTACTGCCATACTAACTTAAACAAGGTGCTTTTGGAAAAGGCCATGCTCTGCTTCAAGTCCTGAAGGCAACTGGATATAGGGAACCCACACAATTGTTGTATCCAGCTACCCAGCAATAAGACAGTAATATTGGTGACAAAACTGTAACCTTACTTCTAACCCCTGCGTCACATTTGGACTTAGTTGTAGGGTGTCTTGGTGTTGAGAAAGAGACTTAATGTGATGATTTAGGGAATTAACTGCGATGTCTTGGAGGGTATTCTTGTAGCTGCAATTGCATTTAAGACATCATTGGCAAGGATTAGCCTCATATTTGTGTAAAGAAATTATCAAAGCTTTACAATACCTTTTTTTTGCAAATAGGTGTATGGTGGTGATTAACAGACATTTATTTATTCATTGGAAGTGTTTTGTCAAAGACGGCAGGGCAACTGAAAGGGATGCTTTTCCTCTCCCCGTCTGCAAAACTTTTTCTGTTCCTCTGCCTCTTCTGTTCCTCTGTAGCTGTGCTTGGCTGCAGAGCCAGTGAATCAACTTGCTTTCCTTTTTGGATCCTTTTTAACCAGATAAGTGATCTAGCCCAGTTCACCACATGGCAGCATGATCATTAATTTTAAATTGAAGGAGTCAACAGAGATGTGTGGTTCAGGGCAGGACAGCTTCTTGCAGCAACAGCATGGTTTCCATCTTCAGAAATAAAGAAGAAACTAATGCAGTCTGACATTTTCAAACTTGCCAGGACTTCATTCTTCAAATCTAGGCTTAGAAAAGCACTGAAGAATCAGGTAGCAATGAATATGCATATGAAAAATGCCACAGAGAGGAGTGCTACATAGAAATGGCATAAACTCTAACTTAAGATGAACTTTCTTGCTGTCAATGAACACTGCTACCTGTCAATACCTGTCACTGACACAAGTATTCCAGCATTACTGAGAGAGAAAAATACCGTATCTGCTTCCAGTGGCCCAGCCAAACCCTATGATCTCATCTACAATACTCTATTTGCAAGGGCAGAACTAAATGCAGGTCTGCAAAACTTTTGTCCCCTTCTGATACAAGTGTTTCCTAAAGGAAGTTATGTGGAGAGAGCTTATAACAAAAGCAAAGCACAAAGTTTATCTTATTTCATAGATGAGCTGTTATTTATGGCACAGATACACATAGTTGAAAACTTCTATATTATTGAATGAAAATCTAATAGGAGAAAATTTCTCTCTCCTGGTTATACAATGTGAAAGGGCAGATTTCAGGGGTTATATATCTGGACCGACTCCCAGCCCCTGGAAGAGCTCTGAAATACAGTTTCCCATACTCTCCTCCCAGGAATATAAGATGCAGAAAATACCAAGTTATCCCACCTTGTAGCAGTCTCTAACTATTGCAGTAGGGAATGTGACACTGTGCTTTCTTCTGGTGGTTTTGGTGTCAGATTCAGCTTCAAGAACCTGATTAGGCTGGTCTCTTCCTTTGCTATGGAAAACTCTGTGTCCCACATAACACAGTGACCATGGCTGCAGACCAGCTAAGTTTCCTTTTTCTTCTTTCACTCAGTTGATCCACTTCTCCCTCAAAAGAGCAGCTTCACTACTTCCCATTCAAACTGAAATGCAACTTTGGGACAATATGCTTCTCCTAGTTAACTGAAAAACAAACTATGAATCTTGGGAACAGTAATAACATTTAAAATAGAGGGGAACAATTTTTTGGAGATGTATTTAATCATAGAGGCTGTGAGTAGGGAAATTTTTAAAGAGTTCAAGATGAAATAATACTGTACTTAATACTGTGTCTTCAGAATCAATAATCCCTTTCCAAGTATAAGATTTGCTTCAGATGAAAGTTATTTCTCTTATGTTCTGATAGGGTCACTTGTGTGAAGTTAGGCTTTCTGGTGATCCCACACACCAGCTGCGCTCTGTCACAGGACTTCTTATGAAGAAAATTTCTGACATTTCACCTCTGCAGCAGCCAGCTGGGATATGAGTTATGGCTTCATGTTTGGCATGGACTAAAAAACCAAAAGCTATTGTCCACAATCTATATTTTACTGAAAATCTTTCAGAAAATATGTTGTGTAGAATCTCAATTATGAATGGAAGATTCACATCAGTCATTAGGGCTTTAGACAAGTTTTAAAATACAATTTTTCAATTGCAAAATATTTTTTGTTATAGACATTGGAGAAATCTGTGCTATATTGCTATATGAATTTGGTAGGGAAAAATAACCAAGCCGCCCAGAGGTGATGGCTTTTTCTTCCCAGGAATGAGATTTCTTAAGTGCAAGAACATCTGCAAGCTGTTTCTAGTCTCTAGTAAGATGACTAAAATCAATGTCTGTGACAAAGATAATGCTATGCAGAAACACAGGAGGGAGAGATCATTTTGTGTGATGCTCTGGTTTGCTCTGGAAGTAAAATTTTAGACCATGGCTGTGCAGAGGCAAACAATTGGCCTTTGCTGCCACTTACCCCTAACTACTTAAATGGTCTATGTTTTCCTGTAGTGTCCTGAATTATGTGGCTGCTCAATGCATTCCTCTTGTGCAGAGACACTAATTTTGCCAAGCCCTCTAGGTCTGCTCTACTTATGCCATCTCAGGTGTAGCTTTGTGAAAAGGCTTTGCTTAAATCACAAACAGAAGAGATGAGTTACTCCAAGGCAGATACTCTGACTTCTCTCTGAAATACAGATAGAACCACTTTAGAAGCTCATCTCTGTTAATCTCTTATCTTTGAATCTCATCTTCTCTGAGACATGACCTCTTTCATGACCTAGTAAAAGTCTTTGTAAATCAGAGATGTAGCAAAACATTTGAAATTGCTGCAAACCAACTCTTAAAATGGAAAAGCACACATTCAATCAAAAGAAATGGAACAGTGAGATCTAGCTGTGATAAACCATCAAAACCCCATTTTCAGATATAGTCTGTGTAAATACCCCTCATCTACAGAACAAAGACAGTGTTAGTGATAGTAATACATGGCTGAAATCCAACGCTGTCAAGGTTTTTTCTTCCTTGTTCTCCCCAGCACTGATAAGTTGGTGTGCATTCCTGTACAATCTACTTGGAAGATTCAAATTACACAGTGTTTGCCAAACCTGACACTTGGCCAAAGAAGTCCTTATCAGAACTAATACAGGAACTAGTGATCAAATGACAGTCTTGAAAAAATGTCATTATCTGTTTGATGAGTGATGGTTTAAGCCTCAGTTTGCTGCTGGTCCCTTTTGAAGAACTGAGGCTCCAAAAACATAGTTAATAACTTGACCATATTCTAAGAACTGTTAATGAATTGTTCATATAGGCATAGGGTTTTAGAATAGTCTCCATTCCTTTGATGCAAGGAAGTGTGTGACTCACAGAGAAAGGTAATGTTGCTACTACATGGTGATAAGAAAAGGTCACCAGTGCAGAATCCATATAATGTATAGGAATTTTTACAGGAAATAAACATTTTGATCTTGAAGAAAGATTGACAGTGGGTGGTAAATATGGCACTATGCCATTTGTTCTGTCTTCAAGATCAGAGAAAGGTCAATGAAAATGCAGGAAGCATCTGTACATCTCTGCCATTCCCTCTCAGTGATTAGGATCTGCTTTGGGCAGCTGACTTCCAGTCATAGGATATTGCTGTATGTATGGAAGGAAGGAGTATTCCTCTGTAAACTCCACCCATTCAAGCTTTTTCTAGTCTAAAACCACAGGTAACCCTAGACCTAAGACAGAGAAAGCATAGACAGGTCTTCATAGCATGTTTCCTGCTACTCTGCAACAGGAACAAAATTTGACTAGCTGGTAAGTGGTACCTTCCCTTCTGAGTTACTATTAAAAAACTGGAGTTGTGTTTAGTAGTTCTGGGGTTTTTTTAGTTGTTTGAGGTTTTTTTTTGTTTCTTGATGGGGTCTTTGGTTCTTTTTTTTTTCTCTGTAGCTTTTCATTTCAAAATAGCAATTAAGAGTCTTGGAAAAACATATATCAAGTTGGTAATACTCTGACCAAACTCCAGCTACTTCCCCATTTATTTGGAGGTGCATGAACAGTGACCTAGGAGAAGAGGTAGAGAAAACCTCCAATTAAAATCAACATACCTCTTTCTTCAGGTGTTATAAATGCTGGCATGACAAACTTGCAGTGTGAGGTGTTTCTTTAATCTGCAGTACTATATCAATCCTTTATCTCAGTTGCTGAAATTTGTCATTGTTGAGGTCCTCCTGAAATGTTGACAACAGGCTGACAGGGTGCCTCCCCACCTCCTGTCATTAGCACTGTTTTGTAGACCCTCATCTCTCTATCAAGATGTCTCCATCTTATACCCAAGACAGAAAGCTGTCTTGAAAAACAGTTGTTATGCCTCTGCAGTGCCAAACCTAATTGGGGCCCAGCTTATAAGCAGTGCTTCCAGTGGTAAGAGTAAGAGAGGCCTTGCACCTCCAAACACAAGCCATTGGCTTGAGGGAGGCAAATGCCATGGGCAAGCCTAAGAAGACACAACCACATGAGTGTATTACCTCATTCTGAGAAACAGCTTTGCCTTCCCTTCTGTCACTTTCTTCCAGCATGTATTTTGTCCAAAAAGATACACTGTTGGAGATGTCAGATGCTTTTTGAGTTTCTTTCCTATCACCTCATGCAGCTATTTGGATGAGCTGCTTAAAACATGATGTAGTCATCAGATTAATTATTTGACTTTATAATCTTCTTTTTTTCCCCTCTAGAAAGTATTTTCATTGTGCGATTTTGTGACATTTTAAAGATGACATGTTTGAACCTAAAACATGACCAATATCCTGTCTTCATAATACCCCGCTGCAGAACACAGGGGAACACTACTGAAGCTCTTTCAGATTGTTTTCTTAAAATAATTTAACTTCAATGGTCATTTTCATCAGTTCAGGGGCTATCCCTGTTCAGGCTCTCAGCTCAGACTTGATCAGAGGCCATGATTTCAAAACACAGAGAGATACTTCCCTCTGCTGGGCATGTTTATAAACCGGTGCCCTCTTCAGCAAGATAGATGTTAAAAAATAAACAAGTGGTCTTCTATGTTTGACCTTGAAGGGTACAGGTAAGTAATCACAGCATTTAGCTTTGTGCATCTAAACGTAGATGTTCCCACGTGCTTCTGGAAACATCTGATTTTCTCTGTTGGCTACATAAGGAGTCAAGCTCACTATCATTAGCAATTGTAGTTGGATGCCTCATGTAGGCAGTGCAAAGAATATCCTGTAACTCACAAATACTTTAGCTGGAAGTCAGTATCACCAGATATTTCAAACCCATATAAATATCACTGAAAAATTTTACTGGAGTACATGATTATTTAGAAATGTAAGGTGCACATTGAATTTATCTCAGAAACATAATGCTCTGTGTTCAGGATATTGAGGGAAATACTTGCAAACTGGGCCATGATTCATAGGACAGGTTATGAGGAAAAAGGGTTGCAAGGTTGTATTTTGGACTATTTGCAACTCATTGTTGGGAAACTACACCAAAGTGTTCTCTCTGGAACTCCAGTTTATTTAATAAGCAATTGATTCACATGTGTGATAGCATGGAGTAGTTCAGCTTTGTAGTCAGATGTTAAATATGGGTATTTTCTTGAATGGCAGTTATTCTTGTGATGAAGGAAAACAGTTAAGAGAGTCACAAAACTTTTGCAAACAAACAATAGCTTAAGGACTGAACAGGTTTCCAGACCACTCTAATTTTGGCATATTTGTTTAGTAGAATAATTTACATTGCTGCTCATGTAAGAAGAGTTTAGATGATTTAACAGGTTAACAGGTGGGATTCACTGTATTTCTCCATACTCAATGCAATTTTTTTTCCATGTTGTCAGTTTATTTCATAAAGGTCACATGATGCAGATTGACTGGGGATTTTAATGTAATATAAGGATTTACATTCTTTGTGAATGTTCAAGAACTTTACAAATTAAAGCACTACCCTAAAATAGCATAGCTTTTTATCATCTCCATTTATAAATTTATCTCAATTTATAGACATTTAGTAATTTTTATTTACTAGTTTATTTGCTATATGATAACATCAGATGGCAACAAGATGGCAAAAAATGCTGCTTAAGTAGAGTGAGTAATTATATTCACTGTCAAGTGGATTTACTTAGTAGCTCTTGCATGGTCTTGGCATACACTCTGTGAATATCAGAAGACTTAAGATATAACTGTTGGAGAAAAGCATATCCCCTGACCACAGGATCATGTAGAAGAGGAGATCAGTTCTCACAAACTATCTTCACAAGACGTGAAAGAAGCTTGTGGGGTAATGTTTTGAGTTAGTTTTAGAACAAAAACTGCCGCAGATTATGGAATTGTAACTAGAAGTTGCTATTAATTCTCTCTCACTTTATCGACACCCAATCCCTCAGAAATCCCCACTCCTCCAGCTGAGTATTTTACTCCTGTCATTTTTGTAACAGACTATCTGACTGCAAGACTACAGTATTATATGTAACTGAATACTACACCAGAATAAAATAATGCTTGACTTGTTATTTTAAACATTCTAACATTTTGTTTGAGTTTTATTAGCAAGAAATACTGGATTTTGCATTATTTATAAAGAGTTGACTGACTGTTTTTAAGGTACCTTCACTCAGTTGCAATCTTCCACTTCTCAGCTCTCACTGTTTTCAGCTGAATCACAGTGAGGGCATTTAATTCTAAATAGACTTGTCTCAACATGTTAGAAACAAACACAGGAAAGCTACCTCTTTTAAATCCTCCTCTTAAACTTAATAGATCCTCATCACAAACTTTTAAAAGATATTCTCTGTATCTATAGTATGCTGTATTGAGACTGAGAAGCTTGTAAAAGTTAAAAAGACAAAAAGCGAAACTTTACTGAGAGGTACCCAAAAGTATTGTACTTTTAATTTCAGCAATGGTTGTGAACTGCAGAAAATACAGATCAAATACCATCATATACCGCAAAAATGGCAGATTCTCTCTCTTGATGAATAGTAGTAATGTTTGTCTGTTCTGACAAGTTTATCAAATTAGATTCAGTTTAACTCTTTATCTTCAATTTCTAAGCTATTCAAAAAGATAATTATTTAGCTAAAGTACAACTTAGGTGACCAGGAACAGAGAAGTGAAAAGAATGAACTGAATTAGCCCTCAGACTTCAGGTATACTCTATGTCATCCTATAGAAGAAGACGTATCAAGACCTCAACAGAAAAAGAGAAGTTAAAATGTTTTACACAAATAATGAATTAAATCAACACTTTAGAACTCTGTAAAAAAATTGCAAGACTTGTAAATGGTTCATGTCTGTGAAGATTTTCAAATTAATTTATTGGTAGCATGATAAAATTCCAGGGTTTTTATTTCACTGATTAAATCCTGTTCAGTCTGGCATATCTTTCCTAGGAAGGCAAAGTTTTGGTTGCATTCCTTGAGTGATGTAATTACACAAGATTAGGTTAGAGTTTAGATGCCAGCATCCTATGTTACAATGTGGAGAGTTGCATTAAGCATATTTCAGTTCCTTCACAGGGTTATCTAGTATGTCTCATGTCAACATACAATGAATATGCATATGTTCTGGTCCTCTCCAAAGATACAAACCAGTTTCACAGCAGTAAACGTGTTAAACAGGAAAACAGACTTTTAGGAAATCTCATCATAAACTCTATCTAAATTAAATATCTAGAAAGACACTGAAACATTGTTGAATAACATTGAAATACATTGAATAACATTGAAATAACATTGTTAAGGTGAGACGTGCTTACAGTTAAAATTGGATGGTTGCAATGCAGATAGATAGGCTTGTTCAGATTCGTTGTTTGTTCAACATCATCTCATCTCAGCCAGGTTAATATTTACTGTTTAGTGAATAACAACACCAGAATATTTATACATACCTGTCACTTCTTGAGGAAGGGAAACTTAATTTAATATAAATAAAGATATAACTGAGAGTTTTCCAGGTAATGAAGTCCCAGATGGTGACAATTTTTATTAAAACACATTAATGCCTCAAAAAATTTTGCTTCCTGACACAAAGCCTGAAATTGAAGATTTTTGACCCAGTCTAAAACAGCTGACCTAACCCACTGTACACATGCAAAACCTTCCTGGAACACCTTAAAAAGATGAGACCTTTTCACAAACATGCCAGCTCTTTCCACATCTTCCTGTTCAATCTCCTCTTACTGTTGATAGCAGTCTGCAGGATTTAGGAGTGACTTCAGATCCCTCGTAGATCACAAATGGATCCATGCAGACAAACTTCTCCTTGTGCAAGAGGCACTGAAGACAAAAAATCAGGTATGACCATCACTTGAACACTGAGTTGCCTGCTTTGTGGTGCACTCTGGAGGCACTTTTAAGCCTCAAAATACTTTAGAGCTCTTACAAATGATTGAGATTTATGGAGCTGTGAGATGTGAAGTCATCTTATTGACTGATATATAAAACCAAGAAGGTAAACCTAAAGGATCCACTGTGGTATGTCACAAATGAACTTAATGTAACTCTGTCAATATTAACTGTGGAGATTTGAACATTTATCAATGTAGTTGCCAGATTTAGAAAGATGGTTGCTAAATGATCTCAATTCTTTCCTATTACTTCAGAGTCAATCATTGTGAGATACTGCATTGTGCTTAAGAAAACTCCAACTCTGATACGGGAAAAGAAAAATACCTGTCTGTCTGACTGAAAACAAATATAATCCTCCAGCAGACAGATAGCTACTGATTGCTTTTTTTACACACTGAATAATTACTAATTTCATTTTTTAAAGTAACACCTGGTTCAAACTGAGGAGACTAATTCCATCTCAGTAGAAGTTTTTGTCTGCAGAAGTCATGTAAAAGTAATTCACTACCTGTTATTAACAATTATTTCAACTCCTAACATACAGAATAAAATTTTACTGTTGAGGCTTGGGTTCATCATTTATATGTTATTACATGTAATCTTTTGGAAAAAGGTTCAAGTCTGGAATTTGCTAGAATGTAGCTTTACTTGTATTTCTTTAAAATGCATAATATAGAAATTTGTACATTAATCTTTAAAAAAAATATGCTAAAATTTCCATTTCAGGAAATTTTTGTTAATGAAAGCAAAAAGGTATTGCAGAACAAGTCAAGGCAGTATTCAAAATAAAGATTGCTCATGACAAGAGCAACTCTGAAACTGAATTTGTAAGGTAATTAGCACATACTATGACACTTCATTAAAGCACATTGAGTCCACTCTGTGCTTATGCTCTTTTTATGTCTTGGGAAGAATATAAAAGGAAAGCAGAGATCAGATTTAACTATCACTTCTTCATGTTAGAACTGATTAGCATTTGCACATTTCCACATGAATTCTGTTTTGTAACAGAAACATTTGAGCTATGATAACATCATAGAGGTCAAAGTGCCTTTAAACAAGTCCAAATGAAAACCAAATTGTATTTGTCTTTCTTTTGGTTTCAGCTGTTGACAGTAATAGGCTTGGAAATTGGTGTTGAATATTCAACTTATTAAAGCATGTCCATATTGTTATTAATTTCAAACCTAACACTTAAAAAATACTACTGAGTAGTACTTGTGTGTGAATGATGAGAGTTTTTAAAGAATTTTATTTCTCCATAGTGAAGAAGAAGTCCTGAATTTCCCGTAGAAGTTGTCAGGGGAATTCCCCACAGGAGCTTCAGCGGAGGGGTTGCTCTGCAAGGGAAGGTGAGCCTGGAGCCAAGGGGCAAGGAAACAGTCAAGGAAAAGACTCTAAGACAAAGGTCCTGTCCCACAGAGCTCAGGCAAGTGGAGCAGGTCAGGGAATTGCAAATAGGAACAGCCTGTTTGGAACAGACCACAACAGTGGTCTTGATTGCCAGACAAGTCCAAGATGATGAGAGAGTTCCAAGGCCAAAACAGGAAGGCAAGTCAGCAGGTCAGCATGGCACAAGGCTGGGCACAGAGATCTCTACTATGTAACTCAGACAAGGACTATGGGCCAGGACTCCACTTAGATGCATCTCCTGAGCCCAGAGGAGGCCCCAACAAGGCTTCTCCTGGCTCTTTCTCACACAATGCTTTACCAGCAGCTGCACCCAAGGTTCACCTACACTGTGCCAGATCTGGTCTTGAGCACCCACAGCCAAAATGTTGGAAGTGGGAAGAGGCTGCAGAACCTGTTGGCGCACTCAAAGCTCTCCTCAGCCACACTAAGTGGCTTGAGAGCTTACGCTATATTTCTGAAATGTCTGTAAAAAGAAACAGATGTGATTTCCTGTATTCCTGTATCCTGGTATAACATGTAACATTTGAACTATTTATAAAAGGGATTCAATCCCCTTTCATAGATCAGAATCAAGCTCTATCTCAAAAGGACACCTGGTCTGTACTTTTCAAAAGAGAAGGAATACAAGTGACTCTGAGTCCAGGCCCTGAGCTGGTGCAGTTTTAATACAATTTCCACAACAGCGATGAAGTAACATTCTCAGATGAAGAGAACTCTATGATCAACATTTTCTCATAGTGCATTGAAGATGTAAATTCTTATCAAAAATCAGCACGTGAAACTGGGCATTTCCATCTTGATTTTTTGGAAGAGATTGTTCTGGTCCATAGTCATGTATCTGTCTAAGTGAGGGTACGCACAGGGGTAAGGGGGGGATGAGAATCTCAAGAGAAAGACAGTGTCTTCCCCTCTCTAGGGATTAGCAATCCCATTCAGCGTTTCACATTGGCCAGTTAAGGTATCTCCTTAATGAATCTTATGATCAGCTCTCCTGAGCAATGAGTATAAAATATGAATATAAGGGCAATAAATCTGCTTGTGATGGCTGAATTTTGTGTAACTTTGCACTAATGCATTCAAAATATGTTCAGTATCAATGGTTGGGGGAGAGGTTTCTGCATTTATCTGTAAGTGCTCTACCAGAAGTAGGTGTTGCAAAGCTGAGTCAAAATCACATTTGTGAATTCATCTTCCAGTGTATCAGTTCATACAAAATTAGTATTAAATGGTAATAGTATTTGAAGGGTAATCTCCATCTTCCACTGATTTAATACCATTTGATTTCAGGAAATATCTTCATGTTGAGAATCAACATAACTTCAACATAATTTCAAACATTAATAAAGACAAGAACAAAGCCTTAAACCTTTAATATCTATAGGAAGTATCTTTCAGAATTGAAGTGTTTGACACTCTGAGACTTCATTCTGTCTCCAGATCCTGCTAATTGTATCTGGGCATACACGTTCCCCATGCAGTGGCAGTTTCACAGCATTGCTGATTAGAGAAGTCATTAACTCATACACGGCCTGTTAATGTGTGTTAATGCTTTGTGCAGTGACAGCCTTGATTTCATCCTAGGAATAGCTGTTCTCATGCTAAAATTTGTGCTTGGGTTCAATTCTGCGTTTGAAGATGCAGAGTCCTCATCTGTGGATAGAGAGCCTGAGTGATGACATACTACCATAGTAAGACATGGGAACAGTTTCATTAAGGAAATAATTACAAGGGCCGAGATTTTTGTGCATGAACCATAATTCTATGGTCTACTTTTTTATATGCTTAATAGAAGATTTATCTGAAGGGCCTTGATTTTCAAAGAGGAATAAGGAAGACTGTTGAAGTCCTCTTGAAAGAAGTCTTTGAAAACCTTGACAGACCTTTAAACATGAGAAGTAAGAGGGGAAAACATGTTAAAACTGCATAAAGAAATCTATCAGTGGTAAATACCTTGATTTTTCCTTACAATTGCTTCTCCTGTCATAGTAAATATAAACCAGAATCACATGAAAAGGAATCTAAATATTAACAGAATAAAATGTTTACTATTAGATGTATATTGCTGTAAGCACATGTTATAAGTACTGCTTTCTAAAAGTAATAATACAAAATTAATTTTCATTTAAACATAGTCTGAGAAATCCTGAAGGGTAACAGCATGAAAATGGAGCATCAACAAATCTCTGTACCTTCCAGAGTAAAAACATACCCTTAAAAACTAGTCCCACATAATTCAGTATTTTCAGCGTTTTTAACTGCTGCACAGATTTTCTCACATTATCTTTTGTGGATGTCAGCTATACTTTCAATTTCTATCAGTTTCATTCATACTTAGGGGCACTCAGCCTCCTCTGTGCCCCAGTTTACTCTGAATTTTAAAATGCTTCCCAGAATTATCCTGTTTATTCTTCTATTCAAGACACATATTACTGTTTGCTCTCTATGTATATCCCTATGGCTCCTTCCTCTCAAAATCTTAAATCTCTTATCCATAAAGTACCAAAACTCTGGATTGTGGTACAGTTGAAGAGTAGACCCCTTTTTAGCACACTACTGTAGTTTATTTCAGCTTTCAAACAATGGTAATTCAAATATCCTTTGCTGTATCCTGTCTTGTTTATTTGATGGTCTTTTATCATCTTACTCAAGATCACAAGAACAAGTTGATATCTCAGATAAATTTAATTTTTTTACAGCATTCAATAATTTTTACAAAGCTCAAAGGATTTTACAGCAACAATTCTGCCTCTGAAGAGAAACAAAAGCCATTCCAGTAAAACTCTAAGACTCTCTAATTGTTTTACTGATTTGGTGTCTTTCATGGAGATGTACAACAGTATAAGCTAGTATGTAATAAGAAATCACTATGTGTATAAGAGGCTGTATAATTTCTGAAAAATTTAAGTTTACTAGACTTTTTCTTACTGTGTTTCAATAAAATCACCACTTTTATTCCTGAAAGATTTTACACCATGAATGTATGAATTCGGAAAACTAAAAAAATGCTTGGAAATGAGAGATAATTATGAAGTGCAAAATTAATATTTTACATTCAAGAGAGCTCAGACTGATTTGGATCGGACTATAGTATTTACCATTTTCGAGACAGTCACGTTGTCTTCCATGTCTGATGAGATGAGGAAGGGGAACATTTGTCAGTATTTGGTTTAATGATCAGACATGCTTTGAAATAGGTGAGAACAAAGTTTGTTGTGTTTTCTCCCTAGAACTGTTTATTTTCAGGAAAGACTACTAGTTTTGTAGATTAAGGAATAAGGAATTGTCCTTGGCAGGAGACAGAGAGAGCAGCATATGCTGTCTTTTTGATTTGGATTCAAGCATTACAGTGAGCCAGACTCTGCAGACGTTTTAAAATGGAGTGAGCCTATAAAAAAATCTTGATGACCCCTCTGTGTAACAAGAGTCTCAGCCTCGGAAAAAGCAAGGAGAATTGAACACAAAACTATTTTTTCACCATGTTAGAACCCCTGTTTGTAAAAGTGTGACTGTTATTCTTTGTCAAGACACAGTGACAGTTCACAGAGACAGCTCTAGTCTGTCTGTCTGTCTAAAAGGGAGGATTGTAAAAGAGCTGGGAGTTCATATGTGACAGAGGATAAGCTAGTTTTAAACTACATTCAGTACTGATTTCAAATATAGAAGAAGTCTTATGCTCTTAAATGTGCAGTGGTGTGCAGGAATAAGCACCTCTAAACTAAAGCAAAATAAAAGTTAACGAGCCCTGGGTCTTCTGGTTCCTCTTGAATTTTTTTCCAGCCTAGAAATACGTAACATTCTAACTAGTCATAACATCTTGCGCTGTGTTCTGCATCACCTTTCTATGCATTTTCTTACTGTTTTAAATTTTTTTGAAGATACAAGTTGTCTTCTGCAGAGGCAGAAATTTGGGGAGAAGAGGGAGAGTTTTTCTGTTATATGCCATCTCTGTTGAGAAGCATGTTGACTTCTGTATCTATGGCACTAAAAAATAAAAATGCCCTTTTGAGTTTATGTATTTCCCCTTAGGAGTCTGAGCTGAGGTTTTGCCTTTCCTGGAAAACAAAGATGCCTGAAGGGGGCCTGGTTCCTCCCTTTGCCTCCCCTAACCTCCTGACTTGAGCACAAGTGTGCACTCGCATGAGATGCTGGGTCTCACGCCATTCCTCATTACGGGTCATATCTCACAGTTCCCTTTGTCTTTGACAGAGCTCAGTGTATTCCATTAACTGTTTATCATCTGAAGACTTGACAAGGTCAGGGTACTTGAAGCTGGTGAAACTCTTTCTTTATGCTAAGGAGTAGAACAGCCAAATATGTGAAACAAAATACTGTTTAAGAGTTCAAACAGAACTCTTAAAGAAGAACAGAAGAGAATAAACAAAGTTTGAAATGAACTGCCAGTAAACATTTATTTTTACCGGGAAAATAAGAGCAGGAAATAGCTGGGTAATACTCAGTTCCTGTCTGGCCCACACAGACCAGAATGAGATTCTGTCATTCTAGGTCCACAAAATTATACAAGCTAACCACTAATACAGAAAATATTTATGAATTATCTCAGCAGAGATGCAAACGATCATAGCTGTATTGCAGCAAGAGTATGCTGGGTTATATTGCTTACAGTCCTGGCTGTGACAATAGCGTATTATACACAGTACAGGATTCAAATTTAATGAGATAAATTGGATTTGACTTTAAATTAATTAAATAGTCCTAATTTAAATACTTGGATTACACTTGATTCAAGTAAGCATAGAGATCACCAAAGACACTACAGTTACAGTGCGCAAATCAAACTACATGTATTCCAATATCAATGTCTAATTGGGTACAATTCTGTTACTGGTTGCCTATCATTCCACTGTCAAAAGGCCTCATAAATGTGTAAACTCATGAAGAATGTTAACCTTATTGTTATTCATCAAAACATTTGCATGTGCTGTGTTTTAGATGCTAAGAGAGGCAGGTCTCTGATGCCTGAATCATCCCCCAGAAGCAGTCCTGAATGCACTCAAAGGAATGCATTCTGGTCTATTTGATGACTGGCATCCCTGCCGATGGAGGGGTTTTTGGAATTAGATGATCTTTAACACCCCTTCCAACCCAAGCCTTCTTATGATTCTGTGAATCATGTAAAACCTGAAAGCTGGGCATGACTTCCCTGGGACCACTTATAAATTCACCAGGACAATTTCATAGACTGGCTTTTTGTGTCTGAATATTCCCTGTTCCCAATTCCCTCTGTCAGGGAAAGATACAGAAGCTACTGGGATGAATTAGATATGTGTGTCTCTGTAACACACATATTTCCACAGGTCTAGGGTCTCCAGAGGAAGGAAATGTTTGGTACAGCAAACTCTTTTCAATTAGTTTAGAACATCTGTTGTGAGAACATTTGCCATTATACAGAAACTAACAGAGAATATGAAATTATGCAACTCATTCACATTTGTTTTTTTTTTAAACTACAAAAATACGACTTTTGACTAGTACTGAAAGATCTCTGCATTTAATAGTTTAAGAGTTTGAATTCAGAAACTTGTATCTTGGAATATATTTAATTGAAATGCTACACTGCTATGAAGAAGAATGTTTTATTCTTCTTGTGAATAGAAGTTTCAAGTCTTTTAAAGAAAATGACCATTTCCTCCACACAGTCATTATCAGAACAATCCAACAGAGTGTGCTCATGTACTGTGAGAGCTGGAGCTACTTGTAGTTAAAAGCTGTTTTTTCTATCTGTTGTTCTTCCTCTTTAAAAATAATTAAATGTAAAGGCTGCATTCAAGTTTTTCAGTGACATATAACATCTCCAGAAGTAAGAAGCATCATCTTACATAATTAAATGGAGGAAGAGAGGGAATTCTAGATGAGAACAGTGGGAGTAAAACCCTTTTACAGAAAGTCAGGATTTAACTGCAATATCACAGGGATCCTCTGAGATTTTTCTGTGTTAGTGAAGTATCAGACTGTGCCCTGGTGATTAAGCCCATGACCAGCTTGTGTGTGGCACTGTATTTTCAGGGAAGCTATCTGGCATGAGGCTGGAGGGACTGTAGGAGTCTAGGGGAATGGCACAGCTCAAATGGATTCTCCTGCTGGAGGATGCTTGCTGGAAAAGGTTCTGCTGGATAAATGTTGGGATGTTGAGCTATGCAGAAAGTGTTTTAGCCCTGATCATTTTTTTGTCAATAAAAACTGTATTTGTGTAAATATGGGATGGATCTTCAAAGGCCACAGCCAATATTCAGCATTGGATAAAGCACAAGAACAAGGTGCAAATGTATAATCTTCCTCATAATGAATCTCCTTCTGACAAAGTTGGAGCAGTTTCAAATCCTAAGAAAATCCCATTCAGTTTATAGAAGTACTTCAAAACTCTGATACTGAAATCTGTTCTCTGAATAAAAATTATAAAAGTCTACTCAGTATGGGCAAGCACACAATATGTTTTTATGTAAAGCATCACACATCTGGATCCACAAGTGCTGAATATTTTGGAAAATGGAGGCAGAAACATTTACAAGTCATTGCTACACAGCAGGCAAGAGGGACATTGTACCGTGAAGGTCACAGAATTTGGCCTTTCTTCACTACCTCAGTTGTCAAGTGTGAAATTATAATGCAAACCAACAAACAGGTTACCACTGCATGGCAAGTTAATGCACGTTTTCAGTCTGGTGCCTTAGCCCACAGCAAATTCAAGGGGCTTAGAGGAATCTTAAGTGCATGAAACAGCTGAGAGAGCTGATTTTTTGAAGGGCTGCTGTATGGTTATTACCTCAGGGAAGTAATTTGTTCTGTGCCTCAAAGCCCAGACTCTAAAATAAGAATATTACTGTTACTCTGAAGGTTGTCAATGGATAAAGTTCATTGCTGGTTAAAATTAGCAGTCAAGTCATTGTTATCATTAATATTGTAATGATACCTAGTTATGTAGATTATTTCTATCTACTTCATAGTACCAGAACAGTACTGTTTAGGAAAATCACATTCAAGAGGAATTGTATACCTTGATCTGAAAAGGTAATCCCAAAATCTCCACAGCTGGCAGCTGCTCAGTTCCACCTAAAACATGAACAGATCCATTCTGTTTCACTTGAAGAATCCCCAAAGATCTAAATCTCAGTGTTCCTGCAAAAGCATTCTGCCTACCAAGCTCCCACTGATTCTCTCTTGCAATATGATTACACTGCAATATGATTACACTGTGCAACCTCTCTGCAGGTGAGGTTTTTCTTTCTGGAAAAACACTTGAAGCATTCTGCAACCTCTCTCATGCACATACCATATGAGAATCAACCCTAAGAATTAGCCTGCTTTGCTTTTCTCTTCCACTGTCAAAATCTTTCTTCCTTGCTCTAGGCTTTAAGCCACTTTAGTGCATTTCAATTTGGTAAAACTGAACAATTTATAACAACTGAAAATGATACTCAAGAGTTTAGAAATATATTCAAGTCCATGGACTAGAGACATTGTAAGATCTTACTACCCGATGTGGTTAATTTTTGAATCCATCAGAATCAAGAACAAATTCCTTCTATAAACATTGCCATTCTGCATCAATTATAATCAAATATCTTTAGACATTTCTTGCTATAAATCAGAGAAGAGAGCTGCTGCAGTACTAGCATAAATATATTTGGAAAAAAGAAACCCCAAACCAACAAACACTGAAGTCTGTGAACACTGAAAGGTTTCATCAAGCTTTATTTGAGAATTCCTCATCATTCTCATTAGTCTGACTGTAAGAGCATACAAGGATGAGATACATTCCTGAGTTTATTTGTCCTCAATTCTTTGTCAGAACAGCTTCCTCTTAAGCTTACATTCTTAAAATGAACAGTGATTTGACATGTCTTAGTGTTTGCCTAGTTTAAGAAGTCTTCAAAAAGCAGAGCACTTAGAAACTGCCTACTGCACCCCTTAGGAAAAAACCAGCTCAATAAATGAAAATACAGTGCAAAAGGCCTATGACTTGTGAGGATGTAGCCTTTTCACTCTTACATTTCATTTGAGTCTCATTTTTCGTGATAAAGAAATTCCTTCATATTTTTAGCTAATGTTTTGAAACTGCAGCTGATTTTCTAGAAGAAACAGTCTTCTGTACCTGTGCACACATTTAGGGATGAAATAAAAATAAGCAAATCTCATGAAGCACAAATTTCTCAGATTCACAAATTAAGCTTACTGTGTTGCTTCCCTAACAGCAGCAGCTGAGAGTGCATGCCACATTCATGCACTCTTATATTTTATTTACCCAGTTGTCTTTTTTAGTTCTTTTTGACTTCTGTATTTAAGCTTATGTAAATTCAATAAACAGGAAAAAACTGCATAACTTAGCATTCAGTTAATCATAAGCTTTTTGTACATGGAAGCATCTTTAGTTCTATAACCAGACAGGGAGTGAGCTGGCATGTTAGCATTCTTGTCACTACCACCAAATAATAGCTGGAACAGTTTCTGCTGCAACAGGTTATGTCTCAAGGATCAGTTTGTAATGCAGACAGTAAACCTGTCTGATTTATGAAGCAGCTGCTATCTTGAGAAGCTGATCCTCTCAAATACATTAATCTGACCATACTGTGAAAAAAAGAGTAGATTATGCCCTTTAGATCAACGATCAACTATGAAACTCTCCATTTTCTCACCAGAAATGACAGTGACATGAGGAAAGGAGAGATAATTTGCTTTCATTGGTCTCACAAATGACAGCTGATATTTAGAGATCTGGGACAATTGTTTCCAAAATTAAGAGACTCAAAATAGCACTTGTTTGTCTAAAATCAGCTCTTTCTTCAATATTTCACTCAATACTGGCAGTATTTCTGATAGCTTAAATTGTGAGAAAATTCAGTCTCACAAAACCGTTCCAAAACGATTACTTTCAGAAAGAAATTTAGAATTCATTTTCAGGCTAATTTAAAGAAATACATAACACAAAGCCGAAAAGCATTACGAAACATTGTAGCTGAAAGGAATGGGTTCTTCAAAGACACGGGAGACAGAAAAATGCAAGAGAGACTTATTTTCCCACTGAAAATCAAATAAAACTGAACAGAACTAAGAGAAATGAAGTTTGCAGAGAGCTCGGCAAACATGCAGGAAATAACTTTGTGCCTGTAGCATCATGCAAAATATATCAAAAGGCAGCAGTGGCTTTCTGAGAGAGATGAGCAGTCTGAATTGGTTGTAATTATCAATTAAGAATCTCATTCTTACTATCAGTAATCCATAAGACTTTGGAAATCATAAAATATAGAGTATCTTCTTTTATCTAATTGTATCCCAAATTATTAGATCCAATTCTCCAAGCACTGCAGAAGTTTTCATCTGCACAAGTTGCACAGGCAATTTCTACTTAAAATGACATAAACTGAAAAGATTTTTCATTTCAATTTCCTTTTGAGAAGGCAGGTTGCCAAAAAGTTCTTCTCACTATTGCTCAGTCATTGGTGGGCAGTTTGTTCCAGGCTCTCCCATCTTTTGTGGAAGGCATCTTCATGGCAGCTCTTTCCCCAGCTAGTTTTAAATCTTTCCTATTTCTGTAGGGGAAAAAAAAAAGTTAATTCCCTAAGGTACAGAAGATCCTACACATCCGGGATGGGTAACCACACCAGAAGAGGCAGATGCATGATGGTCTTTCCCAGTGTAGTTGCTCATATCTTCCCTGTGACTGAATTATGCACATGTGGGTCCATATAAATAGAAGAGAGACGAAGTGGAAAAATAACCTCTTATTTCACACTTTTTCAATATCTAGGACTCAGAATTCATAAATATCATAAGCTACTCCTGCTGTTCTAATTGGTATCTCTGCCTGCAAAGTTAAGTATTTGAGGAGGTAGCTAGTAGCCTGTCTTTCCAGAATCCTAGTCCAAACTTTCTGTCCATTTTGGGAGACCTAGCAAAGTTACTGAGAATAGTTATTTGTAATGATGAATATAGAAATGTACACTACCAGTTTCATGGCATACTGAAAAACTGCCCACACCAGATGTGAATTGCTTCTTCATGGCCAGCCCCTGGGAAAGTCAACACTGGCTTCTTGAATAAGACACCATCCTGTCCTTCCAGTTGCAGTCATATGTCACTGCTGTACCTTGGAGTAGACCTTGTTTCCCACACTTAGCTGGCAAGTGCCTCTGAATAGTCACAAGAAGTACAAAACCATACTGAGACCTATGAACCCAGCTCCCTGTCAGTACAGCCAGCAGGGCTCTCTGACCACAGGGAACAAAAGAGCCTGGCCAACAGTACAGCAACAATTTTAATGACATAAAAATATTTTACCAGAAGTTCATAGAAATATATGGAATGCATCCAAACCAAACTCAGAAAAGAGAAGAAGCAGGAAAATAATCAAGGATTCCTGTGAGACAGCATAACCTACAGACCCCTGGATCCTGACTCTTCTGCCTCAGTCTGATAAATGCTGCTTTGCTCCACAGCCCTGCTGGCCATGACTGCTGGTTTGGTCCAGAGTAAGACCCAAGCGAGGCTCCCAGGGTGGTGTAAATCACCTTCCCAAACACAAGGTGGATAAGCCTGCAGCTGAGTCAGGGCCCCTAGGGCACCACCAGCCCTGCCTGGCAGCACCAAGACTTCCCCTCCCCTCCACACACCCCGGGACCACATGTCACCCCCCAGGGCCATCAGGCCCTGCCACAGTGACACTGCTGTGCTAGGGCCAGTCCCGATCTCCCATTACCCTGCCCTGCCCAGTTATGGGCCCCAGTACATCAGGCTCTCCTGCAGGCACATGTTCCAGCTTGGTTCCATCCCAGGGAGGTCCCCAATACCCTGCTTGGCCACCCCCACAGGAACCGCCAGCCTTCACTGTGCCCTGCAAACAGGCTGGGCCCTCCTTGCCCTGCAGGATCTGCCCCATGAGTCCTGGCCTCACAAAACATCTGCATGCATTGGGATGGCACAGACCAGGGCAGGTGCCCTCAGTCATGGCATCAGAGAATCATAGAGTATTTTAGGTTGGAAAAGAACTCTAAGATTATCGAGTTGAACCATTAACTCAGCACTACCAAGTCCACCACTAAACCATGTCCCCAAGTGTCACATCGCACATCTTAAATACCCCCAGCTTGGTGCTATAAAAGTGCCACTTCAGTGAGCTGCAGCACACTGTTCATTTTGTGTGAGATGTTCTGAGCAAAACATATATAAAAAGCAGTTCTAGCTTCCAGACTTGGAAGCAACACCTGGGACCCAAAGGAAATCCAAAGTCAAGTCCTTTGTAGAGTGAGTATGGCCTGTCTACTTCAGAAGGGACACAATCAGCCATAGTATTTATGCCCTGTAATCCCTCAGCGAGTTAGATTAATTAATTTAGCATCATGGATGCAGCCATAAAGTCTGAGGTCCTACTCCTGCATTTGGCTTTGGATGCTGCATTTGACAGATGTGCAGACCAAAACCTTCCTGTCCAAAAGACACACTGAAATCCTTGTCCCTGGCCACAAGGGACACCATAAGTATTTGGCAGGAGGAGGTGAAATTCCATCTGTTCCTTCCTCTCCAGGACCTGCAGGAACCTCGCTCTCTGCACCAAAATGGAACATGTAAGATGGAGATATGTGTTCCAAGCTGCACTTCACCAAACAAGAAAAAAAGCACAATTCAGATTTAAATGCTTCTCAGGAACTCTGCTCTGCATTTGGTGGACAAGCACAATTCTTCAGCTGGTCGCTAATGAGCTCTGCCTGTGCAATGCATAAGCAGTGGTCCAAAACAGCTGTGTTGCTTTGCTCTGCCATTATCTGATTCTACATCCCAGGTCTGATATCTATTTCCTCCCAGGTGCTAATAGTTTCTGACCTCTGAACCACTGTTTGCTGTGGCACAGGGAATGCTTCTGGTTTTGTTCAGGCTCAATGCCAGGCACAAATCTCTAATCACATTAAATCCTGCTGCTCTCTGCAGAGAAGCTCTGGACACTAGCACTGCATTCAAGGCCCTCCTTTTGTTTAGCATCGTTGCTCTGCCCACAGTCTCATCAATAACAGCATTAAAGACCTTTTATATACACAGCTGGACACTTTGAAAAACTGATGGGTGTAGTAGTCAGCAGATGAGCACTCCAATCATTTAACTCTATTAAACAATAGAGACCACTGGTTCTTTCAATCCATAAAACAACCTTTCTTGTGCTCAAACCTTATCATTTTACAGAATATACATCTTACACTAATACTATTCTTTAATGAGAAAAAAAAAGAGCCTTTTTTTTTCCTTATATAGGCAAAGTCCTGTTTCCTGAGACTGTGAATCATTACTGACACAGGGGACAGACGAACTATAGATGGTCAAGGCCAATGTTGGTTTATGTTGTAAGGCATTTAGAAGAACATAATACAAGATCAGAGAAACCAATTAAATCCTGGGGAGAAGTTTCTATGTGCATGGTACAACAGGTGTGCATTTTGGTGATGAAGATCAATATAAATAGGGTGATGTAAGTCTAATTTAAATGTGGTTATTTCGGAGAAATGGGGAAAACAAAGTAATTATACGAAAAAGTCAGTAAGGAGCTAACAAACCCACCAGTGACATTAAAAAACAAGTAAAACTGCACTTTGTGCAGCATTGTCTTTGTGTTCTTCTGGCATCCAAAATTCCCACTCAGAATCCGACTCTTTGCCATCCTACAGAAGGGTACACCATTTAGGAGTTTTCATTCAGGAGTTTCCATTCAGGAGTATTAAATTCAATATTTTTTGAGGAATTAGAATACACCAATCCCTTAGGGGTCCATAATGGGACCAGTACTGTTCAACATCTTAGACAATGGCATAGTGAGATCGAGTGCACCCTCAGCGAGTTTGCAGATGACACCAAGCTCAGTGGTGCAGTTGGCACAGGTGAAGGATGGGATGTAGAGGGACCTGGACAAGCACAAGAAGTGGCTCCATGAGAATCTCATGAGGTTCATCGTGGCCAAGTGCAAGGTGATGCCCCTGGGTCATAGCAACCCCCAGCATCTACAAGGACTGGTGGATGAAGGGATTAAGAGCATCCTTACTGAGAAGGATTTGGGACTACCGATGGATGAAAAGCTCGGCATGAGCCAGCAGTGCACTCTCACGAGCCAGAAAGCCAACCATATCCTGGGCTGCATCAAAAGACGTTTGACCAGCAGACTGAGGGAGGTGACTCTGCTGTGATGAAAACCCACCTGGAGTACTGCTCTGGAGTCTACAGAAAGGGAAAGACACAGACCTGTTGCAGTGGGTCCAGAGGACATCCATGAAAATGATCAGAAGGATGGAACACCTTTCCTATGATGAAAAACTGAGAGAGCTGGAATTGTTCCACCTGGACAAGAGAAGGCTCTGGGAAGAGCTTATTGTGGCCTTTCAATACTTAAAGGGGACTTTTAAGAAGGAAAATTTTTAGTAGGACCTGTGTCAAACTAATAAAAGGATATGTTTAGACTAGATATAATGAACAAATTTTTTACAATGAAGGTGGTAAAGCACTGGCACAAGTTGCCCAGAGAGGTAGTAGATGCCCCATCCCTGGAAACATTCCAACTCAGACTGGATGGGGCTTTGAGCAACCTGATCTAGTTGAAGACACCTCTGCTTATTGCAGGGGTGGTTGGAGTAGATGACCTCTAAAGGTCCCTTCCAGCCCAAACTATTCTGTGATTCAGGGATTCTGTGGTTACACAGCAGTCTGCTTAGACTGCCTTCACTGTAGATGAAAATTTCTAAGAACATTTATGTTTAACTAAAAGTAATCATAATGAAGGACCAGGACAGGTTGCACTGGATTGTTACCAGACATGCAAATGACTCAGAAAGAAATTTCTGACATGTTTTGGAAACCTTAGAGTTTTCACTGTAATGTTTGTAACAATATATAAATATTTTATGTAATACACTGGCAGTTATATTTCTTTGCCGTAAACAAATTTTTAATAGTTAGACAGACAGACACACCAAGAGGTAGATAAATTTGAGTGATGCAAGTGCAAACTGAAGTCAGCAACAGGTTTTCAGATGTAATCTGTCAGCATCCATTCAGAACATGAATACTGTAATGACATTTTTCTAAATGCTTCCAACCATGGTTATATAAATTATCCAGTAAAGAAAAAGTATGTTCAAAGACCTAGGAAATGTAATGCTGAACCAGTCTGCTTAAAGATTCTTGATGGCATTAGAAAACAACACCTTCTAAAAGGCAGCTGTTTATAGGTATGCCAACTTCATCACTGTCTGGTGACACAGGCTGTCGTTTACCTACATGTAAACCATACAGTCCAATGTGAGGAACTGGAAATAATTATCTCCATTTGTTAATATTTTACAGCCACTTCAAACACATATAAATGAGTACTCAAGCTGCAAGATAAAGAGGCCCAAATTCTGTTTTATAAATAAAATATTGAACGCATCAGGTTGACTTTTACATTCATGTAACTTCACTATAGACATGGGGCTTTTTATTACTTTTTAAAGTAGAAATTGGCTCCATATGTGTGATAGATGGTACATCTATCCAAAGGTATCTGGCGGAGATAAAGTATTTACTTTTGGTATCATCATAAGAGCTTGTAATATTACCACTTGTATACATTAATTTAACAGAATATACTGAATGTATAAACACTAGATTGTATTTCATCTCTTTAGATGTTACAGATTTTCAGCATTTTGCCAGACAAGGAGTCTAGTAAGTTAAAGAGTATAATAAAAATTTAATCCATATGTGAAACTTCTATAAAATATGCTCCAATAGGTTTTATATATTAGAAGTACTTTGCTTTCTTCAATTTGTTTGAATTTTCTTTATCTTGTCTTCCCCATATCACATTTCTTTTTTTTCTCATACAGTTCTATAGAGCTATAATAGAGAATAAATTTCCCATTTATTTTAAAGTCAGATTTGACCTTTATATTCTAATATAATAAAAGACAATTTTACAGTGCTTAAGCTCCAGTAATACACTGTTATACTTTGATGGCTAAGCCCCTTCCCCTCCAACCTCTCCAGAGATAAATAATGAAATGTTCCCATGGTGATTTTCACTGGAATCATATATAATGTCTAATTTCAATGAGAAGACATTAAATGAGAAGACATTAAATTTTTGCCAAGACTGGGTAACTGAGTTTCTGAATGTGCAGTATTTTGTAAATGAAATAATTCTACTATACTTGTTATTCAATAGTATAATCCTACTGTTTTAAACTAAGCAAGACATCATTATATTAAAAAAAAACCCAAACCAAACAAAATATAAATATCTGTAATTATAAAAAGGATCTGGAGGCCCAGCAGATCAGTCATGACTTTACATGTAATAAAATCACTAATGATAGGTATTTCCAACTATGTCAGTTAACACTTTGAATTTCTGTATAAGGTTTCATTTTGAAGCATTCCCCCTTCTCTGATGTAATTGTAAATGAAATTTCGAAGATTTTTGTCCCTAATTTCTATAAGGATGGGATTTTGATAACTGGAGAACACTGAGGCCTCATGATTCACCAGCACAAAAAATTTCCCTGAAATCAAGGTTAATTGATGTTCTGCATAGCTTTTTCATTGTTAGCATTGACAAGGTACTGCGATTTCAGGCAATGAAGGGGAAAATAAAGTGTCAGGAACAGGTAGCTAGGATAAACAATAACTACAGCATAAATATTTGAAGCACGATCACAAAAAAAAGGAAGTATCTTCCTTGCAGAGTGCTGCAACCAAGAACAGAAAGAAAAACTCAGAAAATGTGATTAAAAAAATAGGGAAAATAACCTGTCAGATCTTGAAGGATATGGAGAACAGTCAGTAGCTCTCTTTTCACCTCACAGTTTTAAATATAATTTGATAAATAATTATTTTAGAAGTGTAGTCTTAGGAAAATATTGGGACTATAAGGCACATTTTTTTCCTTAATAGATTCTTCCTGAGTCTGTGAAGGATGTATTATCTCCTTTAAAGTCAAGAGCAAACCAAATACTGAGGTCAGGAATGCACCCCATATTCCTAGGATTCAAAACACTCATCTGCAGAGCTGGTAGAAAAAAAACCTGCTTCTGAAATCTTTGAACATGATAAATATCTAAATCCCTTTGTATTTATGAAAACTAATTAGCCTGGTTGAATCTCTACTGTTTTATTTTAATGTCCTTCTACACACATACATATACATACACTTGTATACCTTTTCTTTCAAAAGCTTCATGAATGTAATCTAACAGATTGTATATATATTTTTAGGTGATTCAGCCTATATAGGCCACATGTAAGACTACTATCTTAAAACAGATTTCAACTAAAATGAGCTTTGCTTTATTAAATGTATATAGCTCCATATTCCATATAGGTTGTTGTGGTTCTCCACTAATTTGGGGGGAGAACTACAAAAAGAGCACTTGGTTTATGGGTAGTACTGGAGTAATATTGTGTGTGAGAAAGCCCAGACCATCTCTTACAGAATTCCATATTATTTTGCTTTTGTGTCAGCCATTTTGATGTCAGGCAGTGTTGCAGTGTGTGATTAATATGGATTTCTATATTATGTATTTCTGTATTATATAGTTCTGTTACCCCTTGAAGTCGGAATGTTCTGTTAACCCCCCTGCCCTTCTCCAGATGGTTTGTCCCCTCCCTTCTCATTGGTTAAACTCCCCTATAAGAGCCTGAAACACGAAGTAGTTTTGGCTTTTCTTGGTTGGCTTCTTTAAGCTTAGGACCCTCTGCAGGGCACGTTGCCCTCAGAGAGAAATAAACTTGAAATATTCCTAACCAAGAAGAGTCTCCTGCATCTTCTTTGTCCTCCATTTGCTGGTAAACCCTTGAGGGCTAGCAAGAGGCTACACAGGCTTTGCTGCCCTTAAGCACTCCTGGGCTGGACCTCCCTGAGACACGGAGGCTTTTCACCCAGAAGTGCCTGCTCCTAACGTGTGCTCCGAGGCAACTACCAAGCCCGGGCTGAAGAAGGAGCTGGGGGCTTGCGGAGGGAGCCGCTATAAGGCAGCCACCTGGTGATGGAATAGTGATTGTGTTGGAAGGTAATCACCTTAGCACTGTGTAACAGTGAGAAAAAGTTAATTAATAAACAGCAAGAAAAACTGAGAAGCTGCAAGTTTCATTCCTTTATCTGGTACCGGACTTTGATAACAAGAAGCAATTACTACGGGCATTTTTACAAGAACATAATAATGTGCCATCCTCAAGGTGTAGGTGACAGCAGACAGGTAGATATTCACCTTATACCTTTCTTCCTGGCACGCTAGGGAAGTTTCTGAGAATAGGCCTCTTTTCCCAGCATTATCCTAGAGCATATGGGCTCCAATCTCCCCAGAAGGATTAAGTCCCAAATTTTAACTGCTTCTTTAATGGGCCCTATGACATAGTAAATGTTTTCCTCAGACAACAGAACAGATTAAGATAGGTTAATTTGCTTTGATCCTTCCAGTTAAACAAAACAGAATGTGTAAGAACAGAGCAGCAGAAAACACACTGAATATTTAATTTGCTCATGGAGACCATGTGAAGAACACAAATTTGTATTCCTTCGTTTGATTGGTCCTGATTATCATAGTCTGCAGAAAGAAGGAAGTACCAAGGTACAGGTGATTTTGCCTAGACAGGACTGAAGCAGAGTGTAATACTTTTGCTTCCAAGGTGAAAAGTCAAGTATCAGACTTGGCAGTGACTACTTAACATGAGACAGTGGCAGGTAAGGCCTTGTCTTTCTCTAATTTATCTGGCTATGGTCCTTTAGCTGACAAAGCACTTCTCTGATTACTACCCGGCTAGACGCCAATCTGGCACTCAAGCAGTACAGCTGCAAAATCTGGGAAGAGTTCATTTGCAGCAAATACCACCCAGATAGGCCAAAACCAATTATGGCTAACAGTTAATAAAGCACTTTAGCATGAAAGAAATTTTATTGGTGTAAGATTATGTAATGCATAATATATGCTCAAACATATGTCCACAGACCAGTCATGATGTATTTCAGTTTGGTTAAAAGCCTATAGTTGTTTGACTTAAGTAATAAAAGGGTTTTTAAACCTTTATGGAAACCACAGGGGATGCCAAACAGATGGAATAAAAGTCCTTCATTCACAGCCCGTTCAGGACAAATTTTATTAATTTCACAGCATTCACACAGGTTTTTTAACTGTTATCTGAGGTGATACTGCTGACCCAAGTATCTCGTCCATTTTCTGCACTGTGGCACAAGAAATGTGCCTCACATACTTTCCAAGAGCACTGCTTTACTATCAGTACAAGGTACCAACCTATTATTAAAAAAGTACTCCTAGTAAATGTTAAAAATATTGAGGTTGCTAAGATGAAGACAAGTTCAAACTAGTATTAGAAAATAACTCCCAGCAAATTGCCCTGAATTTAGTAAGAGCAACAGAAAATATCTGATTGCTAGCAGTTCACATATTTTGGGAGGGTATTAAAATTTGTAACTAGGACCTTAGATGCCACAATGTAATAACGCATATTCTACAGCAGTGTTATTCTTACTAAGGCAGGTAAAACTAAAAATAAATCCAATCCAATCAAACAGAAGTCTGTGAATATTATTCTATTATGGAAAGGTGTAGGTACTCATTAGCTTTCATTGTCAAGTCCCAGATCCCAGATTCAAAGATTTTTCTACTGTGCTGTACTTCAGAATGCTATTGGCAGTTGTTTTCATTGTCCAGTTGCAGGATATAGTGCTGATGATGTCCAGGAGATTAAAAGATTTATCCATGGTGGACAGTTGAAGTCTCACAGAGTGGTCCTGCACATTAAGCTAAGTGGAAAAAGCAACCATCATTCTCGCGTTCATTTGTTCCTCAGCTTGCAAAAACTGCTTAATGGAGGAACTGCCAATTAAAAAATTTTGGTGTTGTGATCATGAATTAGATTTTTAAAAGAAGTACTTTAATTATGATTTAAACTATTCCAGTCCAAGACTATATGGAACCACTACCATGTGTTGCTACTATTGCCACATTGTGATACGCTGTTGATTGAATACAGATTAGATTTGCTAATATCTTATTGTATATGTTGCTATTAGTGCAAATATAACAAGTAGCCTACTTTTTGGAAAATAAAGTTTCTTCTTATGTTCTTAAGTGTGTTATGCTAGTCTCCTGAAAGGCCAAAAGGTAGCCCTGTTAGCAGTACAGGCAAAAGCTAAAGATAAAGACCTTGTGTGCAACTAATACCTGAATTATGGTATCACAGAATCTTTGAGGTGGCCCTTGCAGTTATGCTGTGCTGCTGAAGGAACACAGGCAAACACAGTTTTGCATAGATGACAGATAAAAACACTCAAAATAGACAGAAGGGGAGCAATACCTCTTATCTAAGCCTTGTGGGAAACAGGGGTGGTCCTGTGCTACTTGGTAGTGTTTTTTCGGCTGCAGAACAGAAGGGAAAAAATTAGATATGCAGGAAAAGTATTTATTAATTCAGAATTATGTAGTATTCCCTCAACACAAGAACTTTATAAATATGAATTATTTAAGACTTGATGGCATAATGAAGAGTAAGGGAATCCTCTGTGGCCTCCATAGGAATGTTACCAAACTCACCAGGAAAATGAGCACTCCATTGCCCAGTCCTCTAGAAACAAAAGCAGTGGTATAGAGAGGGTTACATTGGGGTGGTGAATATCACTTCCAATGATAGTGGCTAAGGGTTTACCTACAGATAATTTGATCAATAGGAGTCTTACTGGGTCAATGCCCAAAAAGGAACACAGCCCTAGTCCCGTCTTGGGGCATGCAAACATGAGATGGCAAAGCTTCACATCATCTTGGGAAAGGCTGTGTGCGAGGCACAGGTGCCTTCCTTGACAGTGATACCATGTGGGAGAGACTACTGTCACAGTGTACTGCTCTCCTACTTATCAGCAGAAAACTGCAATTTTTCCTCCTTTTTCTGACATTCTAGTTCAGAACTGATCTAACATTTTCCATCCCCTTTTGATGCAGAAAGGTTAGACAGGTTTTCATAGATTTTTTACCCAATTGATCCTTATGTCCCCTGAACAACAGTAAACAAGAACCTCAGTCCTGTAATGCCATGCTACAAAGTGACACAGATCTCTTTGTTTTTGGAGAGAGTTACTATGTTCAGGAAAGAGGTATTTGTGTTGAAAACAACAATGAATGCAATTTGGAAATTGGTTTTCCACCCCAAAGTTAGGAAGTGCCAGTGCAGTCATTGAAACCCTGCTATGTATTATAGGAATACACTCAAATGTCACCCTTTCCACAGGGCTCAAAAGTACATTTCACCTCATTCGTGATGAGTCTTTGCTGCTTATTCTAGGCTGTATTTTATACTCCTACAGTAATTTAAACAATAACAAGGTACAGAGCAGCAGAAACCTCGGTGTCTCCTGAGCTATATTCCTGTGATCTGACAAACTTTTCAATCTATTGATTTCAAAAGCCATAAGGTCTATGTCAGTGAGAGTACATGTTTTCATATTATCCCCTACCAAAAGTCTTTACGGACTTCCCAAAAATAAAAGTGACCATGTAGATGAGTGGAACATCAGAGATTTTATAAAATCCATTTTTCATTTTCATTTTAAAAGTATATAAAGTATAAAACTATATAAAACTCATTAAAAGGTACTACTGTGGTGTAGGATACATGATTAGGTGAATTAACAATATGCTTAAGCAAGGCAGCCTGTGACAGAAATGTGTCAGTTTAGGATAGGATGGCTTAAGAAAACATGTCTAGTTATTGGCAGCTTGTAACTATCGGAGATGCAGGAAAAGAAAATCCATATTTGGACAAAGGCCTTCACCAGAACAGGACAATGGAAATACACCATGTTTGGGAAACATGCATGAACAGCTGTGATTGGACCAGAAATTGTATGGACACCTTGTGAACACTTTAACCCTCAGATGATTGGTTTGAAACTGACCTTAGGGGAACCTATGGCTAGAGTTATAGATATCTAACAGGAATAAACATTTGGAAAATGTAAAACATTTTATAGTACAAAAAATAATGCTGTATCACAATAAAGTTATTCATGATTCAGGATTCAAGACTCTCTCCGCAGAATGTTTGTGCATTTCTTCATCTGCCACAAACACAGCCGAACAGAGACCAACAAAGCCCACACATATATATTAAAAAAATCAACGCTATAAGGGGAAAATGGGTCTTTCTCTTTAAATACAAGACTTTAAACTGAAAAGAGAAAGTAATGATACTGGTTTTGAGGTGTAACACAGGAAGCGTCTTTGGATTTTAAGCCAGATCCTCTTCTAATATAAAGCAGAGCAATTCCAGTGAAAGTAGTAGAGTTCTGCAGATTTATATTGCTAAGGATCTGTCTGACAGTGGTAAGTGACTGAAGGCACAACCAAATCTCAGCAAAAAGAAAACACAAACATTGGAAAACATCTAATATGTATTCAGCAGTGATTTCTCCAAAGTAAAAGGGCAATAATAAATACCCTATTCTGGAAACAGAGAGAATGATGGAAGCAAGACAAAGGAAGAAGAAAAAAGTGATGGTCAATCAGAAGTTGCAGAGAAAAGATGATAAGGGCAGAAAAGATCAAGCTGGGCTGAAGTTTGCTGAATGATGCAACAAGAATGAGAATGCAACCTGCTTATAAAGCTCTGATTGGAAAATTACAACAGTGAGAATAAAATAATTAATCGAAGCCCATTTTGTGAGGCTCCAAATACCTCATGTGCAAATTTGATACCCACTTTATTCTCAGACAAAGTTGTTTTGAATAACTTCTCTGTCAGGGCAATTTTTTTACTACTAGTTAGTCAGAAGTACTGCAATTGATATAAATTACTTTCTACAGGAACAATTTTCCTTTCTTTTTGTAATGTTTTACCTCTGTGGAATTTTGAAATTTAAAAACATTGAAAAAATATTCTATGGAAGTTAATAGTTTTCTGTTTTTTTACCAGTGAGACTTCTTGAACTTTTTGCATTTTGTATCATGCTTAAAGTAATAGGTACATATACCTATAAAATCCAAGGGAAGACAGAAAGAAAAAAGGAGATTTTAAATTATCCAAGAAATGAGAAGATACTTTTTTTTTCAGAACCAGCCCTTGACAGGGAGTACAGAGCTCAAGACAAGTATTATTTTTATGATCTACTCATTTTGCTTGAATACTCATATGGGCAGAAAATGTGAGCTACTCAGATGAACTCACAGCCTGAGCTGTAGGTAAATACCAGATTTAGGACTGGACTGAAAATGGCTCAGCATAAATAGAATGTATGTCAATACAGAAATGTTGATCCAAAGTGACATAATTTCTTTCACATCTGAAAATGAGTCTGCAAAGTTCACAATGTCAGACCTTTGCTGACACCACTGCCAAAGCATGAATTTTCAAAACTAATACTTGTATCTATTATCATTTTTTCAACCCTCAATGAGATGATTTACAGTACACTTATGTATTACAGACCAGAGGTATTTTGGGAGCTCTTAGATACAGTGACCTCTAATGTGATCTTTCTCCCAGGTTTATGGAAGGATTAATTTTCTTTTTCCACCTCAATCTTTGTCTGTCATATTTTGAAAAGTAGAGTGAAAATTTCCTTTGATTCCTATTTTTCCCTTTTTGAAGCACTGATAAGAACTCAGCCTTCCAAGTGTGCTCCTTATCTTTGCTCCTGCAGTTTTTGTCTTGCCTCTCAGATCTGATTCTTTGACATACTCTGAAGCCAGCATGTGATTTTTATATATTGTTGTCTAGCAGACTGAAACCTCTGTGCCATGATATTTATCAATCCATTTCACTGGTTTACTGGTTTTGTCTTCTAGGCCATTTGTTTCTTTTACAGGGTTTTTTCAATATTGTGACCACTGCAGTATAAAGTATTATGGAAGTATTAGATACACTTAGTATTAGATACACTTAAATATAGTCCAAGAAAGTGTAGCCTGCCAAATACATTGCAGTTCTGACATGGAATCTCAGTCTCAGAACTTTCATTTGCATATATTTATATATAATATGTATGTATATAAAATATGTATATATATGCTTTTAATCAGTTCTAGAAACTAAGAATCCACCCTGACTAAGGAGAATTCATTGTAGTCCTGATCCTTAGAGAACACAGGCAGAATCTGTGAATCAGCTCCTAGGAAACTGGCCTAAATGTGAAAGTATTTTATTAGATCTTTTGTCTTATGAACCAGCATTGGTGTCAGGATCAACATTTTAATTCAGTATCAAATTATGAATGGCTAATTAATTTTATTTTTGCAAGTTTTGAGAGAAATTGGAATATTCCAAGTTTTATTGTGGGTTTTTTTGAATGTAAAAAAAAAAGACTTTTTTCCTAAGAGTTTTCTAAAAATTTTCTAAAAAATCTCTCTCAAACTTCCTCATTCAGTTGGTGCAAGGAAAAACATGGTTATGTATATGTTACTTGAGCTGATTCAATGAAATCAGCATTGAGCTAATGCACATGGACTATACTGGATAATCTAAGTGCACTCTTTTTAAACTCTGAGAAAATAGTGTTAACTGGAGAGTTTCTTTGCAACACTGAACCCATTATCTGTCATGATGCATATTTGTTTCAGTTTGTTAAATCAACTTATTTCACCATGTCTGGAATCTTTCCACTACATGTGCACTCTGACTTGGGATCTGGAAATTCCTGTGGTCTTTCAGGCAGCAATCTTTTGGGGAAGTCAACTTTGCAATGCATAAAAAGTACATCATTTAAGAGGAGTTTTTAGCAGAGTCTTGTTTATGCCATCTTTTTATCTTATGTAACTCTACTGAACTAGTAACGTAACATGAATATCAGACTAAAGCCAAGAAGCACAGAATTATAGAAAACACTCTGGGGGTCTGGGGTTTTAGACAAGGGGTACTGACAGCAATGAAAAGAAATTCGTTACAACAAGCTTATTTTGAGAACTCTGCCTTGTCCTCCATGTTCTCTCTCCTTCTTTCTCCTCTCAGAGTGAGCCCCCTTTATTGAAACATCTCTGTGATTTACAGTATATTTTGCAAGAGAGCTTAGCTGTCTGAAAACCCCTTATTCTCTAACCAGTTAGACAGTGAAGCCCAATCAGCTTCTTCAAGTAATCTTTTGGCACCCATGCTCTCAGCTTTTACTTACCTTCTTTCACAGAGTGTTTCAAGGACTCTGTGGTCCTTAAATTAGAGCCTTCACCCAAAATATTTATGCACTTGTTAAGAACATGAGGCCTCTTCTGAGGTCAAATCTCACTTATCCTTTTTGTCCAATTTGTGTTGGAGGCAGCTATTGCAACATATGACAGCAACACAGAATAAAACTTGCAAAATCTCTATTTGGATCAAGACAGTTAAAAAAAACTTTCAAAGTTTCATACAAGTTGGAACCAACAGTGGGAAAACCTGAGCATATGGCACTTCTTTACTGAAACCAGCTCTGCTGGCCTGGAAACTTGAAATGCAAAACATTGGGAAGAAAACTTTTCCTGGTGAGGTATCCATCACAGTGAAAGACAACTATTCTGAATTAACCTGATTGAGTGGAATACTGTGATGGGAAGTTAGAGAGCCAGGGTAAAAAAACAAACTTGTTATTATGTTCTTGTAAAAATGCTGGTAATAATTGCTTCTTGTTATCAAAGTCCAGTACCAGATAAAGGAATGAAACTCGCAGCTTCTCAGTTTTTCTTCTGTTTATTAAGCTTTATCACAACTTTAGCGTGTCACCCTAACCTGGGTTTAACATACCAGAGCATGTGCTGCAAAAAGCATTTGCTGCAAAACGTGGAAGCACAAAGTGAAAGGGAGTAGGGTGTGGAATGCCTCAGAATGCCAAAATGGCGACTGCATCTGAGTTTTTAAGGACACTAATAACCAATTAACAGATAGCACGTCTTCTGTTTACAATTCTGTACCAGTAATTTTAACTTATTACTAACACATCTTCTCTACCTCAAACCTATTCTACCAATCCTCAAATGCCAGCTCTACTGCAGTACAAAGGGCAAGAAGAAGAAGAAGAAGAACTCAGGGCAACACCCAAAATTCTCCATCTTGTTTTCTTTTATATCTATACTACAAAACCTAAAACTATAAGCTTTACCTCTATAACAAACCAAACCATGATCCAAATTATTTTTCTGCTGCTCTTGCTTCCATCAGTTTTGGAAGCCCTTCCCAGGGACACAGATCAAAAACTGTATCCTCCTGGGGTCTATGTAAGGGTCCCAGACCCTCCAGGGCAACTCGAGGTGCAGTCTCCTCATCCTGGACTCCAACACAAACCCTTCCTGAATTTGGAGTAAGATTGAACTTTTCCACTTCTGTATTTACAGAATTACAGAATCTTCTGAGTTGGAAGGGATCCACAAGGATCAAGTCCAACTCTCAAGTGAATGGCCATATAGGGATCAAACCTATGACCTTGACATGCTCTGACCAACTATTCCATGCAAGTATCTGACCTTAGAGGTTACCAGCCACAGTTTCAGTGATTCAGGGAGGTTTCAGTGATTCTGCCTCCTCCTACTGTCCTCTAGCCCCCTGCCAGGATCTCTTCGCTGTCCCATACTAAGGTCTCTGCACTCTCCAGCAAGCCTGATGCCTTGCTCAAGCCAGAGCACGGCCTTCCAAGCCTGATGTCCCCACATCCTAAGTTCTGCCTTCTCTCAGTGCTGTCTCCTCAACCTTCCTGTGACCTCTGTCATCCTTGCACCTCCCTGGGCTACACTATGGGCCACCAGTACTGCCTTCTCTCAAGTATGCTGACTTTGGTTGGGGGTAGGACTAAGGAGCCTGGCAAAGGCAGGTAAATGGAGCTCATCTCCCCTTCACCGCTGGTGTGACATCTTAGTGGGTGTGACCCACAGGTTGGAAAACAGTGCTATAACCAGCAGTACACCAAAAGCATTTTTTTCTCTCTCTTTCTGAAATACAAACAAATGCCAAAGCTGTTTGAGGTGATGGTAGGGGGAAGATGAGAGGAATGAACTCCACTTAAGGTCTGGGCTTATTTCGATTGACAGTGAAATGCAGATCTGACACATCTAATTCCAGACAATCAGTAACATCAGCCCCTGCAGAACCAAAGTTTCAACATCTTCAAAAGACTTTTCCATAAACGTTCTGCTGTGTAATATTTAAAATGTCTGGACAGGTATTCACTGTTGCGAAACCAAAACACAGTGCTACCATTAATCACATACAATCATACAAAGGCAAAAATAGGTTTATTCTGAATCTGGAAGGCACGATATTTTGGTATTTCTTTCATGCATCCAACTTGAAAGAATCATCTGTTTAGATAAGAATTGGTGAAATTAAGGAGCTGAAGACCTTAAATATGGGAAAACAAATTCTCACATGATGTAAACACACACTGTCTGGTGATATCCAGAATGTTACAACAGTTTACATTTAATCTAGGTAGATCTTTCCCCACAATAATAAGAATTAAATGCTGTCAGTAGCAACACTCACAAAGTTCAAGGCAGAAAGGTGGAACAATATAAGAATCACTTGTTTGTCTCTCCTCTGATACTGATTCTCTGAATTAAAGTTCTTATATACACTTGTTAGCAGGAGAGCTACAAAAAGAAAACAAAGGAGCTGGAAATTATTGCAAGGTATAAATGCCTTTTGCCCAGGTCATTTTAAAGATTTTTATTGGGCAAGTCAGAACTATGCTGTCAGTATAAGAAGAATATATAATTATATTTACAATCTAGCATAAATGGAAAACTCTTTGAGACTTCAAAAAGTTTGCTTTCCCTCAGTGTCTAACAGTATCTCAATCACTACAAATTTGGCCTGCTGATCCCTGGATAACACCAAACTGATCTGTACTTAAAAAAATCCCTAAGAGAAAGAAAAGAGTTACATTGTATTTGGGAATAAGAAGTGATTGTAAAAATTTCAGCTTTAGCAGGAAAAAGAGAGCCCTTCATGAAAGAGTCTATAAATAAAGAGAACTATGTTTTTTAAAAAAAATAAATCTGATAGTGGGAAAAACATGATTTTTAAGAGTCTTCTAGGATTCCTTCCTATTAATCCATAAAGGTAGTACCATAGACAAACTCTTGTTCAATTTAATTATGTGTATTATGCAATTCTGCCAGGAAAAGTGTCTGAAAGTGGTGTAGAACCTTGCTCCCTGTTAGTCTAGCTAAAGAGTTGGCTGATGCGTCTTCCTGTGCAATGATCTGCTGGTCTTAGGAAGAAATGAAATGCTGTTGGAATGTGAAGATTTATAAGAGCATTCAGTAATCACTGTGGATAATCACACTGTTCATGCAGCCTTGAGCATTTGAAGTCTCATGCTCACCAATATTTTATTTTCTCTTTCAGTATTATTCATCATTACTTTTTGCCCTTCAGACAAGATTTTTTTTCTACTCTTTAGCACTGCACAGTATTTTCTGTGGATTTTATGTTCTTGCCTCACTGTCACCGAACTATTCTTCTTTGCTTATTAAATGTAACTCTTCTATTATTATATTTAGAAGTCATCTTGGGCAACTATGGCTATTTTTGCATGTTTGTTACTTTACATCTCATGCATGTTTAATTACCATAACAGCAAGGGTATCTGTTAAATATTTTTAGCAGACACATAACACACTCGGCTTAAATTGGACAGTTGTTTATAAATCATTATGGGAACGGCGCCTTGAGAAGCATTCTCCTCATAGCACATTTATTTGTTTTTGTTTTCAGTTTGGAGTAAAAAGAAATTTTTAGTTTGGGTCATGCTTGCCCATCTTTGCACAGAATTTCACTGAAATTAAGAAGACCCAGTGGCATCTCTGGGACCCACTGATGGTGTTGGAAAACATCTGAAGTGGAACATGATTAGTACATGGGTCTGTGAATATCTATCCCCATCAACAAGCCAAGGTATGTCTTTTAGCAGCAACTGTGAAATCCTTACTCAGACAAACCAGGCACTGAAAAGTGAACAGAGCTCAAAGGTCTTTTTTGCATTATTTTTCAGTCACAATAGGGTTTTATTTATTAATTTCTTACCCTAAAATAGAAGTGGCTTTGTTTGCCTTAACCACCATGAACAACCATGGACATGCACATCTCTAACAAGAAAAAAATCTGCTCAAGTGAGACAGGAGTGAGTAAAAAAATAAAGCAAAGAAACCTTGGAGAATAATCTTAAATTTCTGTGTTTCACCCTAGCCGCACCTTTGCTTTTTATGATGCCTTCTGGTGAGTGCAAGGATCTCGTTCTTTCTTAATTTCAATATAATTTTGAAATAATTCCCTGCTTTTGAAGTGAAATATCCATTTTCTTTGCAGGTAGGAGTGGCAATATGTTTAGTATCTGGGAAAGCCACTTATTAATTCATGTGTTGTACAGAGACTCTTCTTCCATAGAGTTGGTCAGCTCTAAATGAATGTTGCAGGTCTTCACCAGATAATGGATCTGAAGAGGTCTTCATAATCCTTTCTAGCATGTCTGTGTTCCTTAATAGAATTGCCTGTGCTCGTGGGAACTAACATTAGCCTCTGAGTTCGTCTGATCTTGATTTTATCTTCCTCCATTACATATTAAGATCTGAATTGTGAATTTAATATTCATATTAAAGCGCACTTAATTTTTTGCCTGAGAAGGATGCTCAGGTTGTCCCTAAGGGCCTGAAACACAGGCCACAGGGAAGACTAGGCTCTGCACATTTATGCTGCCCTGTGAGCAGGTTGAACTTACTGCAAGTCTAAAGCCCATCCGCTCCTGCATCAATTAACAGTGAGGAGCTGCTAGGCAGCACTCTGCCCTCACAATCATGGCTGTGGACTGCCCAGAACATTAGGTAGTCCAAAAGGGCCAGACACAGGCTCCTCACCCAGCAACAGGTTGTAACATGTAGCCCATGTTGGTGAGATGCCCCTTTCCTTATATACTCTGTGACAATCAGCACTGGAGGTTTCCTTGCATTGTTTCCCCAGAGCCAGCTCTAAGGCTGCAGCTACAGCCAGAAATAAAACAGAAAATTCACCCCAGGTCCCTGGTCTCTGGTCATTGGTCAGGGCCACTCCATAACAGCATTATAGGCAAAATCAATGAATCTGGTTTTGCTACCCATGGGGAGCAGCAGCTGATTGAAATGATCATTTCACAGCCTGACCTTCTCTTACTGGGCACTTACATGCATTGTCTGTTTGTAATAAAATGTTATTATTCTCATTATAATTCCAGACTGCATTTCAGTTTGTGTTCTGCAAAGCAGACCAACTACTTTTGTCAAAACCAGTTCTAACCATTGTAACTCTAAATAAAGTCTTGTTTAAAAGAACAAGGGGTGAGCTGTAGCCACAGGCTAACAGCTGTACCTTTGTAAAAAGACAGAGAAAAAGCTTAAAAAATTCAACCTCGGATTGAATTGTTAATCATGAATACAGGAGATTGTTTTAGAAAGAAGAGGTTTGCTAATATGAACAGCACGACAGACCAGCATGAATGCCACATGAACAGCAGCAAACAAAGTAATTGAAAGCAATATTCAGGGTTGGTGCAGTTACTTATATATTTGAAATCCATTTAAATTCAATGAGAAATGCAGATTTAGAGAGGCAGAGAATTCCAAAGTTGTCATTTACAACTGAGATTAAATGATGGAGAAATTGTATGTGCGTGAGAAAGCTACATGTGGGCTTAATTTGTGCCAATATTTGTGCACATCAGTAATGGTTTGCATGCAGCCAGGAACATATAAGCTGTTATGGCAGTGCTGAATATTGCTATTTTGAAAATGTATGAGGAGCTGGACAATATACTGAAATAGAATAATGAAAAACAAACTGAAAAATTCACCATTTTCAAAAGCTTTAAAGACATATATTTTACCATTTTTTTCTATTAATTTTATCAATGTAGATGTTTGGCAACAAGTTGTTAAACCTTGTTATATAGACCCATCATTCCAATTCAATCTCTTCTAATAATAATGACCTTTTCCTTTCTGTTGATATACATTTCTTCTGCTTAATACATTTTGCATTTTACAATGTAAACTGCAGAACTCGCCGTATATGCCCATGAAGGCTGTGAAGCATTGTTTCTTGTTAAACATGTTTTACCTTGAAATTTCCTATGCAAACATGCCAAACACATATTTGCTGTTTAGGGACTGGAATTATACAGATCTTATCTGTCATATTTTAACAAACACATTCCCCTCTGTCCCCCAATCTCCTTTCTTTTTTACTGCCAGAACTGCATATCTAAATTGAGTTTCATATCCTATAACTTAGGAAGGAATCTGGCTTTGTCACCACTAAATGCAGATTTGGCAACAGAAGTTGAGGTCTTACTTCTGCAGAATACTTAAGTATCTGTTTAGCAACAGAATGCCATTAAATTGTACTGAAACTGGTACAAGAAGACTCAGGACATGTCAGTAAGTGAGGCTGATTTAGGTTTGTAAAAATTCACAGGCACAACCATAGACTTAGTGTTCCTCTTAGCCTTTCCAAACATGGGTTTGTAATACAGTCGCATTTTGTGGAATGAACAGCCATGGCACTTCCCAAAGCCCAGCTGCATGCCAGGCCAGTGACATCGCTAGCAAAACTGCCAGAGTGAAGGCCCAAGGTTCTCAGATACCTCCTATTTATCAGCTTGATATAAATCCACATTGACTAAGAATTTTAATAAACCTGATATGTATTAACAAAAAAAAAAAAAGAGCCTCAGACCAGTTGTAAAGGTCTTCATTTCACCTGCTTCTGGTAATGATCCAAATCTTTTCCCTATCAAGCTGGAAAAACATATCTTTAAACAAAACCCTCCAGTTAGCAGAAGGAAAAACAGACTTTTGGGCACACAGTCAAGGAAGGGCCCGCAAATCTGAGAACTTGTCTTTTCTTCCTTTTATGTTAAGTTTTAAAAAGATGTTGTAGCTTCAGCTAAACCTTGCCTAAGGCAAATACCATTAAAGATAGATGTCTCTGGAAAGATAGGTAAGAGCAAGGAACAGGGAGAGAAAGGATGATACAACAATGTTTTGCAAGGATGGTTGTAGAGATTACAGATGTTCAGTTCTTACATGTGTACCAAATGTCTTTGCTTTTGCAAGTATTTTTCTGAATATGTTTTATTCAAAAGAGGATATACCATACCTTCAAGTAGAAAGTGCATTTTGTCTGTGCTTTTCTCTCTCTCTGACCTGTTTCATAGCCTGTGTGGCAGAGCAGGCAGTGTTCTGCTGAACCCAAATATGCAGAAATATCTCCCACTTTCTTTTAACCCCGTTTCCTCTACACAGCCCTAGGAAATCTCAATGGCTGTGATATTTAGAAGAGTAATGGAAATCTAATTTCTTCAGTATCATGAGTAGTGTAACATGGGGAATGATCAAGTGATTTCTTTTTAAGCACTCTGTTTCCCTGACTTGTAGTAACCTGTAGTCCGAAACACTGAGGGGAGGATGATGTTTTGTTGAACTGAGCTGAGTGTTTAAAACTGCTGGCTGTAGTGCAAGTGTCTGAAATTCCAAGATGGGGATTAAAGCAGTCGTTTTGAAAAGTGACAAGGGGTGTTCAGCCCTGAGTTTTCATTTCTCTGAAGCCATTAGTGTTGTAAATATGTAATTTAGGGCAGGAACTGAATGAAGAGTGTAAAAATATTGAGCATCTTGAGGATAGCTGGTGGAGTGCACATAATGCCTGGGCTCTGGTTCTGTGCACAACAGCACTGCATACGCTTCCAAAGATAATGAACAAATTAGTTGTTTATTCAGGAAACCTATAAACTATAGAAGAGAAGCTGTCAGGGCCTACAAAATGCAGAGACAGTATCTCCATGGTGCTTCTTAAAAGAATGACTCTACAATGATCTGTTGATAGAGCAGTAAATTCTAATGTGACTTAAAATGAAAGAATTTTTGGCTACCTACTTGTAGATTAGGTAGTGTCAATATGGAAAAGCACAGTTGGATAGGCATTTGCTGTTAAAGAACATTTAAGGCCAATGATTCCTGAAGAACCCAATAATGCCATATGATGCTCTAAGTGGGCCCATGGGAATCTCATGAGGTTCAACAAGGCCAAGTGTAAGGTCCTGCACCTCGGATGATGGGATTGAGAGCAGCCCTGCTGAGAAGGATTTGGGATTGCTGGTGGATGAAAAACACAACATGACTTGGCCATGCATGCTTGCATCCCAGAAAGCCAACCATACTCTGGGATACATCAAAAGCAGTGTGACCAGCCAAATACTCATCTCTTTGATCCTTGTAGGATATAATACCTTGTAGGGTATTAATCATCTGGTCCACAGAATTTTAATGGACTTTAGATCTTGCCCTAGAACTGTGTGAGAGTTACTGAATCAAAATGAAAGTAAACGGTAATGCTTTGATTCCATGCTAAGCAACGGTTACACTTGGGAAGTATTTACATTTGTTATTTTTTTCTCTTTAAATACTGCAGTCTGGGAGATTTCACAATTTCCTCAATCAGTTGCATTTATAATTTTGTTGGTTTTTTGAGCTAAAATAGGCAGCCAAGCTTACTCTTGTTACTATCATTGTAAAAACAATAGAAAAGTTAGTGCATTTTTCAAAACAAAGCCCATTGGAAATAATCCAATTTTGCAAGAAGAAAAAGATAACAGGATCAGGCTGGCTGCAACCAGAAAGAAAATTCATCGTCTTTAGAATGCTCTCAGAATATGCAGCAGTTGTCAACTGACTTCTTTTTTAGAAGTCAGTCTACTTTTATGGTATGGTTAATAAACAAAATGGGCTGATTAAAAAACTTTAACAACTAGAACCCCTGGTATATCCACCATCTCCAGTGAGCAGATGAATGTGACCCAAGACAGTGCTGTGTTCAGCAAAATTCACAGTATTTCCTCTCAATTCAGAACACAATTTTGAATTAAACACAAGCTGAATTAAAATTTCCAAATAAATAGGCACTTACAGACACAGGTATTTTGTCAAATTTTTCAAAAACATTCAGATACCTATGCACATATTTTGAATATCTTGCCCGAAGTTTTATTTTTCTTTGTGTGTGGNCTTTGACTATTGTCACCTAATAGATACTCAGATGGTGCTCAGTACCTATGAGCAAAATTTGTGCATGTCCTACACTCATTGAACTATGTAGAATTAGTCATGCTGGTTGTCAGAATTAAATTCAGTCTTTTGCCCTTTTAGTGAGCAGATTGATTTTGCTTTTACAAGTCTAAATTAATCATGACAGAACATACAAAAAAAGAACTTCAGTCTCTTGCTTACTCATGAGCTGTCCATTCTGACAGTGTGCAGCTTGTGATTATTTTCTGGAATACCTTTTGTTACTTCCAAAAATGACCACTGCAAACTTTTCAAGCAGGGGCATAGCACCAAATACACTGCATTTCAAACTGCATTTTCAAACTTCATTTTCNTCTTAGCTACTGAAACAGTCTGTAATGAGACAAATCAGGAGCATTTACCCCAGACTTTCTTTGTACCTTACTAAGTACTGTTTTAACATTATGCTGTTTACCACAGCTTTAAACAAAGAAAGGCACAGGAAAAAGAAG
>WEIV01023803.1:0-13613 GCA_013390005.1 Calyptomena viridis
CCAATAAAGTCAGATTACAGCACTCAGTGAAGTCTCCTTGCCTCCTTCATCCACCAAGGATGCGTGAGTGGCCCACCTTTCCAGGACCAATCCTGCCTTAAATCCCCTAATGCTCCCGGCTGTTGCCGTAAGGAGTTGGCTGGGCTGAGAAGGGACTTTGGCAGCGTCCAGGAAATGCATCATTCCTGGCCAGTGTGGCATTACTAAAAGCCTTGAACTCATGTAAACACTGCTCAGCAATAGCAAATGCGTGCCTGTATTATCAACATTGTTTCCAGCACAAATCCAAAACACAAAAATCAAGAAAATTACCACAGCCAAAACAAGGACAAATTCCTAGCTCTAGGTTCTCTAGTACAAGATGGTGTGATGGTGGTTTTTTTTCTGGAAATGTATTATCTGACAACCCTATATGGAACAGATCAGGTAAATTATATAGACTATTTCATCATCAATTTGAAATAACTAAGAAGCCATTCACACTTCATTTTTTGAGTAATGAAGCATAGTTATTGAAGTGTTATGAATACATAGTTATTGAAGTAAAGTTTTATCTTATTGAAGTAATATTTATTACTTCAATAAGATAAAACTTATGTGTCCATCTATTTCACTACAGCTTTAGGCTTTGCTGAGGAATAAAAGAGAACACAGATTAGTATTCTATACACATCAAACTTGGCAAAATGCATTGGCCCTCCTTCAGGCTTTTATTCTTCATGGAGTGTGGAGTGGGTAGAGAGGAGATGAGGACTCAGACACTTTCATACAGAATGGTGTTTGACTGAATTTTTATACAATACTTGATCCCAATTTAAGACCTCAGATTTATTTTGTATTGTGTGTACCTGTAACAGTTTCTGGTTCCATAAAGAGCATAAGAGCTCTGCTCTTTCTCATGGAGCAGAGGGTAAATAGTGAATGTATCTTGCCAGTTACTTTTTTCTTCTTACAAGAGCTGTTGTATCTCATATTTGAAGTTTATAATAGTAATATTTTTCTTGCATGCCAAGAAAATGTTATGTCAGGTTTTCCACTCTGCAGTAAGAAATGAGCTCATAGGAAATTGTCCTTGCTGTGGAGACCCAAACACATACGTCTAAGGAGTAAAGAGGTGAAGAAAGAAGAAAGCCTAACAGAAGAACATCTCTTTACTTGAAGCATCTTGGCCTTTCCTCACATTACAATATAGCATTGTAACTGCAAGTGCTACAAGCATGGCAAGTGATGCCACCCAGAACATGGCAGTAAAAACTTGCTCTACATTTGAAGGAGCATCTGTGCTCTTAAACGCACATGGCTTTCTGTTTGGGTTTTTTGAAGACTTCTCCCATGATAGATGCATCTAGGTCATGAATTTTTCCTTGCAACAGAGTTGCTGTGTTCTGTTCTTTACCTGTAACATCCTTTTGCAATATTAGGACTACTTTTGAAGAAAGTGATTTACTTTCCTGTATTCTATATAACCCAGTGGGAGTAAAAGTCCTTCTTACTAAATGCTTGTAACCCAGCAGGTGGAGAGGGAGGGTGGAAAATCAAACTGTCCAGTACCAGAGGCTGAAGAGAATACAGGAACCCTCTTTGAAAAGCCTTTACTAATTTTTACTACAATTAACAGCCCATGCATTTAATTGCCAACTGAAAAGCAGGAGAAGGGGTCTGCAAAGCCAGGAATTGGCTTTGTCAAAGAACTGGCTGCTAGAACAGCTGGTTGCTGTCGCCTTTGGTGGGGATAAAGAAGAAAACTTGCAGGCTTATCAGCCTTTTAGATTTTTTTAAAATTTTAAATAAAAAGAAAAAATCTAAATACACTTTAATCTGCAGGTTGTAAGATTTGTCACATGTCAATCCGGTTTCTATTCTGACCATCAATGTGGAACAGGAAACACACAAGTAAAAATGGCTTTATGTTAAACGGCAAAGCCAGCAGGAATTGAAATGTGTCAACATTACTGAAATTATTACCTTGGACAAAATTGTGTCTCTCTTGTAATGTATGTCAGGGAATTATCTTGGCCCTTAAGGCTGGAGTGGAAATCTTCCTTAGTACAGAATTACCATTGAGTCTGAACATGCAGGAATATATTCTGTTGTGTCACAGAATCAATTAGGCTGGAAAAGGCTTTTGAGATCGGAGTCCAACCTGTGACTGAGCACCATCATGTCAACTAGACCATGGTACTAAGTGCCACATCCAATCTTTCCTTCAACACCTTCAGATATGGTGACTCCTCCACTTCCCCAGCCAGTCCATTCCAATGTCTAATCACCCCTTCTATGAAGAAATTCTTCCTAATGTCTAATCTAAATCTCCCGTGATGCAGCTTAAAATTGTCCTCTTGTCCTATTGGTAGTTGCCTGGGAGAACAGGTCAACCCTGACCTGGCTACAACCTCCTTTCAGGTAGTTGTAGAGTGAGATAAGGTCACCTCTGAGCCTCCTTTTCTCTAGGCTAAAGAGCCACAGCTCCCTCAGCTGCTCCTCATAGGACTTGTGCTCCAGGCCTTTCATCAGCTTCGTTGCCCTTCTCCAGACCTCCTCCAGCACTTCAATGTCCTTCCTGAACTGAGTGGCCTGGAACTGGATACTGTACTGGAGGTGCAGCTTTACCAGTGCTGAGTACAGGGGAAGAATTGCTTCCCTGGTCCTGCTGGCCACACTATTCCTGGCATGGGCCAGGATGACATTGGCTTTCTTGGCCACCTGGGCACACTGCTGGCTAATGTGTTCAGTAAATTTGCAATCTATCTTCCTGGAATTCTGCAGTTTAAATAATGACTCAGATGCTTTCCATTATTTTCACTGAATTATTCTTGGAAGTAAACTATTTTTTTCTGATTAACTTCGCATGTCTTTTCCATTCCTATCCAGTAAACTTGATCTATGACAAAAAACAAAAGTCCATATCAAAGCATATGGTGGTACCTGTCTGATAAGGTGATGCAAATAGTTTGAAAAAATTAATAGGAAAATAACATATGTTAACTGGCACTTGAGACCAACACTGAAGGCTCTGAGATACAGAGGCAATCATACACTTGGTTTGAGATCATCATTGTGGAGGTACACTCTGCTATCTCCCAGAATCAAATTTATAAAGTCCTGAAATAGTTAAATAACTGAAAAAAGAAACAGTAGCTTGGTAAAATAATACACTGACTTTAAAAATACTGCAAAACTGTATTGGTGATTGATTTTGTGGAGTGGTTTTTAGCTCTTTAAACCGAGCTATTTAAACTGAATATGAATGTGAATTTAACACAACAAAAGGGGAAGAGGAGAAACTCTGGGTAGTAAAATATCAAATAATTTAAAGTACTAAAACACCTCAATGACTCCTGCTTTTTCTGGGCTTGCAACCAAGTTGCATGCCCATTATACAAATCACTTTCCTACTCCAATTCACAGCATGGTTGAATTTGAATCTGGATTTGATATGTTTGTTTCATCTTGTTTAAATGTAGCCTTTGCAGGAAGGTACTGTTTCTTACTGAATTTGCCTGATGCTCACCAATTTTCCTTTGGTAACCTTGTCTTTATCATAGTGGTGGCTGTAGGATGGGGGAATGTTATTTTGACTTAAACGTAATAACTGAGGAAAATCAGAAATCTTCAAGAAGAAATCTGTAAATCTTGGATAAGAACCGTCATTTGCTAGTTACAACGCATCAAACAAAACTTTGAGAATAATTTCTTCTTCCCTTTGTCATGCAATAAACAAAAATCAAGGGAAAAAGTTAGCATCATAGGAAATTAGCATCATAGGAACAGGGAGAGTTGTGTTGCTACACTTAAACTTTGTTCTTCTTAGTAGGTGATCTCTCTTTATTTACATTAGAAGACTTCATTGTTCCAGTTTGGCTCATTTTTCATGAAGATCTTTATAACAGAACTTTCTTCAGAAAAATAAGAAATTATAGGGAAGGTGTGTTTGGCCTTACCATACATCTGCAGGGAATTTCTACATACAGAAGAATAGTTCAGTTGCCAGAATAACCTGGGAGTTATTTGGAGAGGATCAATATGATACAGGTCAGTGTTTACCTAAACTTATTTCCTCGAGTTGCTGCTTTTCATGGGCTCTTTAACTTTATATAGCTGGTTCCACCTGTAGTTGGGATCTCATTGTGCTCCACTCTTGTGGAAGTCCACGAGTCTTAGAAAAATCCTTAGTTTTTGGGATCTTGAACTCTAAAGAAATCTTTTATGGGCATCTTGGGGGGCTAGCTTCTCAAATCCACTTCAGACTTTCTTTTTATCAGTTAACTAGATATATGTTGCAAGGCAGAAACAGTGCCACAAACACAGTCATCCACTGTGAACACAAGCATCGTTTGAAAAAAAAAGGAGAATGTTTAGTGTATTTGAAATATGTTTTGATGTGTTGTTCAGATGCTCTTCCCACTCAAAGGTGGTGCCTTTTATACCTCTTGTCATGCCAATCACTGAAAGAAATGTGTTCCAGATAGTGCACTTGCCTTGTTTTGACACTGCAGCTTTAAGATGCTGAAGTTTGAGATTTATTCTCTGAAATTAAATTGTTATTGGTGTCCAGTCATAACACAATCCTTGAACCATTCAATTGAAAACTGTGGTGCAACAGTATGAATATGTCTTATACTTGCAGTGAAATTATAGGTTTATCTATAGAGAACTTGTCAGAAAATATTTACTACAGAATACATTTTTACACTATTGCAAACACATTATTATGGCACATTTATGTGACCTGATTATATAATGCATGAACAGTGCCCTCAATATCAAATAACATAGGGAAATTGAAGTATTTGACAGTGGCTTGCTCCTTCTAGGGCAAGTGTTGTATAATGTCTTGTGACAGAAGTAATGTTGCTTTGAAGTATTTCAATTGCAATAGAAGCTTGTGAAAATGAGTACTAGGCCTTCATTTCAGGTAGGTAGTGACCAAAACTTCACTTACTCTGTTCAGTTGAACAGCTTTAAGCTTCTTGATTACTCTTATAAGTTATTACTTAATTTACTAAATGTAAGAATTTAGGAGAATTTTGTCTACTTGTATTCATAGTTCATCATCTGTGTCCTGAGATGACGGTAAATTTATGAAATATTTAGACACTATAGTGAGAAGCTACTCAAGTATGCAAACCAGAAACAACGGTTCTCAAGTAAAGAAGAACCAGGTCATTGCTTCATATTGTTTAGTCTAAGAAATACTACTTAATCTATAGTCTGAGATGGAGAAAGAGGAGAACAATTCTTATTGAATAATGAAGGGAGTATTTATCTTCTTATTTGGGGGGAAGGATTTCTTAACTTTTGAATTGACGAATTTACCTTTCCAGCTGGTAAGTTCAATTGTCTTCTGAAGTTGTCATGTTCTATTCAGTCAAGAGACAGAGAATAGAGTTCTGTTGATCTGAGTAATAAAGAAGAAACATTATAGTGTAGAAGGGAAAGATTAAAGAACAAAACATTCCCGCTCAATGGTCATCAATTTTATCTGATGCATAGTAATTTCTTTTTATTGTGTATTAAACTTGAAGATAATTTTTTTCATGTACAGTTTAGGTATAGAAAGAAGTCAGAGAAATAGTTTTCTTAAAAAAAGCAAAAGTCACACAGTGAAAGCTAGAGAAAAAATTGACATTATTTGTTTAATTGGGAAGAGTGATATGTGACTAAAAACCCCAAAAACTCTAACAACTAAAAACCTCAAAACCAAACAACCCCACCCCAAAAAAAGAGACTGTTCATGCAGAGCAACAAGATGAGGTGAGGCAGATGGTCAGCTTTCTGTGCCATCTACTATTTCCTAAGAAAATCATTATGAAAAAGGCTGTTGTATTGATTGTACTTGTATCTTTGACAGCATCTTGAACTCATACTGTGGTCAAAATATTAGCACTTAACACTTAATTTTTTCCAGTCTGTGTATTGGCAGTAAACTGTTGAATATCTGGCATGCTATATGAAGGAGCAGATAAGTGGAATCTAATCAGATGCAAGTAATTAAGTGTCCTGTCCAGCCTGGTGACTGACCAGGGATGTCTGAATGCTGACAGTACGTGTGACACTAACTAGTTTGTCATAATCCTGACACTTACCTGATGATCATTCAACACACTTTTAAGCAACATCAAGATATTTTCTAGTTTGGGCCTTAACTGTTAGTCAGGTGCTACTATTCAACAGTGTCCAGACCTTCATGTTGGCTCTCAGAGAAATTGCACTTGAGAGATTACTTATTCCCATTAGCTGTATAGAATTATTGTCCAAGATAAACCTAGATTATGAATTCCCATCCACCACCGCCCTTGATAAGCTTAAGTGAGAAATACTTACTTACATCTTTCACTATTACTGCTTACACAGAACCCTTCAGACAAGCTCAGGCATGCAAGGAAACTGTTCTGAGCTGACAATAAACTCAGTTACAACTACCTGTGTGCACACTATGACAACATAGACATTGAAAAACTACCCATTCTAAAATAGGTTAGGTTATGAAGGAGTACTAACCCAAATTTCTTCCAATAGAAATGCATCTATTTAACATGAGAGAGGTAATTTATTGTGTTTGATCTCATAATTAAGTTGCCCAAAAGAAGAAATTGGACAATTCCTTTGCGAATGGACACTTGTGTATAAAATACTTTGAAATCTCCAAATACTTTGATATCTTCAAAGAGTAAATAATAATGTGTTTCAGAGGTAGATACAGCAAAATAGATAAATTTAGAAATCTTACTCATGCTTGAAACATTACAGGAAAATAATCTGTCTTTCCAAATAAAAATGTTTCAGTTTTACTTTAGATTCTATTTTTGTTTTTTTCTTTTGATTTTAGGCTTTTTCTAGTCTTTGTTTTGACAATTCTTGTTTTCACTAATGTAACATGTTACTCAGAAGATCAAAGAGACAGCATTATTTTCATACAACTATATGTGATATCCTTATTGAGCACAGAATATGTTTAAGGCAGAGAACGCTTGCACTATTTCAAGTTCAATGTCTTTGCTACTAACTATGGAAAAGAATGCATATTTAACATGTGAAGGTAAGTGGGATACATATAAGCCATGGCTCTCAAATGATCAAATAAATTATGAACAATGTTTTGAGGTTTGAGTATGAGGGAAAGCTCTAATTTTAGTGCTGGTGTTCCTCAATTATTTAACTCTTTAGCAGGAGTATAAGAAAAAGCAGTTCTTGGGATTTTTTTTAATCTATGAATACTTAATTATTCATCAAGCATAAATTTTCAAATTAGATTAAGTCACACAATCTTAAATTATATATTATATGCATTGATAGTACCTGGACAGGTAGTACATAGAATATTTTTCCAAATTTACCAAAGGTGAAATGCAGAATGAAAACTGACCACTTGCACTGCTGCTTAGACTGAAGCCTATTTAGAACTCAATTTAAACATTAAGGTTTGAGCACTGATGCAACTTCTATTTCTCTGAAGCTTTTATTTCTTCAATGCTTTGCTGGCGGTCTGGGTGATTGAATGGAGAATAAAGTGTAATGTTACTGAACTGAGTAAGACTACACACTTGAGAATAAAAAATGTTGAAATTGCAGTTACTGGAAAAAATTAAGATGCAAAAGTTGTGAGGAAATATATTAAATCAGGAACAAAAAAACTGCACAAGTAAAGGATGTCAAACAAATGCTCAGGTGGCAGCTATTTCAAAAATCTCAATAATGGGTCTCTAGCTGAGCCATAACCCAGGGATATCCTGCTGTTCTGAAAAAAAAGCAAATACTGTATTCTGGTATAAGTGAATCTGCATTCTGTAAGGCCTTTTGAAGTAATCCTTCTCTAGTGAATACTAGGAAGATCTTGGCTTCTGTCCAGTTCTGAGCTTTGCACAGCACAATTGGAGAAAGCTCAGAGGGGATATTAAAGGGTGATCATAGGCCCACTAAACATGACTTACAACAAAAGTATGATTCAATTCAGGTTATTCTGTTTAAGAACAGTCTTGAATATGTACAACACTATTGCAAAGAGATCTGGAATAATTTTCTGTCACATCCACGAGAAGATAAAAGATAACTAATTCATGAAATTGTAAGGAAGATTAAGTGTAGATATTTTGAATTTTTTTTTTTTTAAATGTGTAAGTAGGGAAGCACTGCAATAAATTGTCTGTATGTAGCTGCCAACCATGAGGACAAGTAGATAAGCAAGTCACAGAAATTATGTAGCTAAAATGGTGCCTTAATGTAAGGGAATAGAGTTAAGTGATAACGCAACATGTATTTAAACCCTGTCATTCCATGGCAAACGAGGAAAATGTCAGTCCTCTAGCTTTAAATAATAGAAAAGCTTTCACTTATCTTCCTCTTACAATTTCGTCAAGGGTATAGAATCCTGCACAATCCCTTTTCTCTCTATCTGTAGTTACTTGTAACCTTCTCTGGCAGTTACTGTAGTTAGACTGCTTGTCTATAGCAAGGGAACAGTCTTGCTCATGGTTTTTGTCTTGGGATTCAGGCATTAGCAAGGTTATCCCTTGCTATCACAGTAGAAAATTTTCCTTGGACTTTCCCCACTGAAGAAGGTAAGGTGGTTGGGTTTTTTTGTTGGACTTTTTGTTTGTTTTTCCTGTGATAATTTATTTTCTTCTCGACCATGAAGTTAGGATGAACATTCATATAGTAGTCATTCACTTGGTTCATCCAGGTCTATTGTTCACATACTCTTAAATGTTCCTTTTACAGGCTTTAAAGATTTTGTGGCTTTTAACTTCAGGCCATCATCCTTCTTATTTGGAAATTGTTCTCTGCCTATAATAGAAAACGTCGATCCTACTGATTTGATAAAAATTCAGCTGAAATGTGTAGAAGACAAGTGAGTTTCTAAAGCAGAAAGAAGATGGCGTTTGTTATAAGGTATATGGTGTTAGCAGTCCAGATGATCTGGTTTATCTCCTGCTTTTCAAGAAAACTGATTGTTAACCAGGCTAATGTTCAGCTACTTTTCAGTGTACCTAGGTGTTGCTGCATTTGTTCTTTTAATTTGGTTTTCCTTTGGACTGTACCCTAGAGCTGTATACCAGAAACACACAAATCTTCATACAATCTGTAAACCATTAAATGTTCAACATATATGCAATATAAGAGATGAAGGAAACAAATGTTAAACTTCGTAAGGACCTGATAACTCATATATTATCCGTTACAACTTCTGTTGTCTTTACATAACAAAGACTCTAATTCTGTCACTGGTATTGAGTCATGCCTTATTGTGCAAATATTTCTCCTGCCTTTCTCACAATTCCTTTAATTTGTAAAATTCACAAAATCTGAAATTCTCTTATACCCCTATTTTATAAAACTTAGTTCAGTTGAGCTGCTTCAATCCACTAGATTATTGAATGAATAGTGAGCAAAATACTCTTTCATACCTACTTATTGTGAAATTAGGCTTAAAAAAGGATGTTTAATTTCTAGTTGACTTGGGGCACCTCATAGTACTTGTAAAGCATTTTTAGCCATGAGATGAAGGTAATCATGGGCAACCATCATGATTAGTGAGTATCTATGCTCGTGCGTTAAAATGTGCTTAGAAAAACTGATTCCAGTCCCTTTCATGATTCTCAAAAACATATTTTCCTTGTAAATTTAATTTGTATACAGCTCTGTTCAAAAAAATTGGTTGAAATTTAAAATTTATTATACTGAGTTTGTCCTAGAATAGCTTATATTTTTAGAAACTAGTTAAAAATCTAGTTGCCGTGGTTTTGAATAGGTGGGAAAACATCAGACTTGTACTCTTTAGTTTCTTATCTCATGGAGAAGAGTGCCACCAATTCTATGGAGTTCAGCTTGCCAGTCATACATACTTATTTGCAACAGTAACATTAATATTCCAGGCAGTGTGTGGGATGTGCTATTATTTTCAAATAGTTCTAATTAACTTATTCTCCAGCTTCAGGATCATATTAAGTGAACAAAAACTAATTATCAGCTTGTTGTAACAGAATTAATCTCACTCCTTTCATTGAGTTACTCTGAAGGAAGAGCACTTAGGGTTTTTTGCAGGCAACAAGGATACTCCAGTATATATACTTCAGATACTCCTGAATATTTTTTAAAATAAAATATGATTCGACACCTTGGTAAATACATAAGTCTATGAAAAATAGCCTACGCATTTAATTGCTTCTAACCTTAGATTTTTCCAGCAGATGTGCAGTGTATTTGCATTTAAACAAAATGTGTGTCATAAATATTGAGACATAATTTTGAGTATTAATAGATTATTTGTACTGTGATTAATAACTACTCTCTGGATTTTTTTTTGTGGCCTGTAACTGACTCTTTTGGGTATGGAAATTACAACATACCCAAACACCCCAGATTCAAAGCCAAGTGTACTGGCTCTGCTTCAGAAATAAATAAGAGTATTTCCTGTCTTTTCATGTAGACTTTGCAGATGGCCAAAAATTACAAAATTTTTGTAATTACAAAAAGTCTTCTCCAGAACACAAGCATAGAGTGACTATATGGAATGAAAAATACAGATGTAATGATGTTAATGGTGAAATGCATATATATTTCTGTCTAAAACCATTGAAAAAATATTCTTAGATTTACCATTCATTCCTGGTCTGCAAATTGAGAGATTAAGGCAATTAAGTTAAAAATGGCTTTCCATTTATGAAGCAGACATGGGTAGGCGTTTTCCTGAATGACCTTACTAGCAACTTGTACTGTAGACAATGAACTCTGACAGGAAAAGTATGTCTGTGTCTTTCCATCTTTGGGATCCTTAGTGTTTACCACATTTCTGTCATTTTATTAGCAGTTGAAGATCAGTTTCAAATGCCAGGTCCATATTTCATGTCTTGCTCTTCTACATCAACTTTTCCATAACAATGATCCCCATGCTATGAACTCATCTTTGTATCATTCTTTATGGAGGACAGCAACAAGACACAAAGTAAGTCTCACCAACCTGCCTCCTTCTGGTGTGCAGTGGCAAAAAAAAACCAAACAAGAAAAAAAAATAGCATCTGCAGCTCTGAGGGATAGTCTGGACAACTAGTGTAGATCATTCTGATACCAGTCTTGCACACTGTTGCAAAGCATTAAGAAGTGGTAGTTTTTAGAAATTTATTATATTTATGCGATCGTTTTTGTTGGAAAAAACATCTAAGATCATCAAGTCCATCAGTTAACCCAGCCATGTCAAGTCCACTACTAAACCATGGCCCTAAGTGCCACATCTATGTGCCTTTAAATTACCTCCCAGATGGCAACTCAACTACTTCCATGGGTAGCCTGATTCAATGCTGGATAACCTGTTCTGTGAAGAAATTTTTTTGTACTACCTGATCTAAATGTCCCTTGGCACAAATTGAGGCTGTTTCGTCTTGCCCTATTGCTTGCAACTTGGGAGAATGGAGCAATTCTCACCTTCAATTTTCTTTCAGGTAGTTGTAGAGAGTGATAAGATCTTCTTTCAGACTCCAGGTTAACAACTTTAGCTTCCTCTGCTGATCCTCATAAAACTTGGGCTCCAGACCCTTCATCAGCTTTGTTGCCCTTCTCTGAAGGTGCTGAATGTGCTCCAGCACCTCAATGTCTTTCTTTCTTGTAGTGAGGGGCCCAAACTGAACACAGGATTCAAGATGCAGCCTCACCAGTGCCAAGTACAATGGGAAGATCCCTGCCCTAGACCTGCTGCCCACACAATTTCTGCAATATGCCAAGATGCCACTGGCCTTCTTGGCAACCTGGGCACACTGCTGGTTCATGTTCAGCCCAGCCGCTGGCCAACACCCTCAGGTCCTTTTCTTCTGGGCCACTTTCCAGCTACTCTTCCCCAAGTCTGTAACACTGCATGAGGTGATTGTGGTCCAAGTGTAGAACCAGATCCCTCTGCAGAGTCTTCCTATCCTCCAGAAGATCAACACTCCCACAGAGCTTGGGGCTGCTGTACAAATGGACTAAGGGTGCACTTGATCCCCTTGTCCAGATCAGCAATAATGATGTATAAATATAGATAGATAAATAGAAATAAAGATATGGAACAGGACTTGCTGCAGTACTCAGTCCTGCAGAACCCCACTAGTGACTGGGTGCCAACTGCATTTGACTCCGTTGACTACCACTCTTTAGACTTTTCCATTCACTTATGTGGAAAAGAGGTCATCCTGACATCAAGCAATTTCTTTTTATGGACAAGCTTCTGTAGCTTTACTCCAAAATCATTTAATATCTGAAGTTTCTCTATGTAATGCATTAAATCATAATTTAACACTAGTGTCATACTCTTGTTACCATTGTAGAGCTTCAAAATTGTTCTTTTTAATTACTTATGAAAATTTAACCACACTGGAGTTGTGGATGGAAGGAAAATTACTGTCAAAACCAGATTTTTTCTTTGTAACCCCAAAATGTTGGAAAACCTATATTTATTGATAGTGATTTCAGCTTCGCATTCTAAATGACATTTGTAAAATATAATTGTATAATATTGCTGTTCATTTCTGCTAGTGTTCCCTGAATTCCTGCTGTTTGGAACTAATTTCTCAACCAAGGAACAGGAAATTGTGTCATACAATGTATTTACCTGGAACAGAAAAGCAAGAAAATAATCCTATTTACACTATAACTTCTCTGAAAGTGTTTCTATCTTCCCTCTCCCTGACTCCACTTCTGAAATTATGCAAGTGCATGAATACAGTAGTGTCTGACACCTGAGTGTTTTATAAGGAGTAGTGTGTGAAATATAATCATTGGTTCACTTAACTTTTCCAATATTTTATTTGCTGTTACTTTTTTTCTTATATCTAGGATATATATATACTACCTCCCTTCTTGTTCTGTATAACACTCAAGTCATGTCCCTGTAAACTAATTGGAATCTGTTGCTTCTCATTCTTTTGATTTGGTTCCAGTTTTCAGAATAATTTACATGTGGGAAACATTCTCTATATTTTTGTTTTGGTGGGGTTTATTTTGTCTTCCCCTTCCCCCTCCCCCACTACACCTATTTGTACTGGAAATACGTGGGTAAAAATCCATTTGAAGTTCCAGAAATGTGTGGTCCAAGTTAGTTGCACCCTGCAAAGGCTTGTAATTAATAAAGGTTTAGAAGGAAAGAAGAGTCATGTTCATTCTGAACTGGAGGATTGAAACACAAGAGTCAAGTATACATATTCATACATAGCAATCAGTGATTGGCAGGGTAGGCATTTCAACCAAGATCTTCAGAGAATTGCGTCTCTCTCTTCTTTTACAATTATCAGTCATTAAACTGCACACAAGAATTCAAATGTAAATTATAACATTTTTCTTAAACTGACAAATAGAAATTCCTCATTATTCATGAGTGATTTGATGGATGGTTGCAGCAAGGGACTTAGAATCTATTGCAGGGGTTAACAAGGTCTGTATTCTGAAGAATTTGCCTTTAATTTCTGGCTAGTTAGCAATTTTGTAAAAGGAAAACATAAAAATAGCACACCTTGGTAAAAACAGTGTTTCTTTGGAAATGTTGAAAATGTGAAGAAGTAACAGTTGCAGGTGAGACATTATCATTTGTTAACATTGCTCTCTGACTAGATATGAAATGCCAAGAATACCTATTGTGACAGGTTGACCCT
>WEIV01023808.1:0-33821 GCA_013390005.1 Calyptomena viridis
CTGTGATTCTGTGTCTGGGCCTCGCAGCAGTCAACAGTCTCTGCCCCCTCAGGGACCAAGAGCCAGGCACTGCCGCCCTGCACGGAGCCAGCTTTGTATCATCACCTGCTGCTGAATCAGCTCCGGCAACATCCCGGCGGTGCTTCAGAGCGGGAGAGCTCTCAGCTGGGAGGTGCTCCCTGCCACTGGCACTAGTTCAAGCTGCCTGGTGAACTAAATTGGTTTTTTTGCACTTGCTCTGGATCAAGTTAAATGAATCTGTTAGTCACTGCCCCTGCTTAAAGCTTCCCTCAGTGCTGGAACTGCAGCACATGCTCTATAAAACGGAGGGGCTGCTCAAGCCATACCCCTCGCCCTGAGCAGCGCTGCAGTGATTAGCTGCCTGCTGCATAATTCCACATCATTAATGCGTGTGCTCAGAGGGAGCCATCAGTGAAGTGAGCCACCCTGAGCCGGGAGAGGAATCAGTGCCTCAAATGGGAACCCTGGGCAAAACGTGACGTGCAGGTGTCTGTGCACTCCTGGTTTTTGTCTGTGGTCTTTCCTGTTAGTCCAGCGACATCTCCAAGTATTAAATCACTTGGGAAGCAGCTCAGCCATCAGAACTCTGCCTCAGAGACAATGACATTAAAAATTAACGGCAGATTTGCTTTTATTTCCCTACATTTCCGTGTAGTAAAAGGGTGAGAAACCCACTCCCCCCAAAAAAGTGCAGGCTGAGGTTCACAGGACTCCAGGACCTAGAGCTTCGGGAAAAAAAAAACCCACACGTGTTTTCTTCCTGGGGAGGGAGTGGAGGCCAAACTCGGGCTGGGAGGGCTCGATGGCTCCTGCATGTGCTGCGTTCCCGAGGGCTTCAAACAGCAAGAGACATCAAGAGAGGGGCACTGGGGCAGGCGTTGCCCATTGCCAAATCCAGACCAAATCAGCCAGGAAATCCCCTGGTGGGTCTGCTCAGGGCTACACCACAGTGTCCTGTCCTGTCCGTGTCCTGTCCTGGCTCTGCTTCCCCCTCACGGGGCGCTGCGGCTGAGGAATGCTGAGTCAGCAGAGCACCTCTCCCAAAAATGGGGTCAGGGGATGCTGAGGCGGCAGCGCACCCCTCCCAAAAGCAGGACCGGGATGGGGCTGTGCGGTATCCGGCTGGCACCATCACGGATGGTTTCTATCACTACACACAGCTGCTGAGTTTGCCTCTTCCTTCCCAACAGCTGCTGGGAACTGACCCTATCCATCAGCAGTGCCAGGAAAGCCAGCGAGCTGCTGGCAGCCGCCTCGCTGACATCGATGTTTTCAAACACGCAGGCAGCGATGTGATCGGCGCCTTCCCCAGAGGCCGCGCTCGGGGCCGCGCTGCGCGGAGCTGCCGCCGCTGCTGCCAGGAAATGCTGCTGCTGCTGCCGAGCACGGTTTAACTCTTGAAGCGCAGCAAAGCCGGGCTCGGAGAGCGCTCGGTGCTGCGCGGGCAGCCCCCGGATCTCAGCATCTCGGCACCGTGAAGAGGGGCTGAAAGGAAACTTCGGAGATGGAGGAGGCAGAGCTGGAGAGGACGAGGGTGGTGGGAGGTTTCCTGGTGGTGCCACGCGAGGCACAAATCCCGCGTGACACCAAACCAATGGGTACGGAATAAAACAATGGGGTTCGTTGACTTGGCACAAAAGATAATAAATACTGATTAAAGCAGTATAAATGTCACCAAGCGTTATCAGGAGGTCCAAGAAATCACTTAAGTAGCAAACAAAGGATGTGTGCACCGGGTGGGAGCAGGGAGCAGAGGGAAGCCGTGGCGAGCTCCCTGACGGGACCAGCAGTGGCCGACGGGGATGCGGCCCCTGGCATTTCCCGGGAGGGTTTTGTGCTGTAGGGTTGGGAACCAGGGGAGCCACGTCGTGCTTTGAGCCACATCGGGGCTCCGACTCTCTGTGTTGCTGGAGACACGGAGTTTCCCCGGGAAGGTGACTCACACCTCACCCTCACCTGCACGTCTGCCCTTCATTCACATTCCCCGTCCCTACCCCTCCTGCATCCCCTCACCCAGAAGGTGAAGATGCTGCCGAGTGCCCGCTGGCTTTACTGCTGTCCTGACTTTAGGAAGCCGTTCGGCGTCTCCCTGCACCCTTGTTAATTTGAACAACTATTTACTTAAGCCCCCGCACACCCCTTCCCCCCCGCATTATGCATGCGGCCACCGGCTCCCGGGCTGTGACTGCAGCATCGATCGGCATCACTTCAATAACCTCATTGAGATTCCGTGCACCTGCTCAGGGACTCTATCTCAGTGTCTGGTCAATAGCTTATATTTTTAATTTGTCGATAATCAGTCAGGACCTTGGTCGGAGTGCTGCCGAGGCTCAGTGCTCAATGGGGAAGGTGAAATCACTCAAGCTGGGTCATGTTTATGGCCTGAGATGAACCATGGGAAATGGAGATATCAGTCAGGGTTATGGAAAATAACATGCTATATTATTTTTCATAAACCTGACAAAATCATATTAATTTAAAGACAAAGATAAGGCACCTAGCTGGCAGTGCTCACTTTCTCTTCCCATCTGAGCACGCTGCGCCTTGGGAGGTGCAAACAGCCCTGAAATGGGCAACCCTGGCACCACCACACAGGGCACATGCCTGGGAGCCAGAGAGAGCCCCCACCCGTGGCCCCATCTCACTTCTGCCACTTCTCCTCCTGAAAGCGGTGCCTTCAGCCTAAGGAGCAGCAGCTGGGGGGAATTGGGTGCCAGGACCAGAGGGGCATATATAGCTCAGGAAGGGTGGGGGGAGGCACCCTGGGTTCTCTGGAGGTGGTGCCCGAGGGCTGCTGCTAGGGGCTTCAAGGTGTTTGCAGCAAAGATGTGATTTTTAGAAAGGGAAGATACCTGTGTTTACAGATAAATAGAGAGCCCCAGGGACTTTTCCAACTAATAATTGAGTATTTAACTGGGTTTAAGCCTTTAAAAAAAATTATAAGACAAAGGGTTATTGTCTAAAACTCTTGGCTTTTAGGGTCTGTATGCATAAGCAGTGTCACTGAAGGCACGTTGTTACTGGTGTTGCCTCTGCCATAAACGTATCTCTGAGCTTTGGGAGTAGAGAGTAAGGAAAAAGAAGCTTGAAGTTGCAGTTTCAGCCTTTAAAGAGAAAGATTTGGTCTGCAGGGTTTCCTGTGTCGGGTGTGTGTGGGTCTGTGAGCCCTGAGAATGGTGTGTGCTGGAGGTGTCAGAACATGGGTGCAGGAATCAGGGTGTTTATAAATAAAGTTATAATTTATATATATTTATATGTAATGTATTTATAAAAATAAATTTATAATTCCTAAACAAACAAGCCCTGTGGGCTGTGGCATCTCCTGCATGGTGACAGACATGGGGAGGTTTGCTGGGGTTTGTCCTCTGATGGACTCACCCAGCTCTAACTGGGACCAGTGGCCATGTGCTGGCCAGTTCCCCCATGCCTGGGCAGAGAACAGGGCTCATTGTGAAAGTGTGAGGTAATGTAATATGTATGTGGAGATGCAGATTTTTGTGCACAGTTTGTCTTGAAACCCTCCTCTCTACTTGAAAAGGCAAAAAAAAAATTAGAATAAAATGTTAGAAACCCCAAAGGCAAGAGTAGTTGACAAGCCAGGAGATGCATATGCACACCTGGAGAGACTGTGGCTGAAAAAAAATAGTAGGAAAACCTGGGGCATTGATTGTGGGGAGCTGAATTGCCTTGGGAATGCTGAGAAAGGAGCTGGGAGTAAGGGAGGGGAGGGACAAGTGTGAACATGGGGCTGTCACTCTTCTGAGTTGTTAAAATCATAGGAACAATGAATGGTTTGGGTTGGAAAGAACCTTAAAGNCTGTGACTGCAGCATCGATCGGCATCACTTCAATAACCTCATTGAGATTCCGTGCACCTGCTCAGGGACTCTATCTCAGTGTCTGGTCAATAGCTTATATTTTTAATTTGTCGATAATCAGTCAGGACCTTGGTCTGAGTGCTGCCGAGGCACCGTGCTCAATGGGGAAGGTGAAATCACTCAAGCTGGGTCATGTTTATGGCCTGAGATGAACCATGGGAAATGGAGATATCAGTCAGGGTTATGAAAAATAACATGCTATATTATTTTTCATAAACCTGACAAAATCATATTAATTTAAAGACAAAGATAAGGCACCTAGCTGGCAGTGCTCACTTTCTCTTCCCATCTGAGCACGCTGCGCCTTGGGAGGTGCAAACAGCCCTGAAATGGGCAACCCTGGCACCACCACACAGGGCACATGCCTGGGAGCCAGAGAGAGCCCCCACCCGTGGCCCCATCTCACTTCTGCCACTTCTCCTCCTGAAAGCGGTGCCTTCAGCCTAAGGAGCAGCAGCTGGGGGGAATTGGGTGCCAGGACCAGAGGGGCATATATAGCTCAGGAAGGGTGGGGGGAGGCACCCTGGGTTCTCTGGAGGTGGTGCCCGAGGGCTGCTGCTAGGGGCTTCAAGGTGTTTGCAGCAAAGATGTGATTTTTAGAAAGGGAAGATACCTGTGTTTACAGATAAATAGAGAGCCCCAGGGACTTTTCCAACTAATAATTGAGTATTTAACTGGGTTTAAGCCTTTAAAAAAAATTATAAGACAAAGGGTTATTGTCTAAAACTCTTGGCTTTTAGGGTCTGTATGCATAAGCAGTGTCACTGAAGGCACGTTGTTACTGGTGTTGCCTCTGCCATAAACGTATCTCTGAGCTTTGGGAGTAGAGAGTAAGGAAAAAGAAGCTTGAAGTTGCAGTTTCAGCCTTTAAAGAGAAAGATTTGGTCTGCAGGGTTTCCTGTGTCGGGTGTGTGTGGGTCTGTGAGCCCTGAGAATGGTGTGTGCTGGAGGTGTCAGAACATGGGTGCAGGAATCAGGGTGTTTATAAATAAAGTTATAATTTATATATATTTATATGTAATGTATTTATAAAAATAAATTTATAATTCCTAAACAAACAAGCCCTGTGGGCTGTGGCATCTCCTGCATGGTGACAGACATGGGGAGGTTTGCTGGGGTTTGTCCTCTGATGGACTCACCCAGCTCTAACTGGGACCAGTGGCCATGTGCTGGCCAGTTCCCCCATGCCTGGGCAGAGAACAGGGCTCATTGTGAAAGTGTGAGGTAATGTAATATGTATGTGGAGATGCAGATTTTTGTGCACAGTTTGTCTTGAAACCCTCCTCTCTACTTGAAAAGGCAAAAAAAAAATTAGAATAAAATGTTAGAAACCCCAAAGGCAAGAGTAGTTGACAAGCCAGGAGATGCATATGCACACCTGGAGAGACTGTGGCTGAAAAAAAATAGTAGGAAAACCTGGGGCATTGATTGTGGGGAGCTGAATTGCCTTGGGAATGCTGAGAAAGGAGCTGGGAGTAAGGGAGGGGAGGGACAAGTGTGAACATGGGGCTGTCACTCTTCTGAGTTGTTAAAATCATAGGAACAATGAATGGTTTGGGTTGGAAAGAACCTTAAAGCCCATCCAGTGCCACCCCTGCCATGGGCAGGGACACCTCCCACTATCCCAGGTGGCTCCAACCTGTCCTTGGACACTTCCAGGGATGGGGCAGCCACAGCTTCTCTGGGCAACCTGTGCCAGGGCCTCCCCAGTGCTGGTGACCCCAGTGCTCTGTGATTGCTCATCCTTGGGGTGGGGAGACATCACCTGATGGCTCCAGGGCTGGAGGGTCATCCAGGATCCCAGGGGAGCTGGGTGATCATCCCTGAGAGCACGGTGTGTTGGTGTTGGCTCTAGCAGCTGGCACTGTCCTTGTGGTGCTTCCATGTGCTGTGGGTTGTGAAGCACTTCCCAGTGCACCCAGGAGGGCAGAGGGACAGACCACCACGAGGTGCTGATGCTGGATGTGTGTGAGGGGATCGTATGGGAGGAGCAAGAAGGACCCTGGGGGGAGGGTTTTGGGGAGATTTGGGGAACTGCACACTGAATTGAGGTGAAAAGAGGGGAGAGAGGTGGGGAAGGACAGAATTCCTGAGCAAACCACCAAGACAGTTTAAGATGTGTGGAGAAGATGAAGGTGGGGCTGACCAGAGGATGGTACCTGAGCGCCGAGGGGAGTGTGGTCCTGGTGTTTCATGGTGTGCTGAAGGGATGGGTCAGGATAAGGAGCTGTGCTGGGAAGGGGGGACCTTGGCTCAGCTCCCTTCCATCCTTCCAGGTGTGCAGACTGGCTCTGATGTGAGCAATAAGAGAAACTGCAGGACCAGGAGTGAGGCAGGAGTGCCTGTGACCTGCTGATGTAGGAGAGAGTGATGCTCTGGGAACAGACTGTGGGACTGACCAACCTCTGCTCTCAGACTCACCCTGAGAGCCCCCTCTGTGCCCCAAACTGCCCCATGGCTGTGCTCCCTCCTTGTGAGAGGCTGGCTCTGTGCCCCCAGGGGCCCAGCTGTGTCCGGCGGGCTGGTCAGGATGGGGGCTGTGTTTTCCTGTGGCTCATATCCACCAAGGAGTCCTGTTCCCCTATCTCACACTTGTCTCCTTCGATTTCCCTGACAGCCAATTCTGGAAAGTTGGAAGGTGTGCCATTATCTGGGACTACATTATGAAAGTGTCGTGGGGGTGATGAATGGCAGCGCTCAGCGGCTCCGAGGAGCAGGGAGGAAAGAGTGACATTAGGAAAGATCTGCTTTTTATGGTTTCTCCAATAGGGAGGGCTCTTTGGAGGGCTGTATTTCAAATCAGATAATCAAACACTCCTCCTGGCCTCCCCAACTTTGCAAGAAAGTGCTGAAGGAGTGTCCTGGTAGGGTGGCAAGGGGTGTGACTTGTTTTAGTTCCTGCCTGCCTGTTGCAGGGTGCTCTTGGGCATCAGTGCTGCCCTCGGTACCTCCAGCCTGGTGCTGCTGCCTGATCTGCTGTGGAGGTGCCTCTGCTGGGTGTTCAGGGGGTCCTGGTGGGGTGGGAAACAGCTCCAGGGTGGGTCTGCTCTATGGGAGGGACTGGACAGCAGGAGGAGAATTGCAGAGAAAGCTGTAGGAGGTGGGTGGGAACTGGCTACCCCAGTGTTCTGTGATTTCTCATCCTGGGGGTTCTGAGGATGGAGAAGAGGGGACCTGGGTGGCTGTCCCTGCACCACGGGGTGGTGGTGCTGCCTCCATCAGCTGGCACTGGCACTACTCCTGTGCACTCCCGTGCTGGGCTCTTGACAACTCTGCACATGCAGCTCTCAGACAGGCCCTGTCTTGCCCCCAGTTCCTGCCTGCAGACCCCATCCCTTGCCCCGGGGCTGCCCCCCATCCCTGTGGCTGCCCTGTGCCTGGATCCAGCACTTCCCACCTGCCTCCTCATGCTCTACCAGAGAAGCAACTAATAAGGCACATGGGCACTTCATTTAAAATGATATTTAATACCTCTGGAAAAACCCCTAAGACCTATTGACCACACAATATACTGTGTCAGTACGTTTTACAGGCTACTACAGAGAGAACATCAATAACCCCACGTGTGCTATTTTTGCACATCTCGCCAGTAAAGACCCAGCTCAGCAGCTGTGAGCCCTGTTTGTGTTTCTCCCATCATGGTGAACCCAGTGCCTGGGGGAATCAGCCACACTGAGCTGGGCTCATGGTACCTTTCTCAGCATCTGCTCCTGTTGCTCAGCAGTGGATGGCTTTGGGAAATGTCAGGGAGTCAGAAACTGGTACCTAACCTCACATCCAAGTGGGGAGAGAATCATAGTGGCCTGTGTTGCAATGGACCTTAAAGCTCATCTCATACCAACTACCCTGCCATGGTCAGGGACACCTTCTGCTAGACCAGGATGCTCAAAGCCTTCCTTGTCCAACCTGGCCTTGAACACCTCCAAGGATGGGGCAGTGCAGCTTCTCTGGGCAACCTGTGCAAGGGCCTTACCACCCTCCCTGCAAAGAATTTTTCCTATTGTGTAATCTAAACTTAACCTCTGTCAGTGTGAAGCCACTCTCCCTTGCTCTGTCACTCCAGGCCCTTGTAAATATTCTCTCTCCATCTTTGTTGTGGGCTCCCGTGAGGCACTGGAAGGCCACAACTAGGTCACTCCAAAGCCTTCTCTTCTCCAGTTTGAACAATCCTAATTCTCCCTGAGAGGGCACTCAGGCTCATGCCTTTCCTTCCTGAAAGGTGGATGCTCTGCCCTAGATGCCATAGAACCACCCCATTTAATAGGGTAGAACACCAGCAGCACCAGCCAGCTCAGAAAGTAAAAGCTTTATTTTTTCCCCCTGTTGCCTTCAGGATATTAATACAAAACAGATTAATAAAATCAAAGGCAGTGCAATTAGACAGGGCATCAAGGAAAAAAATGTTTGCTGTACAATCTTTCAATTTCCATGGCAGTTCTCATGCTGAGAAAAATCTGTCTACGGTTGCTGATGAAAAGATAGAAAGCTGATGTGTGAAACACAGGGGAGGGAAGTACAAGAGCAGCTGCCTTTGTGCTCCTCATGTACAACACTCGTGTGTGGTGACATTCGCAGGTTCCCAGCGCAGGGCTGTCCCGCGTGTCCCTTTGGTGACGGCTGTAGGACGGTGTTTAATGAGCTGGGCTTAAATAAAGGTGATGGGCAGAGGGTTTGGAGCGGGCTGAGCTTTGTGGCCGCGGTGACCCACTCCCAGCCCTGAGGGGGCAGGAGCCCATCTCCCTGGGGAGGGACCCCGGAGGAGCTGGGATGCATCCTGGGGTGGATGCTGGGGCTGATGGAGGGCTCGCTCTGCTCTCTGGGTTTGGAGCTCTCTCCTGTGCCCTCGTTCCTCCAACACTGTGTCATAACGAAAGCATTTATTTCCCCGGCGTTGCTGGGTTACCTCCATTAACCTGGACCCTGTTCGGAGCAGCTGAGACAGTCTGGCAGGTCTGGGGGAGGCTTGGCTGCCTGCGAGTCATAACACACCTCCAGCATCCCTGCTCTGAGGGGGAGTGGGGCTGGGGAAGGAGCGATCCGGAGCGCTGCCTCCGTGGCAGGGAGGGAGCCTTTCTTCCAGGGAAGCACATCCCAGCCCGGAGCCTTCTCTGCCCGATTGGCATCTCGTGTGTGGCTGTACGGGCTGCGCTATTTGCATAACGAGGCTAAGGGGACTTCCCTCGCCCAGAACCTCGGTGCAACGAGAGTGAAGGCAATTACAGCCGTGTTTGCACTTGCAGGAAGACGCCGCCTGATGATTTTCTGTTGGAAAAATTCTTTGGAGGAGCTGGCGGCTGGATCTGTGTATTGCCAGTTCTAGTTGGTGCCTTTTGAGACCAGAGAGGAAAGGACCAGGGGCAGAACTGTTCCCTTCACCCAGGCTGAGACATTCTCAATCAACAGGTCCTTTAGGCTGTGATTTTATTTAAACTAAAAAATGTTTTTAAACGCTAGAAAATGTAGAAGCTCAAGTAAAGGCTCTTGCTGAATAAGAATGCATGTCATGCCCCTTGGAGCTGGGCTGGGGGCTCTGGTGGGTCCAGAGGGTGAGCAGTGGCAGGGTGGGCACAGCCCATCTCGTATGTGCAACACAAGGTGACCTGGTGGCTCCGTCTCACTGCTGAAACCCTCCATCCTCAAGGGTGGAGGAAACAGCAAGAGGCCTTGGCTGTTTGGGACTTTGGTTGGTTGGTTGGTTAGCCTTCTTTGTTTTGGGGATTTTTTGTTTGTTTGTTGGGGTTTTTTTTTGTGGCGTTGTTTTTGTTTGTGTGTTGTTGTTTGGGGTGGTTTTTGTGTTCTGTTTGGTTTTTTTGTTTCGTTTTTGTTGGTTTTGTTGGTTTTTTTTTGTTTTTTTTTTTTTTTTTAATAGCAGCAATGACTCTAGATCTAGTTTTGCCAGTGTGAACAAGGTCTGGTCCCAGGGAGCTGATCCGGAGAGTGTTGCTGAGCCAGAGAGAGTGGGGCACAGTCCTAGAGGCCGGAGGAAAATGTGCCTGGAGCTGAGCCCTGAGCACTGCAGGGGCTCAGGGAACCAGGTGAGGATGCCCATGCCACGGTGGGTAAGGGCCTCAGGAGCTGTGTCCCCCTCACCATCAGTCCTGGGGGAGGCGTTTGGCTGCACGTGGATCCCTCCTGTCAAATGCTGAAGCACTTTGTGGAATGACGGTAATTATTATACCACTAAAACAAAGCACCAAAAGCTGATTGCTTGGAAGAGATCACTAACTATCTTTGTCTAATTACTTGGCTCCAATTAACATTTTACCACAGACTCTCTGCGAGCACTTTTCTCAGAAGAAAAAAAGGTATCAACAGCAACATGAAATAAAATACAGTAGCCTTGGAAATAGTCCTTGACAGCATACTGGAAAAATAGGGAAAAAAAAGGCCTGGGTGTTCCAGGGAGCTGGTGGGGGGGAGGCTGGCACAGCAGGCTGAGGGAGGGGATGTGAGGCAGGGAGGAGCTGGAGGAGCCTGGATGCCCCCAGTGCTTGTAATGGGCTGAGAACCAGTGACAGTGGGGAACCTGGCAAGGACAGAACCACCTTTATCCCACCAGCATTCCAAACTGTCCTGCGGTTTCAGTGCTATCAGCTCCATGGAGGTGCTGCCCTTTACAAGTCACTGTGGCCATGAACCAGCCAGCCTAGTCTTGGGTCTGGGGCCTCTGTGTTGGGATAGAATCATGGAACTCTTTAGGTTGGAAAAGCCCTTGGAGACAAGTCCAAACACTCTCCCAGCACTGCCAAGGCCACCACTAACACGTGTCCCCAGGTGCCATGTCCAGATGTGTGTTAAACCCCTCCAGGGGTGGTGACCCCACTGCTGCCCTGGGCAGCCCTTTGTGTGAAGGAATGTTTTTGGCTGTGAGGAGGGTGTGGAGTGCAGGACCCCAGTCCCAGGAAGGGGCTCCCCTGCACAGCTGCCCAGGGCTGTTGTCCCACAGGTGGTCCCTGTGCCACTGTCCCTGTAGGTGCTGCACAGCAGGGCTGTGCTGGGTTCAGCCTGAGCAGTGTGAAGGGCTCAGGGCTTCTCCTGCCTGGAATGGCTAAGGGATGAGCCCTTGGGAAGAGCCAGGATCCATCTCCATCCCGACGTGATCCTCAGGCCAGTGGCAGATCCTGATGGTGAGGTGCAATGCCAGATTTGGGGTTGGAAGTTTCCTCAGCAGGAGCTGGAGGGCAGAAGGAGTGGTTGTGGGGTGCTGGCAGTTGGGTGGGCAGATGCAGCTGGAAATCTTTGCAGTTGTCCCCTTTCCAAAGGCCCTGGGAAGGGCCAGGACAGGGTTCCCTGCACACCCAGGCTCAGCAGTGCATGTTGCTGTGCTTCCTGGCGCTCCCATATTTACATACATCCTATAATTACCATCTGCACAGCCAGAGGCATTTACTGGGAATGGGTTGATTCCATCTGTTGGTGCAATTTTCTCTGAGGAATTTGCATTGATCACTTTTTTATGCAAAGCTTTTGTATAGATCATTTTCCCTGTTTTTTTTTTTAATACCGCTAAATAATTTTAGAGAGGGCAGAGGTCTCTGATGGCAGAGTGGGCACTGTCAGAGACCCCCTGGTCTTGGAATAGCAGGTTGCTGCTGTTTTCCCCCTGCTCAGCGTGGACTGGCGAGTTCAGGCTGCTCCGAAGTGGCATTTCTCAAATATTTATAGTTTTCTGGTTTACTTCAGGTGGTAACTCATCCTTAATGTGTTGACCCTAAATTAGGAGGAAAAGGGTGTGGTAATCAGTCAGTCAAGTGTTTCCTGTGGATCAGAGTTCAGTCTCAGACCTAGTGGGACCAGATGGGACTTTTTGCATTTTTTTGACAGCTGTAATGAACAGGGCAGTGTTGTATTGATCAACTGGATGGGAAATTCCTGTAGCCTTCTGGAGCTTCTTTTTGTATTACAACAGCTCCAAGTCACCCTGCAGTTTACTGTGTCATCCCCATAGGCAGGGGGTGACCTGGGGTTGGGGCAGCTGTGGGGTGCAGCACTCCTGTGTCTGGGGTGCTGGAAGAGCTGTGGGATTCAGGGACACCCTTCCTTGGGGGAATGTTACCAGCTGGCTGTGGTGTCTGTTTTGGGATTCTTGGATCACAGAACCATTCAGGTTGGAAAAGATCTCCAGGATCACTGAGATCTTGGAGATCAAGATCTCCACATCAAGCTGTACCTGATCCCCCCTTGTCCCCCAGCCCAGAGCACTGAGTGCCACGGCCAGTCCTTCCTTGGACACCCCCAGGGATGGGCACTGCAGCNCAGCGTGGACTGGCGAGTTCAGGCTGCTCCGAAGTGGCATTTCTCAAATATTTATAGTTTTCTGGTTTACTTCAGGTGGTAACTCATCCTTAATGTGTTGACCCTAAATTAGGAGGAAAAGGGTGTGGTAATCAGTCAGTCAAGTGTTTCCTGTGGATCAGAGTTCAGTCTCAGACCTAGTGGGACCAGATGGGACTTTTTGCATTTTTTTGACAGCTGTAATGAACAGGGCAGTGTTGTATTGATCAACTGGATGGGAAATTCCTGTAGCCTTCTGGAGCTTCTTTTTGTATTACAACAGCTCCAAGTCACCCTGCAGTTTACTGTGTCATCCCCATAGGCAGGGGGTGACCTGGGGTTGGGGCAGCTGTGGGGTGCAGCACTCCTGTGTCTGGGGTGCTGGAAGAGCTGTGGGATTCAGGGACACCCTTCCTTGGGGGAATGTTACCAGCTGGCTGTGGTGTCTGTTTTGGGATTCTTGGATCACAGAACCATTCAGGTTGGAAAAGATCTCCAGGATCACTGAGATCTTGGAGATCAAGATCTCCACATCAAGCTGTACCTGATCCCCCCTTGTCCCCCAGCCCAGAGCACTGAGTGCCACGGCCAGTCCTTCCTTGGACACCCCCAGGGATGGGCACTGCAGCCCTCCCTGGGCAGCCCCTGACAAGGCCTCACCCCCCTTTCCAGGCCCAAATTCCTCCTCCTGGCCAAGCTGAGCCTCCCCTGGCCCAGCCTGGGGCCGTTCCCTCTCCTCCTGGCCCTTGTTCCCTGGGAGCAGAGCCCGACCCCCCCCCGGCTCCCCCCTCCTGGCAGGGATTGCAGAGAATTCCAGGTGCCCCCTGAGCCTCCTTTTCTCCAGGCTGAGCCCCCTCCCCTCCCTCAGCTGCTCCTCACAGAACTGTCTTTCCCCAGATAAGTTGCCCTTCATTGCTTTGGGATCCCTCCTGGTGTCTTGGGCTGAGGAGCATCGATGCCATAGGGTGGGCAAAGGGGCAGCAAGACCCCTGTCACAGCCTGGCCCCTCTGCCTGCAGGGCAGCAGCTCCCAGCATGGAGGAGAAAACTCTAAAAAGCTCTAAACAAAGAAAACTAGCTGCTCCTGTGCCCTGTGGGCTTTGATTAAAGAAGTTATTGTGTGTAGGTGGTTGGACTTGCTAATTGGGGCAGGTTAATGGGGATCAGCCAGGTTCTGCCCGCCTGTGCCAGGGAAATAAATAAATAAGTCCATGAAATCCATTGTGCTGTAAACAGTTCTCAGGAAAGAGCAGAGAAAATGAAGTGAACTCTTCCAATGCATCATGGAATATTACTGTATTTCATTTACCGTGGCACCAATTAGATGAGAGCCTGTTCTATTAACGCACACCCTTGCAGATCCATGCTAAATTAACTGCTGGATCTTCACTACAGCAGTAAAGCGATTGATTTCTCCCCTTAATCAGTTTATTTCATTAGTTATACATTTATTTTTACATGCATTTTGCCGAGCTGCAGTGAAATGACCTATCAAGGTATGTGACATCATGGAGTGATTTGAATATTAACCAAATAGCTATTACAGCAGTGCTGGTGCTTAAAGATCATATGTAAATCAAATGTCAGGGGATAAAATTGCAGCAAGGGCTGTCAGAAAACAATTTAGCAGTGGTTAAAGGGACAGCTTGTGGCTGGGGAATGGTGAACTCTGTAAATGGATAATCTGCTTCCTGGTTCCATGGGAAAAATGGTGAACTTTTTGCTGTACTGTACTTTTTTGTTGTGTTAAATTAACTGTGCAGTTTGCAGTCTTTCCCTTTTGTATTCAACATCTGGCTCCTAAGCACAGTTGTAACTTTAAGGCTGAACTGGGCACGGAATAATTTCTGTTTCTGACCCAAGAAGCTGAAATACGTTAAATACACAAAGCTGTGAATAGTGAAAGGCAAAAATGGCTTTTCCAGCCCTGTAATTATGGGGAACGTGCCCCCAAGGGGGGAGGCAAGAAGGCTGGTGTCTGGTGATGCGTCTCATCTCCTGTATGGGAGGCAGGAGGTTGAGCTGTTCCTTTTCTCCTGCACAGCAAGGAGGTTTGGGGTGCTGGGGAGGGCCTGGAGCAGGTCTGGAAGCAACACACCCCATGTGCCAGCACCAGGACTGGGGGCATGTCCCCTGCACCCAGCCAGCCCCTCCCCTGGGCACTCTGCTCGTGGCAGTCCAGGCTCAGGGCTGGGATTGCCTTTTCCCACCAGAAATACCTTCCTCTGTGCCAGGAATGCCCAGTCCTGGTCTCCCCTTCCCTGGGCATCAGGCTGGGGCAGGGGGGGTTTGTCTGTGGGCAGAACCCAGGGAAAGGGGTGCAGATCTGCCCATCTGTCTTAATGCAGGTGTCCCACAAGCTGTCCCACCCCTGGGGTCCCAGCAGGGCAGGGGGCTCTTGCCTCAGCACCCACTGGCACCACCAAACCCTCACGGGGCAGGGGGATCCCCAGGCACGGACTGGTGCCACTTGTGTGTGTGAAAGTGCTGAAATGGAGCAGTTTGGGCAGCAGGGAGGCCCCTGGGCAGAGCTGAGTGTGGCACCACGAGCACCCAGCCATGGGTTTGTCTTTGAACCGTGAGGAAACAAAGCGTCAGCGACCAATAACCCAAGGCAGCCAAGGGAAAACCAGCCGTGGATCCCCCTGCCCAGCAAGTGTACAGGAGTGGGTTGTGGTGGGAGCTGTGCCACAAGACCACCCGGCCAGTGCTCCCTTCCCAGGGTTTAAATCCAGCTCCCATGTCCCTGGGGCACCAACTTACAAGATCCGTCTGCACAGAGTAAACATTGAAATTATATAATTAGCCCCTCAGAGAAAAGAATTCTAAATTCACAGGAGCTTAAAGTTGGGAGGGAAATATTAAAGCTCTTCCATCCTTCCCTCTCATCTCCAAATGTTGAGTGGTGTGGTGGGAGGGGAGAGATTCCAGGAGGGAGGGAAGGGAGGGCTGGATGTTTCTGGGCGTCCCGTAGAGCAACCTGAGCAAGGAGGGTCAGTCCTTTGAAGGCTCCAGGTGCCAGGGTGCAGCACAGTGTGGGTGGGCTCCAGCAGCCCCCGGGGAACAGGGGGACAAGGGAAGCATTTGGCCTGGGTCTGCTGGTGTCTAATCAAATGCCAGTGCTGGCAATAACCCGAGCTTATAAATGGGAATTGTAGTCCATCAAAATTGATTCCAGGGTAAATTGAATATTGAGTTAAATTCCAGAGCCCGGTGAAGGCTCTGCCTTCCCAGTCCAGCCCTGAAACAAATCCATCCCGAGTCGCCTGGATATACCATGCTGCTGTCTGACCTTGGGTTACTGCAGTAACCTTAAGTGCACAGTAATACACTTTCAGTCACTGTTCAATGCTCAGGGGAATGGTTTAAGGCCCTTGGCTGGAGTGAATATTTTTATGCAGGCTATAATTTCTTTCGAGACCTTCGCCAGCAGCCAGGCAGCCTTCAGAGCGTCCTTCCTGCTGCCTCTGGAGCTCCGTGGGGTGAGGATGCCACGGAAGGGGATGTCCATGCAGGACAAGCGTGCTGGGACACTGCTCCAGGTCTGGAGGATGCTGATGGAGGGAGAGGCTCGGGGCAGGTGAGGGGCTGTGACCAGACCACCCTCCAGGTTGGGCAACCTTCCAGGACCTTTCCATGGCCTCCAGGGGAAGGTGGGCATTGGACTGAGCGTGGCCACGCTCCCCTGGGCAAGGCTGGAAACAAGAAGGAAGAGGGAGAAGAATAAAAAATGCCTCCAAGGGGACACGTGGTTTCTCTCCTCCACCTCTCTCTGGGATGCCACCAGCACCCCATCAACGCCCTTTCCCCTGGGAAAGCTTCCCTGTCTTGGCTTTGGCCCCAGCTTGGGAACATGACACCAGAGAACCCTCTTTCCCTCGGGGCTCCTTGGCCTTGGTGCTGCCTGTGGGCTGGGAAGTGTTGGTATGGACAACCCATGGGGCTGTTGGGGCTGCTGCATCCCTGTGGTCCCTCCTGTGCTTTCTGTGCTGGGCAGCCCAGCTGTCCTGTCCTGTCCTGGGAGAGGTTCTGTCCCTGCTCCCTGCCTGGCTCTGCACCTGGGACTTCATTGGAATGGAGATTATGCTAAATTCAGTTAAGCTGGACAAATGTTCACTGGAGACCCAGAGAAGAAACCCCGAAACTGATTTTCATCTGTGGATCAGGCAAAATTTGATTCACAGTTCAATTCTCCAAAGGGGAAAATTCGCACAGAATCCCTGCTTAGATTTTATTTTAAGCAAATCCTATAAAAATCCATCTAAAGGAGATGGTGACTCCATCTTTCAGATCCTGCACACTGTATCCGGGAACACGAGTTCTGCTTTTATATAATAAAAAATGTAGAGTTTCCTCATGTTGCCATATGTTTTTGCATTTATCCGTGCACTTGCTATAACCCTCTCTGTGGTGTGTGCCTACAGAGCTCTCTGTGTCAGCATTGAAATGCATCGAGCCGGTATCATTCATGCAAAAAATGAGCCTAAAATATCCCTGAAGAGGGGAATATAATAGAATACAATTGTATCATTTAAAAAACTTTACATCATATTACATAGTCAAAAAGATAATGTATGCTACGAGGGAGGAAGTCAATGAAATATTGTGTTAACTCTTTAGTTGCCCCGGCTGCAACAAGCAGTATTGGCTCAGCATCCCTCCCCAGCTCAGCATCCTCATCCTCCTCAGCCCACCCTGTCCCTGTGCTGGGCTGTGGCCACCCTTGGGTGGGATGTGTTCCTGCCTCTCCTGTGGAGCCCTTGGCTTCCAGTTTTCCCTTGCAGGATGAGGTGTCCTGACAGCATTTGTCCATTCCCTGCCTTCTGCTTTGGCTGGAAAACCCTGGTGGGGGGGTGGAGTGTGGCCCCACAGAGCTGTGTGTCTAGTGGGGAGTTACCCCTCCTGCATGTGGGGACCGAATGGGCACCTTGTGCCAGGTGTTTTGGGGAAGGTGGCATCGCCCAGCTGGTGTCACCGAGTGGCCACAGCAGCTCTGTGCCCGTGGGACCCCCCTCGCCCCCTCCAACTCAAACCTGCCACTCCCTCGCTGGCTTAAAAAGGAATATTTTCCTCTCTTGGAGTACTATCTGTTCCCAAATCATGTATAAAACATTTGCAGAAACCACTTACTCCTCATGTATTTTTTATGAGTCCGATCTGAAGTTAAAATATATAAACATAAAAATATCAAGAAGTACTTTAGGAAAAAAAAAGTTATTTCATAAAATATCAGGAGACCAATTTAGAACCTCTCCGGAGCCTCTGCTTTCCCGTGCAGCCCAGCCTGAGCCCATCTGGCTTCTCACACCAGTGGGGACCCTTCCCAGGGCTTATCCAGCCCCTCTGGCAGGCTCAGCCTTTCACACTTGAGAAATAAACCCCATAATTCTATTTAATCCAGGGGATAATCTTTTTTGTAATGTGCCAGGACAAAGATGGGAAGTTTTATTTCCAGAAGACCAGACTAAGGCAGTTTTGTGCTGGCAGGAGAGGCAAATTGTTCACAGAACCCAACAGCATCTTCCAACGGGGGCATTCTCTGGGAGCATCCTGGGGGAGTGGGGCCAAGCCAGGCCTCTCCTGCCTCCCCACCAGTTCCCAGACCTGCTAACGAGGAGGAATTTACAGGCACTCCCAGTGGCTGAAGATTTATTTTTTCCTTTTCAAGGACATGCATCCTTGAAGCCTCCTCCTGCCGTGGATCATGTCAGGCTCTGGCAGAGCAGTGCCGGGTGCTGCTCCCCGGGCTGGATTTCTGGGGTGTTCCAAGCCCTGCAGACCCTTGGTTGCAGCCCCTCGTTCCCACCACATCCCCTCAGCCCAGCCTGGCCTGGTGCTGCTGTGAGATCCACCCCAGGGACCCTCCTGGCTGCTCGTGCCTCTCCTGCTCCTCCCGAACAACCTCGATGCCTCCACACCCTTCCCCAGACTCTGCTGGTCAGGGACGCCTCTTGCTGTCAATTTCCGGAGAAGTTGGTGTTTATTTTCGCCATTTTTCTCCCTGATGAGCCGAGCTGGAGTTAATTGGGGGAATTGCCATCTGTATCTGTCACTGTGCTCTGTTTGCTGAATACTTTGTGCTTCTTTCCCACGAAATCATCTCTTTGGTTTCTGTTTTTCCCTTTCTTGTGTTTAATTGGGAAAAGAAAAGAACCCAAGCCCCAGCAGGGCCAGACTTTGCATTAAGTCCCAGTGAGGCACCAGCTGTGGTTCTCAGGGAGCTCCCAGAGCCTGGGCAGCCCAGATCTGTGCTGAACCTCTTCAGCGGATGTGCTATGGGATATTGTCCAGCAAAAATCCCACACAGGGCAATGCAAAAGGCTTTTCCCTTCCCTTGCCCTCCCTCTTGGAGTCCTTGAATCCCTCCTCAGAAAAGCAAAGTGTTATTTCACATCAGGGCAGTTTTCCTGGAAACCCCTGAGACAAAACCTTGCTTTGGTAGGTAAAAATTGCTACTTTTGTTAATTTTGCCTTTAAGCGTTATCAGTTAAATATTGTTTCTTTAAAAATGTATTTAATTTAAACTAAAATGCTGGAAATTTCCTTTTGAGGGCACTTTTTTTTCATGCACATGAATATTAATGCCTTTCTCTGAGAGATCTACTTGAAAAAAACAAGAATAAATTAAATACCTACAGATTTTTCTAATTCCTCTTTTTGGTGACATGCCGTCATTACATCAAATTACCGAGATGTGCTCCCATTTTTTTTGTGTGTGTGAAAATTATGGAATATAAAGTATATGTAAATGCAGCAAAAGGCTGTGAAGAAAGAACAGGGACAGGGGAGGCATTAGGTATTCAGCCAGCATCGTCGTGAGCCAATTAATCAAGCAGTGGCGAGGAAAGATGCAGAAACGATGAGTTCGCCCTTCATGTTGATGAGGCCGGTCCAGGGCAAATGCTGCTGCACCTGAGCTCGTAGTTAGGCATGCAGAAAGGAATCATGGGAATATCTTCACGCCTTTGTCTTTCTCGTGAAGGATGGAAAATGTCAAGCTGTTGTTTGGCTGCATGTGGGAGACTCGCTGAGAATTCACAGTCTGGCGAAGCAGCTTTAACTCTTTGTGGCCGGGCTGTGCTGGCACATCTGCACCCAGCGCCCGGGGCTGAGGCAGGGAAGGGGCTCTCTGCTCAGGGTTTTTGTCCTCTGCCTCTCCTCCCGCCTGTGCCCCGCTCAGGGGGTGCAGAGGGAAGCAGCCGTGTGCCCCCAGCCCACCCTCTGCTCTCCCAACACTGTTTTACCTGCTGACCTCTGTCCACCCGGCAGCTCCAGCACCGACTGCTCTTCCCACCAAACCAGCAGCTCAGGACAGCGACAAGGGCCCTCCCAGCCTGGGGTGTTTCCCCTTCCTCTTGCTCTGGGCAAGCATAATGTTTCGAACCTCACCAAAACCAAGAGCAGGGACAGGGTGGTGTCTGCAGGGGGGGCTGGCCCGAGGCTGTGACCCCCCCCATGTCCAGATATCCTTTCATTGTCGTGCCTGTGGTTTTCCCAGGCTGGTTCCTTGGGTGCTGGCAGAGGGGATGGGGGTGCACAGAGCTCTGGTTGGCAGTGGTGGGAGAAAGACCCCGTTCCTGGGGATGTGCTGTGGAGGTTCCTGCAGCGTGGGGACCACACGTGGATTTGGGAAGTGTTCCAGAGGGGGGGCTGTCCTGAGAACCAAGCGATTCCATCGCACACAGACAGGCTCTGTGTACCCTGGGCAGTCCCAGCGAGGGGCTCCTGGAGCCATTCCCACCATTTTCCTGCCCTGGATCAGGGCTTTGCATCACAGGGGTGCAGATGGGAAGACACTTTGTCCACCTCCCTCACTCGGAGCATTGTGAGTCTCTGTTCCTTCTCACTCCCCTGTGGACTCCATCCTGGTGCCCCTGTTGCCAAGCCTGGAACAGCCTCAGCTGCTCCTCACTTTTGCTGAATTGGTGACAGAAATTGTATCCTGCCCATCACAAATGATGGTTTTTTCCTACAAACCGTTTGTTTTTCCTTCAGCATCATGATATTGTTGGCCCAATTTCAACTTTTAATCTGGAATAACTCTGAGATCCTTTCCTCCTGACACACCAGCAATTCCTCAATTACATTGAACTGCAGAGGCTGTACTCTGCACCTGGATCCAGCAGATAAACTCCTGTTTCTCTCAACAAATTCTAGCATTTTCCAAGATCTTTGCCGTTCAGATTCTGCCCTCTAATGCATTCAAAGATTGCAAATTTAATAATTATATTTTCCCATCACGCAGGTCAGATAGTGAATAGCACTGGATATAGGACAGAGCTATCCCAAAGTTCTCATTTCATCCAGCCATCACTGACTAGTCTCCAACTGCAGTTTTTCAACAGGTTTTACCCTCACCAAATAGTATTTTCATCTTGACTCTGATTGCTCAGCTTGCTTGTGAGAATCTCATATAAGACGGTGTCAAAAATCTTATTAAAGTCAAGATAGGACATTTACTGCTTCTTTTCTATCCAGAAGGCCTATTACCCTGTCGCAGATGAAAATTAGATCGGTTTGCCACGATTTGTTCTTGACAAACCCATGTTGGCTGCTACTCACCCTGTTATCTTCTTGGTGCTTATAAATAGTTTGTTTGATCATTTGTTCCAATATTTTTCTGGGAACTGAAGTTGAACTGACTTAAACTGATGATAATTTCCCAGCCTCTCCTTCCCCTTTGCAGAGCAGGCAGAGCAAAGCAGTGTTCAGTGCCTGCTGTGCTCTCACCAGCACTTGGGACCACCAGGACCCACAATGAGTTCCCCCCTCCACTTCTACATGCCCTGGCATTCATCGTGCCAGCTTTGTTATGGAAAAGTAGGTTCACAGCCCCCACATTTCCTGCACCACCCCTCCATCTCCTTCCCTTCCTGCTCCTCAGCATCAGCTCCTTCCCACAGTCTCCCCTGTCACAGAGCAGGGAGATGCTCCATCCTGAGCCTGTGCTGGATCAGGGACCCCTCAGTCCTTCCCTCCCTCTCTTGGTTCCTTGGGACAGGCACCCTTTGGTCCTGCCCGTCCTTGTGTGGTGGATGCTCAGCTCCAGGGGGATGGACTGGTGCTGCCTCTGGGGAATGTTCCTTGGAATCCTCAATGGCTCCACACTGCTGGATTGAAATGGAACGGGAAGGGATGGATATTGGAGATGGGCAGAACACAAGGTCTGCTGCCAGAGGCTTCTCATTATATGAAGAAACCTTTCCTTGTTTTTAATTAAATATAAAGACTATCTTACAGTTATAATTAGTACCAGGTGGCCAAGGATTAAAGGGGTAGCATCAAAGGCTTGCCTGAGAAAAGCAAAGGCCAGGTTTGCTCCTCCACCATAAATCACTAGGAATCTCTGTTCTCTGGATACTCCCTGTTGGATGAGGTGCTTCCAGTGCTGCTGGATCCAGTTGGAAGCTCTCACTCTTGCAAAATCTCTCGTCTTCTTCCAAAGTAAGAGGAGCAGAAGGATGATGGCTAATAAATACCAGTTTGCTGGGATCAAAAGTTTCTGTGGAAGGGTCAAAGATGTCCAGCCTGGAGAAAGCTCATTCGAGGTTGAGTTACTCCTGGATGCTGAGAGTCAGGTGGAAATGGACCATCCTGTTCCCATCCCCAGGGTGGCTTTTTGGGCTGCTTTTGTGGCCAGTTTAAATATCTGGGCTGGATACTTCTGGCCCAGCTGGGCCTGGACAGGGGGAGCTGCTGGCAGGACTGGCAGTGACATCTCACCCTGGCTCTGGGCTGCACAGGGCATTCCCCCTCACCAACCAGGCAGAGATGCAGGCAGAGATTTAGGGAGCAATGAGCAAAAGCAGCAGCAGGAGCCTGTGTTGCTTTGGGGTGGGTGACCTGGCTTGGTGGAAGCCAGGTGGGTGTCTCTCCCAAGCTCAGACTATGATTTCTCCCTGTCTTTAATTTTATTAACCATCTCATTTGGTTTGCTCTGCTCAGACCTTGCACAGCCCACCAGTGCCACGGGGGGAGCTGACAAATCCATCCCTGTGATGGATCGTGCTGCCTCCTCCTCTGCCTGGCTCACCCACCCCAGCAGTTTCTGCCTGGCCCCACTGCCCACCTGGACAGACCCCGGCCCCGAGGGGCCCCCAGGGCTGTGCCACCATGGGAAGGGGCTGCATTATTTACACCCTGGGCTCCTGTCCCTGGGGAAAGTCACACAAACACGCAATATGCTCTGACACAAATAGTGTTTATAAAATATTGCTCCTCTGGGACCATCCTGCCGACAGTCATCAGGATGCTACTGGTTGCAATAAAATAGAGCAGCTCTGATACTCCTCATGAGAGTGCTGGAGTCTGTTCCTGGCAGAGCCAGGCTTGCTGGCCAAGCTCCCCGGTGAGGCAGCTGATGGGAAGAGAGCTGCTTTCCCTGCCTGTGTGGTGCCTGGCTGGCATACACAGCCTAATAAACCCTACGTGGCTCTGCCAGACCTTCCCGTGCACACAGAGCAGCCCTGAGCCCTGGCTGTGACTGTGAAGTGGAAATGTGAGCTCTGCTCTGGAATCCAGAGGATTCTGTAGTCGGGGTGAGATGTGATAACATCGTTGCTGGACTTGGTGATCTTAAAGGTCTTTTCCAATCTTAATGATTCTGTGGTTCCTTGCTGTCTGCACATCCGAACACTGCAGGGAAGTTCTCACGGAGGATGGGGACACCATCACCAAAGTGTGGTAGGGGGAGCTGTGTCCTGCCTTGCTGCATCCCACGTGCAGCCACAGGCCTGGCTGGTGCCCGATGTTTACTGTGAGCACCCACCTCTGGCACCAAACCCTGGGAGAGGGGAAGCACAACTAGATGTCATCCAGGGGAACACCAGGGAAATGGGAGCCCCGTTGCCAGGAGCAGCCTGTGCGCCGATTGCAGCATAATTCATTCCACAATGTATAAGAAAAGTTGAGTTATTTGGACATGTGACATTTATTTAGTTACATATCTCCTGTGGGAGGTTTCCAGGGCCATTAATGTAGTGTATTTGCATGGCTAGTTTACATGCCTTTGCTTGTTATTGCTGTCTATATTCCATGCACCTCACACTCAATTTCAATTCAAAGTTTGGCAGTTGAGGTGTCACGACTAAAAAATGGAATGGCCTCCCTCANGCTTTGTTATGGAAAAGTAGGTTCACAGCCCCCACATTTCCTGCACCACCCCTCCATCTCCTTCCCTTCCTGCTCCTCAGCATCAGCTCCTTCCCACAGTCTCCCCTGTCACAGAGCAGGGAGATGCTCCATCCTGAGCCTGTGCTGGATCAGGGACCCCTCAGTCCTTCCCTCCCTCTCTTGGTTCCTTGGGACAGGCACCCTTTGGTCCTGCCCGTCCTTGTGTGGTGGATGCTCAGCTCCAGGGGGATGGACTGGTGCTGCCTCTGGGGAATGTTCCTTGGAATCCTCAATGGCTCCACACTGCTGGATTGAAATGGAACGGGAAGGGATGGATATTGGAGATGGGCAGAACACAAGGTCTGCTGCCAGAGGCTTCTCATTATATGAAGAAACCTTTCCTTGTTTTTAATTAAATATAAAGACTATCTTACAGTTATAATTAGTACCAGGTGGCCAAGGATTAAAGGGGTAGCATCAAAGGCTTGCCTGAGAAAAGCAAAGGCCAGGTTTGCTCCTCCACCATAAATCACTAGGAATCTCTGTTCTCTGGATACTCCCTGTTGGATGAGGTGCTTCCAGTGCTGCTGGATCCAGTTGGAAGCTCTCACTCTTGCAAAATCTCTCGTCTTCTTCCAAAGTAAGAGGAGCAGAAGGATGATGGCTAATAAATACCAGTTTGCTGGGATCAAAAGTTTCTGTGGAAGGGTCAAAGATGTCCAGCCTGGAGAAAGCTCATTCGAGGTTGAGTTACTCCTGGATGCTGAGAGTCAGGTGGAAATGGACCATCCTGTTCCCATCCCCAGGGTGGCTTTTTGGGCTGCTTTTGTGGCCAGTTTAAATATCTGGGCTGGATACTTCTGGCCCAGCTGGGCCTGGACAGGGGGAGCTGCTGGCAGGACTGGCAGTGACATCTCACCCTGGCTCTGGGCTGCACAGGGCATTCCCCCTCACCAACCAGGCAGAGATGCAGGCAGAGATTTAGGGAGCAATGAGCAAAAGCAGCAGCAGGAGCCTGTGTTGCTTTGGGGTGGGTGACCTGGCTTGGTGGAAGCCAGGTGGGTGTCTCTCCCAAGCTCAGACTATGATTTCTCCCTGTCTTTAATTTTATTAACCATCTCATTTGGTTTGCTCTGCTCAGACCTTGCACAGCCCACCAGTGCCACGGGGGGAGCTGACAAATCCATCCCTGTGATGGATCGTGCTGCCTCCTCCTCTGCCTGGCTCACCCACCCCAGCAGTTTCTGCCTGGCCCCACTGCCCACCTGGACAGACCCCGGCCCCGAGGGGCCCCCAGGGCTGTGCCACCATGGGAAGGGGCTGCATTATTTACACCCTGGGCTCCTGTCCCTGGGGAAAGTCACACAAACACGCAATATGCTCTGACACAAATAGTGTTTATAAAATATTGCTCCTCTGGGACCCTCCTGCCGACAGTCATCAGGATGCTACTGGTTGCAATAAAATAGAGCAGCTCTGATACTCCTCATGAGAGTGCTGGAGTCTGTTCCTGGCAGAGCCAGGCTTGCTGGCCAAGCTCCCCGGTGAGGCAGCTGATGGGAAGAGAGCTGCTTTCCCTGCCTGTGTGGTGCCTGGCTGGCATACACAGCCTAATAAACCCTACGTGGCTCTGCCAGACCTTCCCGTGCACACAGAGCAGCCCTGAGCCCTGGCTGTGACTGTGAAGTGGAAATGTGAGCTCTGCTCTGGAATCCAGAGGATTCTGTAGTCGGGGTGAGATGTGATAACATCGTTGCTGGACTTGGTGATCTTAAAGGTCTTTTCCAATCTTAATGATTCTGTGGTTCCTTGCTGTCTGCACATCCGAACACTGCAGGGAAGTTCTCACGGAGGATGGGGACACCATCACCAAAGTGTGGTAGGGGGAGCTGTGTCCTGCCTTGCTGCATCCCACGTGCAGCCACAGGCCTGGCTGGTGCCCGATGTTTACTGTGAGCACCCACCTCTGGCACCAAACCCTGGGAGAGGGGAAGCACAACTAGATGTCATCCAGGGGAACACCAGGGAAATGGGAGCCCCGTTGCCAGGAGCAGCCTGTGCGCCGATTGCAGCATAATTCATTCCACAATGTATAAGAAAAGTTGAGTTATTTGGACATGTGACATTTATTTAGTTACATATCTCCTGTGGGAGGTTTCCAGGGCCATTAATGTAGTGTATTTGCATGGCTAGTTTACATGCCTTTGCTTGTTATTGCTGTCTATATTCCATGCACCTCACACTCAATTTCAATTCAAAGTTTGGCAGTTGAGGTGTCACGACTAAAAAATGGAATGGCCTCCCTCAGAAATGAAATAATTTTGTTGTTCAGTTCCGAGCGATTTTGTAATTTCATGCTTGTGTATGATAATTTTATGCTGTCCTGCTCCACGTAACTCAGCTCTGCCAAGCCCTGACAGGTGATAAATACAATCTTTTCCACCCGGCGTGCGACAGGCCGGGATGAGGAGAAGGGGAAAAAAAGGTGGCGATTTCCCATCTGAGGTCCTGGTGCAGCCGGAGCCGCTGCAGCTCCAGCCTTTCATCATTTCACGCCTGGATTCCAGCACGGAGCCCCTCCGCTGCAGCAGGGGGACCCAGGGGTCAAGGAAAGTGTCCTGGCGATGGAATGATGCTGGAGAGGAGCCAGGCGGTGTGTCTGTGAGGGGGGAAGTGATGACTTTGGTGTGTCCCCGCGCGCGGGCTCCGGGACGTGGCCGTGATTTAGAGCCCAGCCTCTCTCTAATGGAGTTCAATAGAACTGTAACCTTTTGGAGAAATTATTTTTACAAATCTGTTAAACATTTGAAAGACAGCAATTTCCAATAAAAGAATATGAGTCCTTAACATTTATCACCGGGCTACGGGTTTTATAACTGTTACTTCATATTGTTCTTGTAAAAAATGTTTCTCCTCCTGAGAGCAGATGAGTCAAAAGACTATTAAGGAAATGCCAGAGGTACAAGGGGGATCTAATGGGTGCCAATAAAATGAAAGCAGAAGCAAACCATTTAAATTAAATTCAAGTGGTGATGAGAATCATCATTTCAGCTACAAACCTGGAAAGCTAAACACCATTCAGGAGCTCTGCAGCCTCTCTGAGCCTCAGCAAACACCCTGCTCGGCACCAGCAGCAGTGTGGGATCAGCAGCAGAGATGAGCCCAGATGCAACCTGGTGCTGGACAGGGATTGGCAGTGGTGCCTTACCCAGCTTTATCCTGGTGTCAGGGATGGAGGAGATGGATTCTGAGCATCCCTGGGCAAGCAGGAGAGCTGCTCCCACACTGGAGGCTTTTGGGGAAAGCTGCTGAGCTGCAGGCAAGGAGCAGCATTAACAGCTGAAGCTCTGGGAGAGGCGTTGGGCAATTCTCTGCAGCAGGGGCCGAGCCACCCTTTTGGGAACAAAGCCTTCGGTGGTGGGATCTCACTCGAGGTCTTGGTTTGTTCAGGGTGCATCTTCCCTTAGCCCTGCTCTCGGTGCCATGTCCCATCCTCATGCTCCTATTGCAGTGGACTGTGGGATTTCCAGGGGCTGATGGTGGAAAACACTCCGTGTCCAGCTGCTGATGGCAGGAGGAGAGTGCAGCCGGGCCAGGGTCAGTGCAGCCCTCTCCATCCCTGCCTCCATCCCTCCCTGCTTCCCTCTCTGCCTCCCTCCCTGGCTGGTGGCCAGCAGCCAGCCCAGGCATCCGGCCACGTCCCATCTGCTGCCCAGCCCATGCCGGGAAACGCCGCTCACGTCTTTGCTTCAGTCAAGGAAAATTGCTTCCAGTCCTGAATTACCAGTGAGGGCAATTTCCCTGTCTCTCCTTATGGAATTTAAGCCATTTAAAGAAAACGTTGGAAAAAATCCCGATTTTTTTCCCCCTTTCTTTTCTCTTTCATCTGCCCCGCCGTGTGCTGGGGGTCTGTGGGAGGTGCTGCATGTCTGGAGGGATGGGGATGTTCTTCCTGCCCTGGCTGGGAGCACCACAAAGGATTTTGGGGCTGACTTGGTCAGCTTGGCTGGATGGATCAGGGCAAGGGGCACAGCCAGCAGCTCTCGGCTGCCTTGGTTGACGTGGAGGGGGAATTACCTCCCTCTCCAAACAAGCATTGACTTGGTCATTTATTTCATCCCAAAGCTAATTGGAAAATATGTTTAAAAAATTTGGAGGGATTTTTTTTATGATTCTTAAAAAGGTACTGCGTCATTTTGGGGTTTTCAAAAATTATTTTCATATTAACAATGCAGGTGTATGTGCAAAGAGAGAAATCTGTACACAAAAGGAAGCTTTTGGCAAGACTCATGGAATCATTTAAGTTGGAAAAGACATCCAGCGTCATTGAGTCTGGGCATTAGTGACAACTGGAATATTTGTGTTTTCTTTTCATGTTCATATCACTTTCACTCTGGGATAACCAGAAAGGTGACTGTCTTTGCTTTGGCCAGCAAGCTGAGAGTTCCACGGCTGCCGAGCTTGGATGTCCAGCCTTGTGACAACCCAGAACCAACACCTGGCTTTGGGCTTTGCACACAGCATCCATCTTTTGGGCACCTTTTGGATTTCCCTGTGGAATGTGTGCCAGGAAAAGAGGCTGTGAGAGAGCCTGAATGTGCAAGCGGGGCAGTGATGAGCCTGGCAAGGCAGTGGGTGGCCCAGAACACGGCTGCCATTGTCACCTCTGTGCCACCACACGCCAGCCAGGGCCCTGGAGGGTGACACAGCACAGCCTTCTCTCCATGTCCCTCAGTGTCTGCACTAATGACTTGCAGGAGGTACAAGTGTGCATCACACCTGCTGCTCCCGCCCTCACCCTGTTGTCTGCAAATACATTTTTCTAAAGGACACACATGAAAGAGATTCTGAATCAACATGCCTACATCTCTGTTAACGTGGGTTACCCTTAACCAGGAGGTCACTTCATATCACTGTGCTCACAAGACCAAAAATAATGTATTCAGCACAAACCACATGTCTGAGCAGGTCTGGGCCCTCACGGTGCATCAGCTCCCTACCTCCTCAGGAGCAATCTGGGGGGATTTACGGGTGTCTTGTTACTCTGATGGTATTAAAAATAGCTGGGAAGTGCCCAAGATAGAAGGGCTATGAAAGTCTCCCTTGTGTCCCTGATGTGAGGGTGCTCATGGCGCAGCAGTTAACAGATCTTTAATGCACAATTAGGGCTTTCTTAATATATATGTGCAGGCTCAGCCCATTCTTTGGTGGCATCAAGAATGTCTTGGTGCCTCCTGGTGGAGCCCATGGATGCTTGGTCTTCCTCATCCATATATCTCTTAACTGTGGGTTTATTTCTGGGATGGTCTCAGATGCTGTAAATGCTCCACATTGCCCCTGAGGCTTCAGCAGGATAGGTGGGACCTTCCAGGCAGGATCTGGGCTCTGGGCTGGGAAGGACTGAGGAGCAGAGACACGTTCCAGGTCATTGTGCTGACGGCAGCACAGGGCACCCTCCATCCCAGTGCAGACACCGGGCAGGTCCCTGTGCATGGGCACAAGTTCTCCAGCAGAGTCCCCTCTGCAGGGGAACAGGCATCCTTCACCTGAGCACACCCAGTGCTGGTGTGTTTGTGTGCTGGAATATTTAGGGGGAAGGAGCTGCCTGCCAAGGATATGCCTGAGCTGGAGAGATCATGTGTCCAGACTGAACCTGATCGGAATTGATGAGCCTCTGAAACCCTCCTGATGCATTTCTCTGGTTCCTAAGTAAGGGAACCTCAGAGCAAAGCGCTGCTTCAAGCCATAACCAAGGTTCACCAGACACTCTGCTCCCAGCCCTACAGAGCATTGTCACGAAAACTCATCCTGTTCGTGCTGCTCCTCCTCCCCCAGCCCTCACACAGGCTTGCTGGCTTGGGGAAGCCATGGAGCCAGTGAAGTGCAACTCCAAACTTACAGGGAAGCGTGGTTAGAGCCAGCTCAGGGTGCTCCATCACCCAGCTGTCCTCCATATGAGCCACCTGACAGCACCGAAAACACTCTTCCCCCCAATTTTCCCTTGTCCAGTGCCCTGACACGAGTGGCAGTGTCCATCACCAGCCAATGGGAGCTCAGGGCCCACAGGGATCTCTGTGTGGCTCTGTGTGATGGGGGGTGCCTGCAGCCCCACTGGGCCCATTTAGTCATCTGGGAGTGAGCCACTTCTCCCATGACATGGAAATTCTGGGTATTTCTTCTGAGGCTGGGGCTGTTGGCTGCATCTGATCACAGGATGCTGCTCTGGAGTAACTGGGCACTTGCCACTTGAGAGAGGGTTTATCAGTCCCCTGTGTGTATGTGTGTGTGCAGCTCTTGGAGCATGTTCCACTGCTCCCAGCTCTCTCCNCACGAGTGGCAGTGTCCATCACCAGCCAATGGGAGCTCAGGGCCCACAGGGATCTCTGTGTGGCTCTGTGTGATGGGGGGTGCCTGCAGCCCCACTGGGCCCATTTAGTCATCTGGGAGTGAGCCACTTCTCCCATGACATGGAAATTCTGGGTATTTCTTCTGAGGCTGGGGCTGTTGGCTGCATCTGATCACAGGATGCTGCTCTGGAGTAACTGGGCACTTGCCACTTGAGAGAGGGTTTATCAGTCCCCTGTGTGTATGTGTGTGTGCAGCTCTTGGAGCATGTTCCACTGCTCCCAGCTCTCTCCTGGGGTCTCAGCTAGGAATGGCCCTGGTCACATCCCTGTGACAGAAGTTCCCTGAGGTGGCACTTTGGGGTGTTTCAGTCATGGCATTAAGCCCAGATGTGTGGGGGCCCAGCCCCTTCCCCAGGCTGGCGCTTCCCAAATTAACTCCATACGTAACATTGCTCTGTACAGAGCAACAAATTAGGGTTGATTTTTTTTTTGTTTTAGGCATATTTTTACTTGTCGCATATTTAATGTCTCTCTGAAAATATAAATAAAACATACGTAACCATTAGAAATCCTTAGAATCTGGGAAGCGCCTAAGAATTTATTTGTTTGCTGGAGGATCATACATATTGTANTGGCCCTTTGGGGTGTTTCAGTCATGGCATTAAGCCCAGATGTGTGGGGGCCCAGCCCCTTCCCCAGGCTGGCGCTTCCCAAATTAACTCCATACGTAACATTGCTCTGTACAGAGCAACAAATTAGGGTTGATTTTTTTTTTGTTTTAGGCATATTTTTACTTGTCGCATATTTAATGTCTCTCTGAAAATATAAATAAAACATACGTAACCATTAGAAATCCTTAGAATCTGGGAAGCGCCTAAGAATTTATTTGTTTGCTGGAGGATCATACATATTGTATTAAAACTATATAAAGGGTTTAATAAAATGGCAAAAATAAAGCCAGAGCGAAGGCTCTCAATCTGCGCTGAGAGGAGGGAAGTGATCTTTCTTTGATGCCTATTAAATGTTCCAGCAGATGAAACCCTATATTCTGCCAGGAAATGAGTTTGCCACGAGCCGATTGGGCGCTGTCGTGTGTGCTCGACTCTACCACTGTCATTCCTCTTCTTCGAGCAGCAATACATTACGCCGCCTCCATTTTTCATTCCTCACTGCCCGAAATGCAAATTTTCTCTCTGTTGTTTATATTAGGTTTTCAAATATATGGAAATCCAGATATCTGGAGGAAAATGTCAGGGCCAGGAATACTCGTGATCTGTCTTTCCCCCAGCCTGACACTTTTCTCCATCACTTATGCGGGAGCCTGTGAGGAGCGTTAGAGGTGGTGAGGGGCTCAGTGTGCTGTGGCCATGGGGGTTCAGTGCTGTTTTGGGGGGCAGGAGTGCTGGGGTTCAGTGTTTGCATGGAGTTCTCACCTCTGTAAAGCTGAACCTGTGGCCTGGGGAGGGAAAAATCCATGTTGTGCAAGGACAGCACTGAGTGAAGGGAAGCCAAGTGACAACAGAGCAGGAGCCACGGGAGAGGGGTGGGCTCTGCCTGGGGGCCCAGCCTGGACACTGCCCGTGGCTCAAGGAGCTCGGAAGGATGTTTGTAAGGCGGGCTGGTCACTAGAAAGGGCTCCCAAGGACCCTGTCCTCACACCCTGAGTCTGCTGGGGTTGGTGAGAGGGGCTGGGGGCTCTCAGCAATTACATCCACATCGATGCTGCTGCTGCCACTGCAGAGGGGAGATGTCAGTGAGGCACCAGGTGGGAACAGGTCATGCAGCTTCAGGAGAAGTTTATGGCCAGGGCAGGCTGAGCTGCCACAGTCTCCCTCAGGTTTCTCAAATAAGAGGTGTACAAATGGTCTTCACTAAGGACAGACGTGGCCTTGCAGAGCAGAGAGCACTGAGGCTGTCAGCTCAGGGGTGTTTGTGAACTGCTCATCTCACCTCACCGACCTACCCTACCCCTGCTACTGCTTCCTTTCTGTGGTGGTCCAGCCCACAGGACTCTGCTGGTTTATACTGGGCAGACCCAGATCTGTCTTGCTCTCAGCCTGGTTCCAAGTCACAGCTTCTCAAAAACTCTCCACTGCCAAAACCTGGGTACACAAAGAGGCTGCTCCCAGCAGCTCAGCCCTTGCTGGTGGCACTGCCGTGGGTTTCAGGTTAGATGAGCACAGTTCCTGTCATCAGGCACTTTGCCATCCTCTGCCAGACTGGGAGGGAGCAGTGCAGGTGTGAGGGAAAGGGACAGGCTTCCATGGGGGCACAGACTGTGACTGACACATGGATAATGAATGTGAATTGCATCCATTGCTCCTCTATGAACAACAGCTATTTTAGGCTCTGGCAGCTTGAGAGGATGATCTGAAGGTAAAAATCACTGTCTCCCAGTGGTGGAGACAGCCTGATGTGCCTCAAATGGTTTCACCAGAATCCTTCTAGCAGGTACCAGAAGGCTGAATAAGCAGGAAACCATCACCAGAGTCAGTACATTTGTTCCTCGTACCCCTCTGAAGCCCTGTCCACAGTGCTGTGGTTATGTGACTCAAGACATGCCCAGATTTGTCTTCCCAGTGTGCATCAGGAAGCACACCTGGCAAAGGCAGATCTGATCCAAGGGAGTATTTCGAGAAGAGGACTTGCATCCTCCATCATCTCAGCTGGAGACGCTGGTGTTTCCCACAGAGCAGTGTTAATATTCCCTGTGCCTGGAGCAGCAGCACCAGGCGACTCCAGCCCTCTCCCCCTCAGCTCCCCCTTCCCAGGCTGTGCATTTTGGCAGACTTCTTGTTCCAAACCAGTGGACCTTGTAATGCCTCGGAATGCATAATCCAAACCTGCCTCCCTAGAAAAGGCAGGAGCTGGGACAAAGCACTGGGTACCTTCTCTCCTTTAGTTACCAGTCTGAGCTGCCTGGAAGAAAAAGGGGGTTTCTTGATGTTCTTATTTTCCTCCTCCCCTGCCCTGCCCCACTGAGTCCCCTGGATCCACACACTGCCCAAGCCTTGAGGAGCTCCAAGGCTGCATTCCCTGCTCAGAATGAGCCAGCTCTGCACCCTCAAGAATCTGAAAAACTCCTTCTCCTGGTGCTCCATTGCTTGAGATCCCTGATGAAAGGCAGCTCTATCTCTCTGAAGATGTTAGAGCTGCTTCAAGGCCACATAACAGCGATGAAGAGAATAATGAGGAGTCTGTGGCAGGAGACAGTTCTTGTCTGCCAGGACAGGTTAGGCCAGGTGGGTGCTTTGTCTATTCTCCTTCATCTGAGTCTGTTAGAACACAGGAACAGCTACCCCAGATCCTTGGCTTCTTCCTCTCCTCTGAGCAATAAGTTCAAATAATAATGATCACAGTTTAAAAAATTAAAATTAATAAAAAAAGAAAGGAATCCCTGTGGCCCTGGTGAGATCCTGAGCACAGAAAGCAGATGCATCACACCTGAACACCAGAAGCTGTCACCCACTGTCACCCAGGCAGAGAGCACTGCCCACACAGTCACTCCCAGCATAGCCACTTCTAGGCTGATAGCAATTTGCAATAGTTTTATCTCACCAGAATGAATTAATACAGGAAAATAATTTGCAGATTACAACAATTCTTTCAGCAGTGTATGACTCAGAGCCAGGCACACAGCCAGCATGGAGACTCAAATCATTTGCAGCTCCACTCCATGCTCTGGCAAGGTCTGGTTTGAAGTCATAAAGAGATACTCAACTTCATACTGGGAGACGTGAACATAAGAGCCTGAACCTCCTCCTGGTGACCCACTGCACTGGGCAGCCTGGATTCAAAATGTAACTCAGGCTCACTTAAAGCAGGTGAAGTGCCTTGGTGGGGACGAGCAAACCAAAAACAAAGAGTGGTGTCACCTGTGGTACCACAACTCCCAAGCTGGATGCTCCAAAACAGCTTCCAGCATCCTGGTGGGGACAGCAAGGGGTGGGGGCCACAGCAGAGACTGGGCTGTCCCTGCAGGTGCTGCACAGCCCAGAGACCTGGGGAAGGATACCAGGTTTGCCCCTCCACTGCAGCTGCTGGTGATGCATCAGAGTGAAGGCTCTCCACTGATGATCTTTACAAACAGCCCATCCATCATTAGTGAAGGTCAAGTTGCAGACGAATTCCATCATTTTACAATTAAATACGTCTCTCCCTTGCCCTGGGTTGGGTCTCCAGTAGAAGGTG
>WEIV01023811.1:3274-21007 GCA_013390005.1 Calyptomena viridis
GTTCAAGATTTCTGTGAATATGTGGGATTTGAATTAACGCTGTCATGAAAGGCTCTAAGGTGCATTCAGTATCTAAATCACATGGTTTGGAAAGCTAAAATTGGTGCTATGATGATTGAAAGAAAGCTGGTTGATACTGTTCCTTGGCATAAACATTAACAGGAATCCACCCATGGCACTTGTTTGTCAAAGAGCTGGTGTGTTTTGTGTAATAGAGTCAAAGAGAAAAGTGGTGGTAGGTTTGTTGGGGATGGTGGCTGACAGATAATTGAGATGTATGACAAAGAGCAAAGCAACAGATCCAAGTAAAAATGCTTAGTTATAATATTTGGTTGATTTTATGTGTTAGAAAATATAAAGCACATCAATATGCAAATAAAAATACACCAGACAGTAACAGCCATTGTTTTATACAAGGAAAAAACAGTGAGCTCAGTTTTTCAACTCTGATAGTCACCTGTGGGACAGACAGCTTCCTGGAGTATCCTTTAAATCCATGACATTTTCATGAAAGATTAGAATATCAATACAGAACAGGAAAATCACAACTTGTGGATTATACATCTCTTTTCAGCTGTGTTCTTTTGTCTTGTGGAACACAGTCCAGATGCAAAATATAATGCAAGTTAAAATTACTGGAGGACTGGATATGCATCATTATTTTGTAATTTTATTTCAATACTAATATTTTCCATTTTTCTTTCTTTTTTTCTCCCCAGAGGGTATGAACTGTATGAACAAAGATCATGGGTGTGCACACATCTGCCGGGAGACGCCCAAAGGTGGGGTTGCCTGTGAATGTAGGCCTGGCTTTGAACTTGCCAAAAACCAGAAGGACTGCAAATGTAGGTAGATGAAGATTCAATTTCAAATGCCCCAAAATGTATTGTTTTCTTCACTGTTGTTGTGTTCCAGAAGAAGTTAACTTTGTTTTGGCCAAAGGTGATTTGTAATTTTAGTACTGTGGGGTTTCTGCTGTAAAAGGTGGATTTGGGGATGGGTAAGAAGGATTGAATGCTAAATTGTTGGCAGTGGCTCTGTTAGAGAAATGGAAACAACTTTTCTACCTTCCTATGAATTCAGGAAAGTGAAGGATCAGTTTAATCCAGACTTCCCTTGTAAAACAACGCAGAAAAGCATAGTGGATTCCAGCTTGCAATATTTTGAAAATCCATAATGATAGATACATTGATAAATCTCCTGATGGATTTAATGATGAACCCACTAGAGCTATCAAATTAAAGAGTGTGAATTCCTCTTTTTTAAAGGATGGAAATGATTGCTCTAGTCCTGATTCCACTGCACACAGCCTAGTTACACATGAAGATACACATATCATATATATGGCTCGTCAAAGAAAACCCTGAGTGACATATTCTTGAAACTGAGCTGCTGAAATATTCCTTAGTACACAAAATCAGAAATTGTTCTGTACAGGTTCAAATAACTGACCTCAGCATCATCATCTGAATGCCTCAGAATTGAGTCTTTCTGATGGTTTCAGTGTTAGATCTGACTCCAATATCTTGCATTCCTACTTGGTAGCTTCGTGAGGGACAAGAAAAAAAGGAAATGCAATAAAACAACATGAAACATGTTTGGTGCTTTGCACAGGGTCAGTATTCTTCAGACAGTCTTTCTTAAACTTCAGTTTTTTTCCTTCCTGAGATCTCCACTGTATAAGCACACTTAGATTATATTAGTCCCCAAGTACAAAGTCAAAAGAATGACTTTTTGATAGCACCAAGAAATGACACAGGATATTGTACAGTCTGATTTCTGCTCAGTATTAAGAGGCCAAAGGCAAAAGCACAGAAAAAAATTGGCTTTGTGGTAATTTCCATTCTGAGTGTTTATTAGAAGTGAACATTGTGTGCTGCTAATTGCAACACAACATCAGCTGCATTGCTGGAAGTGGGAGAGGATGTTTATTTATGTTGTTCGTTGTTTGTTTCCTCAAATTGTATATTCTTTAGGAGTTTCAGTATCCTTTTTCATAGTGAGATGGTGGCAAGGGCATTAGAGCCTTTTCTGGCACATTATTTCTAAATGCCTCAGGAGTGAAAGACTTCAATTTATTCTGTGCCCTGTTGTGTTCAAATTGTAGTTGGAAGTACAGTGAACTTTTGGTGACAGACCTTTAAGTGGGGATGTTGAGATTTTCAAGGCTGCTGAGCTTACTTTGAGTACACCAACCCCTAAACCCACAGCACATTCTGCAAGTGTGTTCCAGAGTTTTACTTAAATAACTACTTCTGGCCCTTCCAAACATTAAAAAGTATAAACATATAGTGAGATATCTTGGGAAAATAATTGTGAGATTACAGCAGACTAGTTATAAAAGTCTAGTTCTGAAACAAAATCAAAACTTTTTCACAGCTGACCATTTCAAATGAATTGGCCTAAATCTTGAGCTGTAATTTTGCAAGTACTGAGCAAAACTGGGATGGGTAGGGTCTGATATACCCTCATATAGTGCACCCCTAGTTTAACCCTGTGTCCCTCTCAAAGATGCTGATTTATCATGGTCGTGCCTTTTAGGGTTTTTCAGAACTTGCTGCTCTGTGTTTTTATGTGAACAAGTGGCACAGAACTAGTACCTCTCTGGGTGAATTTTTGTCAGGCAGTTTGGAATTAATCAGAATCTGGGAGAAGTTTTCAAATAGATTGGCCCAAGACCTTTAGCAATGATGCAGTTGTTCCTCAAAGGAAGATGTTGAAATAAGCTAGAAAGGATTAGGGAGGCTCCCTGCTTTTTATGCATGCATTGCAAGATTGTCATTGCATCCTAATCACATAATCACACATCTGATCATTTATCATCACATGCTGATAAGGCAGTCACTGTTGGTGTCTCGCTTCATTCAGTGTACATGATGGTCAGTGCTCATAAAACAGCTTCCTCTCCTGAATTTAGTATTTAAACCCTATTGTGAACATAAATTTTTTAATTTCCTTATGGGTTTTCCCATTATACTCATGCCTGTAATATCAAAGTGCTCTGTAGGCATTGGTATTGTATTTTCAAAACATTCTTGTCAAGTTAAAAAGCACTGGCTTGCCTGTCTTACAAATGGGAAATGAATATAAAGATGGTAATGCCAAAGTCATTTAGTAGTGACAGGTGATTAACAAGAACCACACGGAACCCAGGTCAGCATTTAGAGCACTTGAGCATGATCCAAGCCGAGTTCATGGTGGCTCCAGCCTTAGTTGTAAATGCCACAGAGAATGGAATATAACATCAGTAACCTGTAATAGAAGGGATTCAAGTGACTTGCCAAACTCTAAGTGGGAATTCCACAGTGAAGGCAGAGTTTTTAGTGCTCTATTCACTGTCTGAACAAGACCATTCTTTCTTGACAGTCCATCTCTGATTTGCTGCTCACTCTACAGCAAATGAGAAAATATTCCCAGCTGTTTCCACAGACCTGACTTTCCCCAGCTTCCCTGTGCACTAGATGAGACAGGAGTGTTTTCTGCATTGGTCATTAAGGATAGAGATCATGATACAACAAGTCTGGTATTTTGTACCTCAGGAGTGCTAAAGTTTGCAGCCTGAATGGTTTCTTAGTGTAAACTTTAAGGATGCAATTTCTCAATTGCCCAACATGCTCAAAAAACACTGGAGCATTGAAACTAAAAGGAACTTCCAAGAGGTCATCTAGAAATGTACCAAGCAGAATCCTACAGTTCCATACATAATTCTCCAGCTGCATCCTTTAGATCCAAAGCATTCTGTAAACTAATGGCTTCTATTAGAAGAATACTGTGCTTTGTCAGTGATTTTCATAGATACTTGCTGGCAGCAGAAAGAAGAGACTTCAGAGTAGTGAATTTGGTTCCACATTATATTGGGAAGCCAGGAGAATTTTTCTACATCTGTGTCCATGATAGACTTTAAGATCCTGCTCCTGAGCATTATTGCATTAGGAATTTTTGATAAACTGAAGGGTTTTTTTCTCCCAAATATGAACAAGACATTTGGTGTTCCTCTCTTCAAGAGCTGGAAGTCAAAAAAGTAAGAGGAAACCTAAAGCAGATACACATATCTGCAACCTAAACCAAGTAAAAGCTGAATCTTTTAATGAAAAATGCTGGATAACCTCAACTAGAGCTATTTCTATCTGCCCTCTTTGATTATAATGATTTAAGGGAACAGGAAGGCTGAGTAATTCTAAAAACCCTATCTAGTATATCTTCAATAAATGTCATACTACCTATGCCAAGTGGCAGCTTTTCAGCTCCATGCTGACAGTGTTCTCATTCAGCTATTTGCTATGAGTGCAAAGATCTTCAGAATGCTAAAAATGTAAATAGAATACATAATGTAAGCAATATTGTATGCACAGCTTTACCACATAAAAAAGAGATGCCTATATATTGATGTAAATTATATATTTAATGGCAAATTTAGCTAAAAACCAGTGCAGTTTTTAGTTTATCTGGAATTACAATGTATTCATTTGAATTGTTGCAGAAATCCATCCTAAAAAAAACCATAAAATCTGGCTTGTGACAAATTCTGTGGCATCTGAGCCACAATATATAATTCAGTCCACATGGGACAAGATCAGGACATTGTTGTCCTGTCGAATTTTTTGAGTTATCAGGTACTAAATGCTACATTTGGTAAATGGCCATATGTTTGCAAATACTCCTTGTCATGGGCATGTAAAAAAACCAGAAAAAGGACTCTATGAGAAGCATTGAAAACAGGACTTAGGCTGCAGAGTGAGAATTCTGGTATTTTGTGTCTTCTGGGGAGTTTAGCATGGAGCATCAACATCATTATTTAGTGGAATACATGCATTAAAATCCTTTTTTTTCTTTTAGATGTCATTCCTCTTCCAGACAATTATTTTTTTTGCCTTTCACCTCAAAATGTCATTTCTAGACTAGTCCATCTGTATTTCCATGGATGTAAGCACTGGCCCACATGCAAAGCTGTGTCTCAGGAATGTTTAGCTCAGCCCAGTCAGACTGAATAGATGCTGCTGGTACAGTTTGGGCAGGTGGACAATTAGGGACTTACTAATTGTACTAAATGTAAAAGCCCAGCATCTTGATTGCATTTAAGACATGTAGAAATGCAGTGTCAAAAGCAATGGTGCTACGTGGGGATAAGTATGTCTGACTTCTAACAGAGATGGGTATATTCTCCTTTGGTTAAAAAAAATACTACATGATTTATAATATTTTAAGGTGATTTGCGTCTGTCAGAATTTGCGATTTTGCCTCTTTTATGTCATAAACTCTGAGTGAGCACACAGGCTTCTGCATAGCTGCAGAGTCCAAATTTATCAGAAATAATTTGTAAAAGAGCACTCTGTGAATTCTCATTAATATTGGTGAATTCTCGTTAATATTGCTTTAATTCTTTCTGACAAAAATGGAGGAGATCTGGATGTCCATTTGGTTTTAAATAATTACAGTTTTCTTCCTCTAAGGAAGAGAAATTTCTCATTGTGTCACTACTAGGGAATTAGGGCTGGAGGAAAATTGAAATGACATATTTTACAACTGGATTTTGTACCAATTTCACCTGCAGAGCTGTCAAGTTCCAGAATTTTGGCTCGAGTTGCTTAAATTAAATAAATAAATTGTAGTCTAGACAGAAATTCAAATCCTTCAAAAACATGATTTACTCATGTTTGTGGGAGACAGGAAAAGGAACTGACCTACATCTGTGTTCATTGACTGGCAGGACAGGAACCAGTAACTTTAATACACAGGGAAACTGTAAAAGGAGTGTGTGATTCTGCAGGGTTTACTATAAATGCCATCAGGCTCCATTTTTTTCAGAGACAAATATAGTAAGGAAAAGTTCCTCATATTTCTGTGACAAATATAGTAAGGAAAAGTTCCTCATATTTCTGTCAGTCAGAGCAGGCATGTTAAGATATTTTCATCCCTGCCGGCAGAGGCTTTCAGCAAAGCATGCCAAAAATAAGCACTGCATTCAAGTTTGTTAAAATATGAGCTTTGTTGCTGATTGCACTTTAAAATCCTCAGTAAAAATACTGTTGGCTAGAAATGCATTCAAACATCTGGCATAAACAACACCTTTAAGTTAATTTGTGGTGGCATTTGCAACCCAATGAGGAGAGAAACATGGAATGAACCTCCACATAGACCTAGAGGCAAACGGGGTCAGGAAGGAAGAGTAGGTAGAGGGAAATTACCTTGGATTTGCACAAATCAAACAATGAGCAGAAAGAAGGGAATAAGAACAGGCATAGTGTCGATTTTTCAGCATAATTTCATTGGAAAGGTGGGAGGTTTATGAGTAGAGAATTGATACAAAGTTGTGTTTGTTTTGCATCAAAAATTGGAGGGCAAGAAATGTTGCTTCCATTATTTGCTTCAGGTATTTTTTTCAAAAAATTAATTATTACTTAAGCCGTGAAAGTGGAGAAGGAGAAGGAATTCCTGAGGGTAGTTGTGCTTAGGGGACTTTTAAAATGTAATTCCTTGGAAGTTTAGGGTTCTTATTACTTGAAGTGTGTGAGTTCAATTCCCTCTTCTGTCTGGTTGGACTGAACCCACAATTCCCATTTTCCAGTGTAGTGCACAAACTGTCAAGCTCCAATAGTGGAATATGGATGAGACTACTCTCATTGTCATTGGCAACCTTTCCAATTGGATAGATATTCCTGAAAGGGAGGTGGGAATCCAGGCAGGCTCTCTCAGAGACTGTTCTGAGCACTACGCACCGAGGTCATTCCCTCTCTATCCCTGAACAGCGCAAGGATTTTATTCCAAGTGTACAGTGTGAAGGACCAAGGGATGTTTGCACCTGTAGTGGCCTCAGGTCTGTCCTCACTTGAGAGATGGACAATTCCTGTTGTGATCTTTGCCAGCCTTCAGGGACCGAACTGTAAACTTGTGGTTCCTGTGCTGGCAGGAGGTTTAGTGGGAATTCTCTTGGATGTGCTGTGGTGGGTCTCCCTCAATAGGTTTTTTTAGAATTGTTTCATTTTAAGCTAAATATTTCAGTGATTACTGAGGGTGACATGACTGCTTAGCACTGAGGCACTCACAGCAGAGGTGGGAAATTTCATTCCTGGTTACTGTGACTGAAAATTCCGATCTACTCTGTTTTCAGAAGGGAGCATTAAAGCAGGGTCACTGAGTTCAGTGGGGAAACATGGGATCTTAACCCTCTTGCATCAGAACCTCAGTTGAGAGTTATATACATGATTTTCAAATCTTGTTAACCATTGTCTTGGTTTTGCTGTATATTGCAATTTTCTACCCTGGCTCTTTTATAAACTCTCTTATCCAGAAGGAAAATTCTGCTAAGACCAACATGAGGAAGTTCCTTCTGATTAGTAGGAGTCAGTATTTAAATTAGTGTTGTCAGCATTTAAATTCCTGTAACAAGAAAGTGAAGGGGAAGCCAAAGAGAGATGCTGTCTATAGACTTGAAAATCTACACTTGTATTGGTAGACTGTTAATTTGTTCATGCCATAGACATCATGGATATGAAGCATGTGGCTTTTAGGAAGAGATGGAATTAGCTAACCACTCATATTAAAATTATTAATACAAATAGACTGGGCAAAATGTAGCACATGCTTTTATTTTTATTTGATGCTGGGGCATGAGACAGACGTAAGGGAGGGGGGTAAAATGAAGAGAAAATACAAAATAACTGCAAACACAAATGTTATGTTGCCTTATGTCTTGGTATGTTACTGCTCTTGTGTATTCTGAAAAGCCCTCAAGACTAATTGGTTTCGTTGTCATTTTATTTGTATATACATATATACACATTCATTTGGGGCTTAACTAGTAACCTGTAACTATGGGAATGGAGGCTGCCAGCACACCTGTGATGACACAGATACTGGTCCTGTGTGTGGCTGTCATCAGAAGTATGCCCTGCACTCAGATGGCCGAACCTGCATTGGTAAGTACCTCTCTGCAGTGCATTGCAGTTGGTTTTCCTCACCGAATATCTGTGTGTACACGTGTGGGGGTGTGGATGTGAGTGTGGCTGTGTGTTTGTAGCTCACAGGTGTTCAGCTCCATTCCTGAGACACGTGTGGAGCAGCAGTTCCTGCCTGCTGTAGCTGAGGTCACACTGCACAGAGAGAGAAGCATTTGTGCACCTTTTGTCAAAAGTGTTTGTTAATGAAGTTTGTTACCCGCTTGTAACTTTTGTTTCTGTTCGTAACTCTAATAATGTTTGAAGTAAAAAGGTGTAGAACGTAATTTTGAGTGAAAGTTAAGCTCTTCATTCACTTTCGTGAGTCATAAGCAAGGTTAGGAAAATGATTTTCTTTTCTAAACTCTTATCAGGGAAAATTAATCATCAGGACGTGCTTTCTTCCCTGTTGTATGTTTTTTGAGTCTAAAAATCGCACCACTTGTAGTGAATAAGGTTTCATTCAGAATATCAGTAGGAAGAAGCTGTTCAAGACATGGAGCATCTTGGGAGATGCTGTGCATACATTTACAGTTATAAATGTATTATTTGCTTAACGACATTTCTTTTCACTCTGCTTTTTAAAAAAGAATAATAATAATAAAGGATATTTTTGCATAGTGCAAGTTAACGTTTGAAAAGTCTTATAGATCAGAATCTAAAATCCATAATGGTTTTCATTGGTGAGGGCCCTGAGAGCAGGTTTTATTGAATGGATAATTGCTCTATTTAATATTGTTCACTAATATCCTTGGATTGATGTTTTATTTCGTCCAGCATGTAAGAAATTATTTTAAAAGCTGTGTACACTGCACCTGTATTTTACTTTTTTTTTCCATTTTTGTAATGTAATACATACAACTCCATGTTACATTCCTTGGTCTTGTGATGTAAGTCACATATTACTGCCTGTGCTGATTTTCATCCCTCTAAATAGTTCTTTCTTTTAGAATACTTCTGATTTTTTTATTTATTTTTTACATTTTTATTCCTGCTTTCTGGTGATGGTTCCTGATTGCCTGTCTTGTCTGATAACTGACGTTTATTAATTATTTACAGAGAAAAAAAAAAAAAAACCACAAAACCAAAACTCAAACAAAAGCCTCTATTGCAGCCTGATCCCATCTAGAACTTGTTCAAAACAAAACAAAACAACTTCTTGTTACCACTCAACCATGTAGTGCTGCCACAAACAAAACCTGCCAGCCTCCTCCTCCTCCCTTCAGTGATTCCAGTGTTTGCTGTCTTCAGTGGTGTATGTATTCCAGGCATCACTGCAAGAATGCAAACTTCTGCAATGCCAGATAAATAAATACCTGTTGACCCTTTGTCTAACATATTTTGTCTTCGTTTGCTCGACTTAACCTTTTTTTTTTTATGTTTGCTGCATGTGAAAGTCCCCACTTGCATTTTTGTTTTTGTTTCCCTAATAAGCATTTCCCTTTTTACTATAAATCACTTTATTTACCAAGCTCCTGCTTCTCCATCGCTCTCCTGTATCAGAAATCTTTAATTTTATTTCACCTACTGATCATCTCTTCCCACACTTGTGACTGTTTCTGTGTATTTCTAACGAAGCATAACCAAAGTCCTCATGCTGTATGAAACTCTTACATGTAGGATATCAGAGACTACCTTGTAAAACGACCTTTGATGACATCATCTTGCTAACTGCATGCTTCTAAAATCACTAAACCTTCTTCTTGCAACATCTTTCCTAGCATTGAATGTTTAGCTAGTAGTGTTTCATAGACAAGCAGGCAACCAGCACTGCCCAAATTGTTCTTTTTTTGTGTTTGTTTGGTTTGTTGTTTGTTTATTTTTGGTGTTGTTTTTTGTTTAATTTGCATGCCGTCGTTTGGTTTCTCCTCTCTGATGTGTCAATGTGTACAAGACTGTGGTGCATCCATCACCGGACTCTTCTTGCTCTCTCTGGCTTAGTCATAGTCTTCTGCCTGCCACCTTCAGATCCTGGTGCCACCATTAGCCTGAATCACAGTTTGTCTTTGGTAGTTTGTCTGATTAGCCTTCCTGAATTTTAATTTTCATCATTAACACCTCTCTGGGGCACTCATGGTCAGCTGTCTTCTTCTCCAGTAGGAATCCAGCTTCCTGTATGTGGTTAATTACTTCAGAGTTGACCATTCCTCTCCTCTTCACCCTCTTTCTTCCTTCTCTCCCTAAACACCCTTTAATTTTTTCCTGGGGTCTCAAAGGGAATTAACTCTCTAACGGGGATTTAGTGCTTTCATGCCTTGCTTCTTGGCTTTGGCTGTGCCATGCCAAGAAACTGTCTTAGGCAGCGGAAAATTGGGCTTGTGATTAACCAACTGCTCCATGTTTGTCCCTTACTTGTGTTTTAGAGAAGGATGAGGCTGCAATTGAGAGTTCTGAGTACAATGCCACGTCAGTAGCTGATGTGGACAAGCGGGTGAAACGGCGGCTACTTATGGGTAACACTTTTCTTCCACTTCCTTTGTTGTGCTCTCACTTTTGTCTGTATGTATGTGGGGGGGAGGTTCTCTTTTGGTCTCGTTTGGTTTTGGTCTCTTTTGGTTTGGCTTGTTTTGTTGTTTGTTTTTTTTTTTAACCTGACTTCATCTGTGTGAAAAGGTCACCAATTTTGTTAAGTTCTCATCTGTTGTACGACTTCATTTCTTGGTTTTAAACTTTTTTTTTCCTAATGCTGCAGCTTCAGTGTCCAATTTCCTCTGCATAGAGAGAAGCTTTTACATTAACCTTACTTACCTTATGCAAGCTACTTTTTACATGTGGTTTGTGTGTTTGTGTGTATGTGTTGCTGTAGGATTCCTGAAAAACCTTCTGTTGCAGACCTGCCTATTGACTTAAAAGTGGATGATGATGATGATGTTGATATAAACCAATGTTCTATTACATATGTGGTGTTAAATGAACAACTGTGTTTGCCTAATTAAAATTTCCTGCACTTTTGATTGAAATGTAAATATTATGACTGGAAATTCATTTCTTTCCTTTGTGCAGCTATTTTAGTAACCACTGAAAGATCTTTCCCTAGTGACTAGTGAGCTTTCTAGTATGTTCTTCTTTCAAGACTGAAGCATGGCTTGTTTCTCTGTGTTGTTGGAGCCTGAAAGTAGAAGGGACTATGGAGTGCAGTGAACAATGAAGACAATTCTTTAGCTCCTGCTCTCAGTTAACCCATTGCACACCCTTGGTGTTTTTGGCTGGTAGTGCAAGTGGCCTTTTGGGAACAGAAAGGGGAAAGTGGCTGGACCTCTGCCAGCCTCTTTCCATGTGACAAAGAGCACAGAGCAAGCAGTCTGGAGTTTTTCAGGTGATTTATTATTCTGTATTTTCCATTCTGATGCCCTGCTCACCACATATATCATTTCCACTAAGTTTTAAACATAGTGAGCGTTGGTGAGATGTACCCAATGGACCATTTGCAGGACAGGGATTCCCCACCTGGCAGGATAAGATTCTGCTCCCTTCCCTCCGGGTTGCTATTTCATTTCTTAAAAACCACTGAGTCCTTTGCAGAGTGTCCTGCTGGTCTTTGACAAGCTCAGCACTGGCTGTGAGCATCCACCCCTGTCTGGAGGGACCATCTCTGAGAGAGCAAAACCCTCACTTTGAATATTTAGTTGTTTGCTGGGCTAATATTTGATGTAGGTGACAATATTTATGAAGTTTCAATATCACCCGTGTCTTGTCACCAACGACAAACCACCCACTTACCAGCAATACAACCACTGTGTTGGAAGTGGCACAGTGTTATAATTCTGTAATGGTATTAAATGACAATATTGGAGTAGAATATTTTCCCTCCAGTGAAAACCTGGGCATATGTCCCTTTATTTTTAGATCATCCAACTGGTTTGCAGACCTAGCAGATGACCCATATCAGTTTATTATTTAAGATACACTATTTCAAATAATTTAAGCTAGCAAAAGCTATGAGGCAGCTCATCTTGCTTTGTAACACTTTTAGCTATAATTTCAGCAAAACCGATAGTCTCCCGAGAAGTCAAGGAAAAAAATGTGCCAAGAAGCCTCTAGACACACTGTAGGTCTAAATGGTGAGTTTGCCCAGCCACAAATAGTGTGTACAACACAGTTTAGAGGTGCTGGGTAACACAATGAACTGTGTTGATGCCTCACTCTCTGATAAAAGTAATTATCCAACCTGAAAATAAGCTCCCACTGCTTACAAGAGTCCAGGCAAATAGCATGAAAAAGTTTATCATTGAAAAGATTAGCAACAGCCTTTTTAATTGCACCAAGTGTGCAAGTTCCAAGCTGAACATAGACTCTGGAAATAGGTTTGGGGAGATAGTTTAAAATCCAGTTTGCAAAATACATTATTTAGCTCTTTGGTGCCTCCTGTATTACCAGGTATCAGCTGAGAGCTGGGAGTTTATGGACATGCTCTGTTTAAACCATGGATTGCTTAGGAAAACACTAACTAGAGCAGAAAAGAATTTAATTAGGGAGTGAGATCTGAGTGGGTGCCTTATTACTTAGGGACTTCTCTCCTTGTTTATTTCTACTGATTTCTGGTGCTCAGAAACATTTTTTTAAAAGGAGTCTTACTCATTTCCAAAGTGTAGTGGCATTTCCATGAGATTCCATGTGTCCTCAGATGTTTTCTAAAGAGCTGTTTCAGAAAGTAGTGGAAAGCTCCTCAGGAAACTTATTTTCTCAGCTTTTCTAAACGGACTGATTTTTTTGACCCTCTCCGCAGGCAATCTTGGGAGAGTGGGAAAAGTAGATGACTGTATGTAATTTTAGTAATCTGATGAAAGATGCTTTCAGTTGCAAGTCCCGAGATGATGATTTCTAGTCCCGTGTCATTTGCTGCCTGGTAGTCAAATGACTGTGATCTGTACAAACCCTTTTATCAAAATGTTTGGAAAGGGCCATGTCCAGTCTGTAGCTTGGGAAGGACATTCATCCTGCAGAAGAACAGACATCCATGCATTTCAAACCAGAGCTGTACCATTATCTGTAAGGTACATTTTATATCCCCCTTGTTCCAGAACACCTTGCACTTACTATAAACCAGTAGGGCACAACCAGTGTCTTCAGGTCTTCTTAAACATCTGGTATAATTTATATGTATAGTTTAGAGTAGCAGTTAGTTGAGCCCTGCTTTCAGCTTTTAAAATGATGTTGAAATCTCTGTTTTGTGTGGTACAACACAGTTTTTTCCTAAAATATTTTCAGTGTATTTCTCAGGAGGCTTTCTCCATTTTCCTTTACCTTCTTTCCCTTGGGAACAGATTTGCCACAACTGTTTTTCCTGTCATACCATCACAGCTTGAGACTGGTTAGAGGAGTGGGCTGATGCATTTCACATATTGTTCCGTTTAAGTCCACCATGAGTTTGAAACACAGTGTATCATGCCCTGCCTACCTGTATGAAAGCCATTCTAGAGAGGGCACAAAACTTTAGAAGCACCAAATTTCCACTCAATCCCACTAATACTCATATCCTCAAAATATTTTGTCCATGTCACATCTTCAGCAGCGGAAGTTGCTTTTATTCCTCTTTCCATATCTCTTTTTTTGTTATTGCAGCCCTGGATAGAATTCATAAGTCCAACAGCCCTACATTGTGCAACCGTAAAGATAAGTCAACCAGTAGTCTGGGTCTTTATCATTAAATAAATTGTAAATTATCAAGTATTATGGGCTTAACATTCTTCTTGGCCACTGTCTTTCACTCAAAAAGGCTGCAGGGTTTTTATAAAGCAATTGTCTGAAGCGTTCTTTTACATAGAATTTGACATGATGGACACAAAAATAGAATTTATAGCACCACTTATGCCATTGGGCTGCCTCATTACAAATAAGTCCACTGCTTACAAAGATGTGATAGGCAACTGAAAACTTCCTCTCTGAGGAGCCAGAACTGTAAAACTGTCTGATGTTAAGGAGTTCTCATCTCCTAGTCAAACATAATGCTTTGTTCTTTGGCTATTCTTTACATCAACTCTTAGAACCAAGTAATTTTATGATGTATTTTTTCATGTTGTCCTTAAAAATGTAGTCACTTAGTGCAGTGCCATCATCACAGGCCTTACTAGACTGCATGGATCCTAAAGGTGTTTTAGCAACACAACCATGATGTTCTATCCAGGGTGGTTTTAGATTTTATCCTCTGATCAGCTCTTTTTAAAGACCCACTTCTTACTGTGTTTCATTTTCCTTCCTGTACTCCAGTCAGAGGATCAGATTCATTTGGGTTTGACCTCGGGGGACTTCAGAACAACTGCCAAGGATTATGTTCATCTTCTTTACCTTCAATCCACCTTTTCCATTCTTTCCAGATATCACTGTGGCAATAAAATGTTCTTGCTCGGGCCCTAGAAGATACAGAGTTGGTTCCTTCTTGTCATAAGAAGAGAGTTTACCAAATGGTAGCATCTGTTACACCTGGTTGCCTCAGTGGCAGGAAGGTGCCTGCTTTTAGCTATTTCCACACCAAATTGCCACTGCAGGTAACAGGTTGTGTCAGGCAACTGATTGTTAATGAGCAGAGGTAGAACCATCAGGTATCACCAGTTCCTTACAGAGCATTCTTCTGCATTCCCTATTTCCAGTGAATTAAGATCCTCCTTCAGGTACCTTGCATAAAATAGGGATTGCAGAGGGCACACAGCCAGTGTGTGAACTGCTTATTGATAATGGTGGGAGTAGAAACCAAGATCTCTTATTTGAGATGTTTTCTATAATCATAGAGTGACAATTCTTGTGGACTTTGTAGTCCATTGTGTCTGTCTGACCCAAGGTGTTGCCTTGTCTTGGGGTGACCCAAACCAGGACATGCCTTCAGGCTGGTGTTTTGTTTGTTAGGAATTTCAGGACTTAATCTCATTGAATCACTATTTTCTCTTCAGCAGAGACATGCAGCTCTTTCTTTATTACAGGAAAATAGAATCCACAGTGTTAACTAGAATTACCAGAGAGTCTCATAATTAATTTTCTTTTCTCCAACCATTATGGCATACCAATATGGAAACCCTCCTTGTATATTCTGTCAGTCATCCAAAGATCTCTCCTCTGGTGATTCATTGTGAATAACTTCTCCAAAATCAAACCTGTCTTAGAATACTGTATAAACCACAAAGTGACTCTGTAGTTCATATGGAAATCCACCATCTTCTGGATTTCAGGACTCTGGGGTAGAGCCATATATAGCTTCTTTGCAGCTCAAGAAAAGGAGCTGCAGAACTTACTGAAACCCTGCATTCTTAACTTAAAAAAAATGCTTTCATCTGATGGGATTTTTCCATCAAAACCTTTTTTCTTGAAAGCCAGTTTTGTGGGAAGATCCTGGTTTTCACAACCCCTTTACTCGAAGTGATCTTCAGAAATAGGGAGGTGGAATGTACACAGTAATCTTGTTAGAACATTCATTTGAAATGTGAAGAAATGATACTGAAGATCCTTTCATGGTCCATTGCCATCTGTGTTCAAAATGGAGATCTGTAAAGTCAGGCTAACTCATGATTGCCTTAGGAGTGTTTCACCCTTGGGGCCAGTAGTGATAACCAATATCCTGATAAGGGCTGGGATTCTTCATTTCCAATAAACATAAAAGCATAGAAAATATAACCGGGGTTTCTAACATGGCATTTAATGCCCTAACTACCAAACATTAGGGTAAAGAGTGTTACAAGCTCTGGTTTGTCATTAGAGAATCCCCAGAAGTCTTAGGTTGTTTTATTCCACTGTGAATTAAAAAGTGATTCTGCAGATTTCATTTTTTATTTCATTCAAAATGAAATGAGAGTTTTCCAGATGATACTACTCCCAGTTTTCTGTCTCAAAGAGCAGGGAGGTGGATAACGACAAGCTAGTGTTTGTTTTCAAGTGTTCCTTCAAATCATTTGAAGTAGTTCTTCTGTAGTTACAGCTTACCAAGGGTCACTTTAAGCCAAAAGCACCTTGTCAGTATGTACTTTAGTACCTACCTTTGTTGTCCTGCCTCCTAGGACTCTTTCCAAATGACTTAAAATGTGCCTTTATTTTTCTGAATGACTTTTACCTGACTTAGAAATGCTCACTGTCGGAAAACAAAGTGTGCAGCTCTGTCTGCATCACAAATCTTTTTGTGCTTTAATTGATAAAGAATTTAAATCATGTTATTAACAGGCTTATTGCTGAGAGCCTCTCTGACTCAGTTACTGACTGTGAAACCAANGGTGTACTATTTCCTGTAAAAATCCCTTTTCTTCATTTCTTTGCTGGTGATAAAGAGTCTGACCTTATCCAGAATTCCTACCAATACCTTCCATTGTTTTGCTTTTCCATTTTAAATGAAAGGATTTGTCCAAGGTCAGGAGATAATGCTCCTTTGCAATGATCAGAGTATTTCAGTTTTTCTTAAATGCAGCTTCTCTATCTAGAAAACATGCCACAGCTACTAATGCTAATTTTAAGGGACCAGATTGGGCTCATATTGTGCTTATAAAACACCTGATCCAATCTATGAAGTGTTGTTCCCTAAATATGTACTGTTCCCTGAAGAGGAATCGATCTTCACACATTCCCTATGTGGCAGTGCAGAATTCCCATCCTATTTTCATGCAAATAAAATTCTACCAATCATGAAATTGCAAGGAAATGAGGAGACAAGCATAACCAAGTGAAGAATTCCACATCCTGCAAGTTACCCTTTCTGTCTCACCTTTTTCATTCCCTGAATATGAAGCTCTTTCAGTTTCTCCTTCATCTGTTCACAGCTATTTGTTTCTTTCATTATTCTCTTGTGAATGCTCTTTCTCTATCCTTTCAGCATCACAGAGCATAATTTGCATGAGAATAGCATAGTTCTCCCTTAACTGAAAATTGAAATATTTTAGTTTGGTTTCTTCTTGTTCTTGTCCTTTGGGTCCCTCCTTGTACCCTCATCTCATGGCACATAGAGCATGTATTGCATGTGCTGCCACTTGCAGTAAAATTCTTTTTGTGGATGGCAGCAGCGGCTTTATCTTGTGTTGTCTGTCCCATGGCTTTCTTATTCATACTGCATATTCCCTCTTGCCTAAAGGCAGGCTCAGTTTATAATCCACAGTATATTTTTTTTTTAATTTGCCTGAGTTAAGTTTTAATCTCTTCCAAGTTTCAGGCTTTCAGAATTTCTGTATTTTTTGTCAGAATTTGAGGGGGATCTTGAGTGTGGTTTTTTAATTGAGTTAGGTAGTCTTTGTTGTTAGGCATGGTCCTGCACTTCACCTGCACACAGCAGTGAGGCCACTAGTGGTTAAAATTATTTCTGTATGATTCGTTGTATAACATAACACTTAAGAGGAACTGCAAACCCCAGTGGAGTCCTGCTGTTGGTCCCTATGAGGGCCCCAAAATTCTTTAGTGATGCAAAGAATCATTACAGACTATGGCAGTTAATGGTTCCATATTAGACCACCTCAAAATTCTCAAAGCCATGTATTTGGCTGTTTCTTAAACAGATATCCTTAATCTTTTCTCACTTGTTCAAAGTTTCTGTTTCCTTGTGGAAATAAACTCATTTTTACGTGCTTGGGTAGGCAAACAGGTTTTCTCTTGGTTCAGGCACAGCAGCATTTTACAACAGCTTTAGATATAGCACATCTGCTCAGAAACCCTTTTTGCCACTCCACTTTGCCAGGCAATATTACTTCAGAGGCACCTCTAAGAAAAAATGGTCTAAGGTAATCCATAAAGCTCATAGCTGCACTGACTACAGCAGTGAGAGCACTAAAGCTGCCACTCTGCCTCCAGTGTTTGGCTTTTAGTTACATCAGGATTGACTTGTTCATGTGTCTGACCC
>WEIV01023811.1:21680-33840 GCA_013390005.1 Calyptomena viridis
TCTGTCCCATGGCTTTCTTATTCATACTGCATATTCCCTCTTGCCTAAAGGCAGGCTCAGTTTATAATCCACAGTATATTTTTTTTTTAATTTGCCTGAGTTAAGTTTTAATCTCTTCCAAGTTTCAGGCTTTCAGAATTTCTGTATTTTTTGTCAGAATTTGAGGGGGATCTTGAGTGTGGTTTTTTAATTGAGTTAGGTAGTCTTTGTTGTTAGGCATGGTCCTGCACTTCACCTGCACACAGCAGTGAGGCCACTAGTGGTTAAAATTATTTCTGTATGATTCGTTGTATAACATAACACTTAAGAGGAACTGCAAACCCCAGTGGAGTCCTGCTGTTGGTCCCTATGAGGGCCCCAAAATTCTTTAGTGATGCAAAGAATCATTACAGACTATGGCAGTTAATGGTTCCATATTAGACCACCTCAAAATTCTCAAAGCCATGTATTTGGCTGTTTCTTAAACAGATATCCTTAATCTTTTCTCACTTGTTCAAAGTTTCTGTTTCCTTGTGGAAATAAACTCATTTTTACGTGCTTGGGTAGGCAAACAGGTTTTCTCTTGGTTCAGGCACAGCAGCATTTTACAACAGCTTTAGATATAGCACATCTGCTCAGAAACCCTTTTTGCCACTCCACTTTGCCAGGCAATATTACTTCAGAGGCACCTCTAAGAAAAAATGGTCTAAGGTAATCCATAAAGCTCATAGCTGCACTGACTACAGCAGTGAGAGCACTAAAGCTGCCACTCTGCCTCCAGTGTTTGGCTTTTAGTTACATCAGGATTGACTTGTTCATGTGTCTGACCCCTGAATTTAAGAGTTATTCTGAGCATGACATGCTGTCTTCAGTTCTTGTGCAAAGTTCAGACCAGGTATAGAAGTAGATGTGGTTACACTCTCTCAGTACTATTACTCATAACTTTGCTTGGACTTATTTGATATATAACTTATTTGGTATAAGTTACTTGATTATAACTTATTTGATAGGACCTGATAGCTTCTCTACATTCAGAGCTCCAGGCTACTCCACCATGAATTGCTCTTTGGCTAAAAGTTGACTCAAAATAAGATTCTCTAATATGGCACAGATTTTGAGAGCAAAACCCAACCACCCCATTTCTGCTGACCCCAGGGAGCTTTGGGCTGCTGCAAATGACTCTCAAATACAGGCAGTGTGAATTGCCAGTTTGCTTTAACCTGCCCTATGGTCAGTGTTATCATTTGGGCAATCACAGGAACTAGGTAGGGAAAAAAAGGCATATTTCCACTGTCATATCTTCCTTTCATCTGTACTCATTGCTTACCACGTCAGTCTAACCAGTTTACAGAAACCTGGCAAATTTAGAGAATATTCTTTGTTCTGAGGGACTGCCATCTTTTATTTACACCCTACCTATTGCTGCAAAAAATCCAGGATGTCAGTCCAACCTTCCTGTCTGATTTAGAGGAGATAGCAGTTATTAGCTCTACAGAACTTTTTTCATTTCATCCCAAAACACCTTTTTCTGAGCAAGAAGGTGCCATTCAGTGTCACTCTGATGCTTTTCCTAAGAGACAGATGCTGCAAGTCTGCCTTGGTGATGATTTAAGTGGCTTCCCTCTCCATTTTCACTGCAGTTTATATGTTTATTTTCACTAGAGCTGGCCACTTTTGTCTTCTATTAAGGCTTCTTTGCATGTTTGTACACATATTATTGAAAACAGCTCTTTCATTTACAGTTGCTATCCACTCTTTCCAGTCATTGTGTTATGATCAAGAGCTGGAAAACATGGGATTTTCTGGATCCTGTTGACTTCAGGTTCCCATGGTGGGTAACAGGAAAGATCAGGAGTTTACCATGTCCCATCTCATAGACCTATGGAATTTTGTTCTGCTTTGTGCTATATCTCAGTTCCTGTAACACGGGTTTGGATCTTAATTCAGATAAAACCAGGCTGCCCAAAAATGGATAATACAGATTCCAAACTTTGCCTGATTTCGACCAATACCCGTAAAATCATATGATGTCCTTTTGTTCATGAAATAAGTTGAAGTCACAAAAATTGGCTGTATGAAATAACTGGCTACTTAAAAAAAAACCAAAACAAAAAACCCCAACAAAACAAAAACCAACCAACAAAAAAAAAACCCAAACCATAACGAGATTTGATTAGAAGCTTATATTTTAAATTGTTACATTTACTTATTTCATAAAAGAAGCTGAAAATTAGGTTTTCAGAAATGTTCTCAAACCATACCCCATGTCGCAGTATCCCACACTGCAATGGGCTATTGTTAGAGCAATAAATATCCTAATGGAATAAACCATAGGTATAGCATATTGATAATTTCATTTATTTCTTATCTATGGATCCACTGAGCAGATACATGAGAGGTTGTTCCAGAATTAGGAATTTACACTGGAAAAACGCAACGCAATCTCTCCCAGACTGCCTTTTGTAAATAGATGTCCTCTTCTTTAGATCTCTGTTTTTGTCTGAATTTTCTAGTAGGAGTTCAATAAGGATGTAGAAGGGGCTACAAACATCACTTTAACAGTAAAGTCTTATTGTTTTAAATTACAAGCTTTATCGGAATTCAGAAGGAATCTAAATATCAATTACGTGACACTGCTTTACTTGGGTCTTCCAGTTGTTTTTCTGCTCCTTCATGAGAACAAAAAAACACCCCATAAATGTGCAAAAAAGTTTGAACCAAACCAAAATGCTAAAATGCTGAGGTTGTCTTCCACAGAGGAAAAAAACAATGAAAATGATCTGAAGGATCAATATCACTCTGAAGACCTGATCCAATTTTTAACATCTGTTCTTTCCCTTCTCCAATGTAATAAAATGAAAATAAGTACTTTGCTTCTGCTTTTTTTCCCTTTTTTTGCCTTTTTTTTTTAGGCCTAAAAGTCATATTTGCTTTTCAAATATATATTTCACATATATCCTAAAGTTTGATAGTGGAGAGGTGAAGCATGAGTTGAAGTCATTCCTATCAGAAGCACAGGTGGCCAAGCACTTGGGTTTCTGTTGTATTTAGGCCTCAGCCCTTCTTTTTGATGTAGCTCCCAATACCTCTTTCCCACATTCTGCTATTCATGTTTGCTTTCTTTTACCAACGTTTTCTCATGACCTTGAGTTTAAGGAATTTCATCAATACATCTCTCCAATAATCCAAAATGTTAGAGGTACTGTCACATGTCCTCTTGCTCACTTGGAGCTCCATTCTGTTAAAGAGTTTGTCATGTAGGAAACTCAGAGTCACTAGGAAAGTTGAAGGGTATTTATCCCTTTTGGTTTGTTTTACTAAATCTGTGTGAAAATAAGAAAAGCTGGCTTGATTCCCTCTATTTATATGTAGAAATAACTCTTGTTCACTGAATGACCCTTACCATATAGATCCAGTCATCCATGCCATGGGAAAAAAAAATTGTTGTGACTATTCATTTTCACTGGATGTCATCCAGAAAGCAGAAATATTACTGCTCATGTTCATCTTGTGTTGACGAACTACAATAAAGGAGTCTTCATATGCCAGAGTTAATCTGCTAACATAAGATTTACTGCTCTTTGCAGTGCCATGCCAAACCTAATCTTCAGTGCTTTTCCCTGGTTTTTTAACCTTAACTCTGCTCCTGGCAAATCATCCTACCCTTAAACTGTACCCAAGTAAAAATTTTTACATTACCTGAAACACGTTCCCTTCTCTGAAACATGAAATTATTTGACGTGTTAGCCCATGAGGACACACACCCATTCACAAACAAATGGAAATGCCACAGAAGAATTCTTCAAGCAGCAGTTTTGGCCTCTAAGTTATAGAACAGTCCTTCCCAGAGGAGAAAATGAAAATCAGAACTCTGTTACTTGCACAGTTAGGTTCAGGGTCCTGCAAGTCATACCTAAAGGGAGCAAGAACTTCCTGAAAATAAGGAGTTGCAAACTCAGCTCCATTTTGAGAAAGCTGTTCCAGAAAACATGTCAATCCATTTTTTAGCTGTGCCTCCTGGCAGTTATATGCAAATCCACTTGTATGCTGAGTGCTCCTTCTAATTGATGTTATTACATAACAAATATGGCATAAAAAATTTTAAATCTATCTAGAGAACCTTGTGTGAATGTGTGTGGACTCAGTTCTGTCCCATGCTGTTAATGCAACCCCTTGCTTTCAGTTTTTTCCCAAGTGCCAGGAGCTCATTCCACAACTGATGCAGAGGCCTGTGCCAGTGCTAAAGGAAAAAAAAATACAGTTACACTTTTATTTTTTTTGTATTTTGAAGCAGTGAAGTCCCTCCAAAGGGCCAGTCTAAGTTCACCTTGAGGACAAAGCAGAGGCTGCTTTAAAATAAAAATCTTTCAGTAGTAGTCAATTGAAAGATAAAGCCTGTTCTGTTCTGTGTAAATAATTTTTGATCAATGTACTGTTCTAAGGCAATTCCCAATTAGCATATCCTATAGTTTATTGTCAGACCCTGTCCACAGGGTACAATTGTGACACAGGCTGTGAATATTCAGCAAGGGGAGTCTGTAAATCTGAGTAAGTAATGACAAAGCCTCTTTAGGGAAAGAGGTGAGCTGAGTAGAATAATGGAAATCTTGGGGGGCAGTGGGGTATTTTAATTTAATCAAAGCCAGAGCGACTGAAAAAGATACTATTAAAAGGACTTGGTCTCTGAAGTAAATACTTTTCAGATAAATGCACAGTTCAAACTGACATGCTAAATTGGCATCCTTGCATCCACTCCATTCTGTGGATCAAAGCAAAGTTAATCATTTCACTTGCCTTTTATCTGGTTTATGGATGTGTTTGGGAGCATGTGTGAGCATATGCATGTGGACAGTGTGTGCATGTGCATACGTGAGGAGCAGAAAAGAATGGCTGTGAGGGAGGGGTTTTGCTTTTCTGGAATGAAGTTGAAGGGGGTTTTTTATTTATTTTTTTTTTTTTAATGTACTGGTACCTAATAGTCACTGCCCACTGTAGTAAAAGCTCAGAAGTATTGCAACTTTCTCTTGCCTGTGTTTGCCCAGCCACCCTTCTACATACTACAAGCACTGGGAAATTTCAATGACACAGCTTGGAATGGGTTCAGTGACCTCAATTATGCCCTCCCACCCACTCCAAACTCCTTTCAATTTGCAAAAAGCTTTAAGTGGACAAAACCCAGATGCCTTTTGCTTGTAGTTCAGTAAGAACAGATTGGGCATGTAGATTCTTGTCAAAGTGATATATGTAGTTCATTTTCCATTAACTCTTTCTTAACTAAGGATTTTAAATTCTCAGTTCCAAGTCTAGCACGCTGCCTTGCCTTTCTACTATTTTAAAAGTTCATTATGCTTACCTCATCATTTAAAAGTGAAGCTTAAAATGCCTCAGCTAGACATTGACTGATACAAAACAGACAAAATATTTTGTCCTGCTTTTCTTTTTCTTTTTAAACTTGTTTCGTATGTAATAACCCATCCTATTGTCTAAGATGGTTGAAAAGCACTAAGTAAATATAATACGTAAAATCTCCTGGGATGAAAAAGAAATCATGACTTGTGGAAATGACCCACCCAGTCCAAACCAGTACGTGGGCCCTGATGACTTTGAGAGCTCGCTTCAGTTGGCTTGCCTTGCTTTCAGTATGTTGTAATATTGCCCCAAAGAGCTAGTGCCTCTCCCCTCCCCCAGAACATTTCATTACACTCCCTTTCTCCCTCTCTCTCTCTGTGTCTCTCTTTCATTCTGCAGAAACATGTGCTGTCAATAACGGAGGCTGTGATCGGACTTGCAAGGACACGGCGACAGGGGTGCGATGCAGTTGCCCAGTTGGATTTACCCTGCAGCCCGATGGGAAAACATGCAAAGGTCAGCCTCTGTTTGCTTTGCAATGCATCATTTGCCTTCAGCAGTTCCAGTACAAGGTGTAAATATATTCAGTTATTTAATCAATACTTTTGAGTTAAGGCAGTGCTGGTACAGTGATTGCAATCGAGTTCATTTGCTTTCTCCTTCCCTAATTTTTCTGTGTGTCCGTCCAACTTGACATATTCTGTGATTTTAGTCATTTTTCTCTCTATTAGAGGGTTTTATTACTGCAAAGAAATGAGAAACTTTGTCACACCAAGCAGAGATTTAGAGGAACAAGCCTTCAGTTTCAAAGGATATTCTGATACCCTTGTGAAACTTCAATCATCTGAATTTGTCTATTTGTGAATTTGTCTATTGAAAAAACAATTCTCAACCATTACTTTGTTGCCTGAAGATAATCAACTGGTTATTACTAAGTGGAGACAGGTCTTGCTCAAAAGAACCCAGACACTTGTCCATTTCTGCACCTTCAAAAACATAAGTAGGCAGCTGCAAAGAAAAACCAAAATAATATTTACAAATGCCTGGGTCCAAACCACACAGTTGATGCTCAGATTTTACTGCTCCAAAGGAAGTATTTTGTCCTTCGTGTGTGTGTTAAAACTGGGGTCAGGAGAAGAGAGAACAGAAAAGAGCATCTGATATCACTGAATTACTGACAACATCTGTTCTCAGTTAAGGAGACAGTGACAGTTCTCAGATATCCCTACAAAATCACACTTAATGGCATGCGAATAGATTTGAGTACATGTTAGTAGGACCAGCCCATCCATCAACCATTTTCCCATCTTCCTATGTATTCCTTTTGAAGGAATTCCTTCCTTGCAAAAGACTTGGTGATGGACATCCAAGAGGACTTACATATATTCTTGTCACAGAGAAAACTTCTTATCACTCAGTGGCTTAGCACAGGTTGACCTAACTTGCTAAGAAATTATTGTGACTTTTTTCCCTTCAAAGTAACCAGAAATGTCAGAATATCTTCTTCAGTCCAGGGCCCGATGTTACTTAAAATAGTAAAACCCACAAAAATAAACAGAAAATGTGTGGTTTCCTCTTGCTCCAGGCCAAAAAATCCCAGTGCTTGGTCATGATCCTGTTATTATTTATAGAAATAACAGTCCTTTTGCCTGTTTATTTGAAAATAAAACATTTAACCTGCCATTGCACACAATGTTAATAGTTAAGGGCGAGCACACATCAAAACTCAGTCATCTTAGTTCAAGCCGCATAAAAATAAATCTTCATTTTTGTCGGCAGAACAGTAACAGTGATGCCACCAAGTGCTTAAAAAGGAGGCATTTTAATAATGTAACATACACCTAGGCTTGATCATAATGTTTATTATTGAAGCTGTGTCATGGAAAAAAAAAAAGGTTAATTCTATGGGCGCTACAATTCTAAATTTAAATGTTTGGCCAGAGAACTAACATGAAACAATATTTATATAATAATCAAGTCTATAATTAGTCCCACAGACAAAATGTAATATTCAACTGATCCTCAAGCCAAATACCTTAGCTCTAAGCTCTTTCACATTTTGCTTTTCCCCTTTTTTATGAGTAGGAAATATAAGAAACAGAATTATGATGCTGCAGATTCTTTCTTACTTTCTTAAAATAAGCAGGAACTAGAAGTTAACTCACATGGTTTAACTAAACAACCAAGCCATTTCTTTATAGCCTTTATTGACATTTTAAGAAATACTCTTCATCATAAAATGATAAAATATATGTTTTGAATTTATTTGTAATCAATAATATTTATCTAATATGAGATTTCTGGGCTACATTCTGCTTTCCTGAGGCTGAAGTAACTTCTCATTTAAGTTTGTTCTCAAAGGATCCTGCACTTAAACTGATGAGTGAAGTTTTCTCCCTAGTTTTCACAGCCAGCCCTTAGTCCAGACTGATCTCTAAGATTTACATCCTCTGAGTGCAAAAATGAGCATTTTGGTGGAGTGGCACTGATGCCTTCTTAGCTCCTCTTGCTTAGAGATAAAGCCTGAAAAAGACCACAATGGAGAAAGTCACTGTGCCCATATTCCTTCCTCTGAGTTCTGTAGGAAACAAAAGAAGGGAGTGACCAGCTCAAGTTTTCTCCTTGGATTTTTTTTTCTCTTTACTCTATTTTGACTGGCCCACAGTTTCTCATACATAAATTCCTTGTTCCCTGTAGCTGGAACATTACATCTGTGTGCTAAGACCAATGGATTTGCTATTGGATGCCCTTTAAAGCATCTCCAGGGATCATGCAGCTGTCACATCCTGTCTTTCCTGGGCACAGTTTTCAAGTCCATCAGGTGTCACAGCATGTCCAAGTGAGGTTTTTCATGGAAACATTGTTTTAAGACAGGTTATGTTTCTAAATGTGGAAAAAAGAAAGGTGTGCCATTGTCTGTTAAAGGGAAGTAGAGATACAGGGCATGTGACTGAAGCTGAGAGGAACTGGAAGGAGGATTAATTCATATATTAACTGAAAAATGCAGTTGTGGGCTGAGCAAAATGATTAATGTGTTTAGGTTTAATTTAGCAAATAATGTTGACCAAAAATAATGTTTTTATTGGAAAGTTTGTGACTTTTTGGTCCGTTTTGGCATCTTTCTCTCCAAGACAAAACAGTGCAGCTACCTTGTGAAATTATGAAGGTGCTTAGATTTAGGAGGCTTAAGTAAGACTCAAAGATCTGAATTTTTGAGTGGTGCAGGGTGGACATTGTGTAATTTATTAATCTGTAATTCTAAATCACTTGTAGGTGATTTCCTCAGTAGTGTGCTTTTGCCATACTAGCATTTCATGGAAATCTATTGACACTTTTCTTACTTATTTTTTACAAGGGAATCAGTTGAATTGAAAAAAAATAAATTAATGAAATAAATATAAGCATTGGGTTTATAAATAACAAAAAAATTCTAGATGGTTCTGTTCAAAAATTATTTTAGGCATTGTATAGGCACATAATGGAAAAAAGTTTGCTGTCCAAAATGTCCACAGGTTTTGTTTAGTAGTTTGGAATTACATTAATTGCTTAGTATAGAAAAAAGGCAAATATACATAAGAAGGGAAAGACAGGTTCTTAAAAAAAGAGTATATGCAAACATGCTTGGTTGCCAAAAGGTGGCAAATAAACCCTATTAAATGTAACTAATTGTTCTATACTTTGTTTGCAATATCACATTTCCCATTCTATAGTTCTATTAGGAAAGCTGGCATGAATTTGAATCACAGAGTACAGAACTGAGTCACAACTGAATCTCTGGTATTTTTCCAGTGTATCAGAGAATGGAAGGTGAGGAAAGCAATTACCAAGCGATACAGGGAACTTCCTTCAGTGGTTTTGCATGTGAACCTGCTCCATGGGCTCAGTGGGAAATGAGAGTTCATTGCCCCTCAGGGAATTCAGCTCCTTGTGCTAATGCACAATTCAGCCTGGTTTATATCAAATGGCAATAAAATAGGGGGAGAATTTCTGGTGAAGATAGTTTTGGTATGGGATATGAACAGGTATCTGCATAGCCAGTAAGAAATCTACTGTCACAGGAGATTTCTTTGATTTCTGGAAAATTTCATTTTCCAGAAAAAAAGTCACAAACTTTCCAATAAAAACATTATTTTTGGTCAACATTATTTGCTAAATTAAACCTAAACATATTAATCAAAAATTTTTTCTCTCATGCTTTCTCCCTTACATATATTACTTACCTGATCTTGTAATGAAGTAAGAGCAAAAGTGTTGTCTGTGGTCTAGTTAGAGGGATCCTCAGATGTATTAATGGTGGCTGGGATAAAAGTTCATTAACCTTTTGCTGTTCTTTAGAAGTCACTCTTGAACTCGAGTCTTCCCTCAGCTGGCTTGGCACACAGTGGAGAATGCTCCTTTATTCCCTTCAGCTTTCCTGTCAGCTTGGCTTTTAATAAGCCAAACCATGGAGGCTTTTGACAGCTAAGAGAAGAGACATTCCAGGCAGACAGAGTTCCATATTCTCCCTCTAATTAATGCTATTTAATTTCTCCTGCCATTGTAACTGGGTGATCCCAGCTCGATGCTCAGTTCATTTGATGCTGCCCATTATTGTGCTACACATGACAAAACAGTGTAGTTCATTCCCTTAAATGCCTACCAAGTTATCCCACAGAATTCAGCTAATTCTGAAATTAATTCTGAAGACAGAGAGCCAGAGGGTTAAAAGACATAGTGGCCCAAGATACTTATTGCTCAATGCCTCCTACCCACTTTTTTAATATCCCCTGCATTGTGCATATCAGGGTTGCTGTGGTCCCTGACTCCCCTGTTTGTTGGTTCCTGTGCATCCTTCCTGCTGAGTGTGATCCTTCCCTTTTCATGGATGCAGCTGTAATCTGCCCTCAGTGAGAAGATTCATCAGCTCAACATTTCACTTATATTAAATACAACTTAAGTCACTGATAAAACAGGAGGCTCAGTTTACAAAAAACTTGTGCATGAAATCAGACTAGATTAGACTTGGCAGAGATTTCTGAAGATTGTTTAAATCCACCTGCCAAACTGGATCAAATAATAAAGGTCTTCCCAAGGGCAGCTACAGAGATATGGGAGACAAGCTGGGCAAGGGAACATTCTTCTCCCAGGACTTAAAGACGGACTGGGAATGATGGCAAAAGATGATGTCTGAGAGACACAGGGAATCTTTGGGTTTTCTAAGTGAATTAAAGCAAGAGGAAGGGCCACAAGCTTCTAACATGGTGTAAAATGTAGGACCATGTGTCTGATATGCTCCATTTCTGCCTTGGGACTTTGCAAAGAAACTGTACCCCAAGGCACTCCTGTGCCCACAGTAATGTAGCTTCCAGCCCTCTACACACAGAGGAACTGTGCAAGGTGCAGCCCTTGCTGAGCTCCTCCAGTCAGATGGCAGAGCAAATAAAATTTTTAAGCAGGAGAAGAGAAGCATAACTGGATTTCTGAGGGTCATGGAGCAAAAGCCACACCTCAAACATGACTTCCCAAAATCCACAAAGTGCTACCTGACTTTGCAATGTCCCCCTGACATTTTGTAGGAGCAAGATGTGTATTATTTTGTTCAGCTAACTTTCTAATTTGCATAATTTTGTCATTTCATTTGTGTCTTGTGACCATCTGCCCTTAAGAGGAAGGAACTTAATGGGATTTTTGGGAAGGCTGGGCTAGAATGCTGGTGATTTTAGCAGCAATGTGATGCTGTAATCTCCCAGGTGTGACTAAATGCAACAGGATTAATTCCTGTGCCCCAGTTGAAGCCAGGTGATGTCACAGACATGGATTTAGGAGGCAGAAAGTTCCCTTCCCGTCTGCACCTAGAGAGGGTGCATTTTATTTACTGTGCACCACTGAGTAAGCCCTTCTTAGCCCTCTGGCATAATGTTTAACTAGAGCAGTGTTACACTGGGGTTATGTGGCTGGATGGCAAACATTTCTTCTTCCTGCTGTCTCATTGTCATGGTGACCCAGCAATGTGCTCTCCACAGCCTTGAAACAGGCCCCCATCCTTTAGCATTCAGATGCAGCAAAGAAATGTGGCACTTACGTGCTTAAATACTTGACTGTGCTGCAGTGGGAGCATCAGAAATGCCTGAGTGTTGAATCCAAGCCCAGTAACTCAGCTCTGTAACCTCCCTTATCATTAAGCAATCTAGAAAAGAAGAGCAGGAGCATAAAGACTAAAAGAAAAATGTCAATCAAAGAGCTGAATCAAAGTTTATTTCAAATAAAAGGGAAATTTCGCATTGGGTGTACTGAGTTGACATAGCAATTATTTTTTTTATCTTTCTTAATTGCAGCCTACTAGAGCAGAAAAATGCATTTTAAATTAAATTAAATTTGGATTCACACACACAAAAAATGAACCTCTGCAAGTGAATTGAATGTTGAAAATGGAACAATTTCTGTGAGGAGTTTGTTACAATGAAGCAAAATATCATGTTTTGTTTAATATGAACTGAAAGGTTTCATTAAATTAAATGTTTAAAATTAATGCTTGACATCAGTTTGGTACAAGAATATGACTCAGATGTTGAAGGCTTTGCTCTCTTTTCATTCTGAACACACTAACACTAAGTGAAAGGCTCACAATGACCAGTTTAGCTGGCCAATTTGGCTTCATTTCCTGGCTGCAGAGTATCTGTGAACAGTTATGATTTCCTCCATCATTCCATTAATCGAAATTACTCAAAATTTGTTTTAGGTTTTTTTTTCTAAATTAGATTAAATTGACTAAAGCTTTTAGAATTGCATCTTGTCAGTCCCAATCAGTTCATGTGAAACTGAAAATGTTTCCTTTTTTGTTTTTTTAAAAGAA
>WEIV01023811.1:45341-98380 GCA_013390005.1 Calyptomena viridis
TGAGTTGTGCACTGGGCTTGGATTCAGGTGTGGATGAGTTAGTTTGTTTTTCTGTTCCTCTATTTTCCCACCTCTGACAGGGCGTTAAAAAGTTTTGTAGCTGCTTTATGAAGTACTTTGTGGTCTGTGTGCATCAGAGAACTAATGTCTGTATTAACAAGGCAACACGAGTTATGAGGTTTAGGGGACAGTGGTGATTTGTAAAAGCGTGAGAAAAGCGGAGGAAAGAAAAGGAAAAGAAAGTTGTGAAATCAGGGAATAAGAACTAGCAGAAAATGTATGGATGTCTACTGTATACTGATAATACCAATATAAATCCTAACATGCTGTGATTATTAAAAACAAGAAGGTTATGAAGTTTCTGTAATTATTTTAGGCTGATCTGGGAGTATATTATTTTCCTGGAACTAGGTAGCATTTGAAATCTGCAGAGGATTAGACAGACACAACCAGTTCAAATATTTGTCCAGCCATTGAAAGGAGAATCCTCACTTCCGCCTGTGATGAGGCTTTGGAAATCTCCATATCCATCACTGTTCAACAGTTAAGTGAAGATTGCATGTTGATTACCCTTTTAGTTGCCTTTAAGCAGCTTATGTGAAAGTTCTGAGTCACCTAAAATCCCTGCTTTTTAATTTGTTCCCTGACTTGTATGCAGCAGGGCAAATCTTTGTGAGTTCATATGCTGTATAAATGCATCCTGATCAGAACCAGGTCCTTCCAAATGTGAATTACTCTGAGTAGAGCTTAAAAAGGTGTAAGTGGAAAAGGAGCAGCCATTCCCATTAATGTTCACAAGGTCATCAGAAGCAAAATTATGGTCTGCCTGTCAACCGTAGTCAGACTGTGACTGTGCAACTTATCCCAAAGTATCTGAGTTTCTGTACCTTTATTTAAAGCTGAAAAGTTTTATTTAAAGCTGATTCTAACACCTCCTTCATATTTTGAAATCCTCAGAAAACTTTAGGATAATCATTTACTTCGGAAATATTTTATTTATTCCTCCTTTATTCTTCCCGAATGGTTGTCCCTCCATCCTGCTGAAATGAGCTGTCCAAAAGAACGTGGACATTTGTGCTCACCACATCAGTCGGTGCTTTTAGCAGCTTGTATGAGCAGGGCATCATTTAACAATNGTAATAGGAGGGGGATATTTGACTAAATAATGTCAAAGCTGGTAGAGATACCATAGTTTCCACAGTGGGTTTTTTCCCTACAGGACAGGAAGACATGCTTTACTCTCTATGAAGTTCAAAGAGCCACTTGACAAAGTTGGGTACCAGTGAGTTTAAAGATAAATGGAGCCTCACCTTCTCACGCAGTGGAATCATTTATTTTCACATGGCTCATAACACAAATTATTTATAGCTATGGAAAGAAAAATAGTGGGGCTATAGGCTCAGTGCAATTGCTGTGAGCCAGTTAGACATGATACATACAGTGTGATACTGCTCTCTTCCAAGTGAAATGCAGCAAGGCACTGCTCTCCACAGAGTGAAATAATTTTTACATGCCTTGTCAGTCTCGCTATGGCCGTGGAAAGAAATACAGTGAAAGCAGAGACATTGACACTGTTTATGTTATTTAGAATGTTTTTGCAGCTAACAGTTTTGACCTCTATTCTGTTTTGATGGTCCTGGTTTCAAAAGGTCACGTCATGTTTTCCAGTTAGGAGAAATGTATAAATACTTTCCTTTCCTGTGGACTCTCCCAGGTTTTACCCAGGTTCTGGTTCAGAATTACTCCAAAGAATTGGTGGTGTAAAACCGATATGCTGCATTGTCAATGGAATTGCAATTATTAACAATCTAAAACCTACTCTCTGAAGCCAGCAGACTTTCATTTTTGTCCTGTATGGTCTTCAGAGACCCTGAAAAGAAAGTTAGTGAGACTGGAATTTGGAATTCAACATGTGAAATCCAGAGGCCATCATTTAAAACATCAATCGTTACTCCAGAATGATGTTTGACAGGCTGCAAGTAATTTCTGCTTCAAGCAGTCTGAGGCAGCAGAGTAACCCAAAGGTCATGTTGTTCTTATCATGGGTAAAAGATATCTCCTTCATGATGGATGACTACTCTGTGTGTTTATGATGCAGAACATATTAGTATTTTTAGTTCCCAATTCCATTTGTCTAACAGTTTTGTCCAGGCAAGCTAAGCTGTGGTTAGGTACACCTGTGCTGGGTCAAAGGATGGGACCAAAATTTTGTGGTCATCCATCTAAGACCCACAACACAGTCCCAAGCTGCACATGCTGGAGCTGGGAGAAATCACTCCTGCAAATGGAAATGGCAGCCTGCAGGAATTGGGCCAAAAAGTCTTGTGTTCTCACTGCTGAGCTTGACCTGTGCAGGTGATCACAGCTGAAGGCCATGCTGCTCTCCCACATTGCTAGTCATGTTTCCAAAAATTAATGAATGATTTCCACTACGAGTCACCCTAAATTCAAACAATATTTAAAACATGCCCTTCAATCACCATCATCATGGTGGTTTTGATACATTTCCATCTCCACATATTAGATCTAGATTTGCTTTTTGCAAGACTTGCTTTTTAAATGGCCAGCAGTTACCCTCAACATTTCAAAGCTCTTACACAAGGGGCTTTTCAATAGGAAACATCACTCTCCACGTCTTGTTTTCACTTCCAGAAGTGGGCAGCCAAGGCTCCATGTCATATTACTTCTTCACTGTATGTATTCATAAAAGAGCTGTTCTTTTGCACTGCTTTTCTCTTGAAGAAAAAAAAAAAACCAAAACTACTTTTTCCTTTTTCAAATAAACATGGGTCCATGGGGGAGGATGGAAAGATACCCTGTATTTCAAATGAGGTTTTGTGACCTGTTATATACTTATTGCACAACATTTTATGGATTAGAAAAGGGACTGGTCGGTCTAGTTCTTTGACACCTTTGGGAGAAGTTCAAAGGTGCAGGAAGCAGAATCACCAGAGTGAAATTTAGAATAAAGGTCTTACCAAGTTCATTAGTGCACTTCATAGTCATTTAAAGTAAGAGCCATTGATCCTGACCTTCATACAAAAAGAATAAAAAAAGATATATATTTATGGCTTTCAAATAAAGGCAATAGGTGCTCTGCCTTCAGAACAACTGAACTAAATTTTTGCTGTTCCTTCTTTGCAGATATTGATGAGTGCTTGGTGAACAATGGTGGCTGTGACCATTTCTGCAGGAACACAGTTGGCAGCTTTGAGTGCAGCTGCCAGAAAGGCTATAAACTGCTCACAGATGAACGGACCTGCCAAGGTAATACTTCATTTACTTCACTTTTTGTATAATGAAGATGTATAATGTTTCCAGTGGATTTTTTTTTTGTTTGTTGGTTTGCTTTCGTTTTTGTTCTGTTGGTTTGGTTTTGTTTTTTTTTTTTAATTAAGTCATTTGTACTACAGGTTTTAATCATGCTGACCTGCGAGATTTCCATTTTCTGAGGTGGGGTTAGAAGATTATTAGAAGTATCTTGTTGCAATGTTTTTAGTAGTAGGAATGCCAGCGTCCTGTTGAAGTGTGAAAATCCAAGTGGTGTGGTGGAGTAGCCTCAGGCAAAGAGCCTTATGTTCAAATCCTCTAATTTGCTATGATCTTAATGGGCAGAGGCTTATGTTATTTAGAGCAGAGTCATTTAGAATAACTTACTAGAACAGAACATTTGCAATGTTTAAACTGAAAAAAAAAAGTCTAATATGCGAGCTCACCTTTGGCTGGCAGAATGGAGGGATAATGGTGGTGGTGTGGGAATTCAAATGAAGTGTTGTTTATATTGTTTGCTGTGCAGGCCATGATTTGTTGTCTAAGTCATATGATGTTGTGTATTCCATGACTAATTGAGTGCATAACCATTTCCAAGTACTAACCGTGTACCTTTGGAGAAATGACTCTTGAAGCATTTGAGCTCTGTAGCTTTACTCTTTAAAACCCTCCTGGAAAAGGCTATAAAGATGAGCATCAATAGAGAGAGAAGGGGAAGAAGGATGTATTAATTTAAAATTTGGTGCAGAAATTGCCATTTTATTAATACATGATTATTTGTATGGGTTTCGAACATGTAGAAGTCCCAAACAGCATTAGTATTTTACAGTTTCTTTGTTCATCCACAAAAGAGACACACTGAAGATACATATGCCATTCCAAAATTTTTCCATTGCTTTTCATTGGTGCTTCCATCCACCACCTGGGAAGCCTTCTTCACCCTGACTGTGTGATTAGACACAAAGGAGTCAGGGAAGGCTGGTTTAAAGCTGGAAAGAATGGGAAGAGCTGAGAGTAGCATAGCTAGTGCCACATGATTTAGCTGAAATAACATGGTAGGATCATGTCAGACAAGGGTAAGTTGTCAGGTTTTGATTTACCTGCTAAAAACAGGAACAGAATGTTAAAAAGAAATATTCCCTTCATGATGTATTTAGAGATAGTTAGGAATACTTTCTGGTTCATGAATTCCATGTGTCATGACACGCTCTCACTGTGGTATCAGTCAGAGGTTTCACCACTGAACTAATTGCAATTACAGCAGTGAAAAACCTGAGAGAAAAGTTGGGCAAGAGCTGGTGCAAAATTTATGTGTTCGTTATGTGGAGTCTTAGTAATAGGCTTTGAAAGCTCCCTGTAAGTAGTTAGGTTTCTATCATGATAATGAGAATTTGGAAGCAGCTCTGTAAATATTGGAGTGAGTTTTGTTTCTTCATGTGCCTGGGCTACAGGATGAGTGAGACTGGCAACAACACATACCATGCAAGGAGCAAAGCAGGAGTTGATCTTCTCTCCCTCGTGTGATCAGACATGGAGGTATAAACATGGTCTGGCCAATTTTCCCACTGTCCATGAGGAAGTGCAGGCACTATGTCTTGCCTCTGCATGATACTTTGATTGGCAAACTGCAGTTTGTCTGTTGCTGTAACAGAGTAAGTGCAAGCCCAGAGAATTTTAGGGCCAGACAAGTTCTTCCAGTCCCAGAAAGGTGGGTTCTTCATACTGGGAAACTGGGGAGGACAAAGTCATTTCCTGTTTGAAGTCTGAGATATTTGGGCCCCAGAGACTGATTACAGCAATCTTGGTGTGATGGTTGCTTTGTGCAGGGACCACTGTGATAATTTAGTTCCTGCCTGGTGCTTAAGGTGATAATTGGTTACTCATACAGTCAGTGCTAATAAAGAGAGGAGTAAAGTGAATATAGAGCAAGAAATCAGTGATGTATGAGTCACCTGTGCTTTGCTGCTTCTGCTGCAGAAAGAATATAGTTGGTGGAAGTGGTTATAGTTATTAATGTCAGGTCTGACAGAAAAATGTGGTTTGGGGTTAGTGACTCTTCTGGGATATAAATGATTCATGGGTTTGTTTTTTTAGCAGCTGGTCAACACTGACCATAGAACATTAATGAGAGATTCAGGGAAATTTATTTTAGGCATATTAGCCTTTTCAGTGCATGAAATAGAAAAGTCTAATTTGTGTTTATAAAAGATGCTGTTGTTTGTGTTACATCTGTTGTTTTGACTCATAATAGAGGTTCTGTGATTTATGGTCTTTCCGTCTACATTGTCTTCCTCCTCTGCTTTTCATTTTTTTAAATAAAGATTTCTTTCAGTTACTAATCAACATGTTTACAAAATACTGATTTAGGACCTTGTCTGAGACTGAGTCCTATTTAGTTCAGGTGATCTCCCTAGTGTACAGAGTGTTTGTTTCCAAATGCACTCATCATTAACAGCAAGGGACAGATTGTGTTAACCTTAGGCAAAATGCCCGTGGAAACAGCTGGCAAACTTGCCCTTTTACAACCTGCAGAACCCCTGGGTAAGTCTTTGAACATATGTTATTCACAGGAAGGAATCAGTGAAGAACAAGGCCACAGAGATATAGTTCATGTTAGCAACATTTTTCAAACTGTTGGAAAACACAAGGAAGCTGTTGCTGCATAACTTTATTTGTATGATCATTAACTTCAGCACAAGGCAATTTTACATATTTCAGTAAAAAAGCTTCTTCATATTCCCTGTGAAATTCTGAAGTTGTCACACCTCACCTAATTTCCTTGGTGTCCTTTCATTGTAGACATCAGAGCTGACTTTGAGATTACAGGGAAATTATATCAGTCTCACACTTTGTTCTGATTGTTTGCAGAGCTCCCACCCCATCATACCAAGTGCCTTAGACACATCCATCCTCTCTGTGAAGGGGAAGGTGTTTCTCGTTCAGTTTTTAGGCAGAGAGGGTGAAGCCAGTTATAGCAGCTTGCCCAAGATCACACATATGAATGTCTGGACCACCTGGAGAATAAACTTCCAGTTTTTGTGAATCTGCCCTCTCTGAATCTGCCCATTGCAAGGTATTTTTTTCCTCTTGTGTTTTCATATCCTGATATGAAAATTCATTGATTTTTTGGGAGTTCTGCTCACTCAGTGCCATCCTGCATGTAGAGTGTTTGTATAAGCAGCCCTTGCCTTTGCAAAGGGCCTTAAAATGTTCTGCATTTGCCTGTAAATAAACAATTTTTAGCCCTGGCTGCAGAGAAAACCATTGTCAATCACAGATTACTTCTGCTAGGGAGTGGTTCTCACGCTCTGGCTCCTTGTTAGACAAGGAGAATGGAGTGGGTGGGGGGGGATCCCTTCCTCTCCCCTCCCCTGCATTCCAGCCATTTAAAAGGAAACTTATTTCTAACCCAGAAGGTGAAGAATCCACACTACCCTGCCAGTAATATTGTGGAGACTGATACTGCTTTCCCAGAGTCTCTTTTTCCATGCAGACTTGAAAATAGATTTGACAGTGTATGACAACACCAAACCCATCTATTGTGTATTATTTTAATTGATCCCTTAAGTCTGAGGTATTGTAATTTCTTTGATGCAGGAAGAAACAGTTGGATCTGTTTGTATAAATCTGTCAAAAGAGGTCTGCATCTCCTTTGAACATGTAATCAAAATAACATAGCTATATTTATAGCCAGAAGAACTTGTGTTTGTAACCTTTTAAATAATTAATAGGAGGACAACAACTCAGATCAGTTTTGGACTGACACCAGCAACAAGCAAGCAGGCAAGACTTGCTGCAGTGAAATAAAGCTGCATGAATGTGTGTAAGCTCAGACATAATTACCTTAATCCTCAACCAGTATGAGTTTTAAAGCCAGTTAAACTTAATTGCTTATTCAGTTTCTGCTTGTTGTGCAGTGATCTCGAAAAGAGATCAACAATAAGCAGCTTCTCTGCTCCACTCAACTTCAGGCTCCATTAAGCACCCAGAAAAATGTGTGAAATTCTATCATAAATAATTTTCCCTTCCTGTTCTAGGAATTGCTTTTTTGCAAAGCAAGACAATGAGAGGCAGCACACACATTTGTCATGAATTTCTCCAGGGAGTGGTAGAGATAGAAGGATGTGTTAATGTTGAGACAAAAAGTGTGCTTTTGGTGGGAACATCCAGTGATCAACATGTAATACTTGGGTCTGCTAAATCCACACTCACTCTCTGCCTCTCACCACCTCTGTCCAAAATAGAGACGAATCCTCAAGTAGCCTTTTCACCAACCATTTGAATTGATACAGCCACTGTAATAAAAGGAGATGACTGTCCACCGGGCAGCAGTACCTGTGGGGCATGTGGAATACCTGCATGGCATTCGTTAAGGCCATAGATGACAGCATTTTTTATTTTTATTGAACACAGGGTCTCTGCTAAGGGTAGTGTTGGTGTCTGTCCAAAGGAAATTCAGTGATGCTTGTTTGTACAGTAGAAAATCCCAAACAGAATTTGCCCCCTTGCTTCAGGAATATTGGTTTTTTCCTCTAGTGATTTTCTGTGAGCACATTTTCCTAGGTTTGTGGATTTTTAATGCTGCAAAGTTATCCAACAGAACTCCAAGTACAGCAGATTTGAGGTGTTTGTCCCTCTCATGACAGGAGTAAAGCCATGAGCTGTTATATTTGATATTTGGACTTTTTTTTTCATTTAAAACAAGTGTGCTTCTTGTCTGCCTCACTGTACCTTCCTTCCTCTCTTCTCAGCTTCACTTCCAGACAAGTGTTCCTCAAAACCTTGAGTTGCTCACAGAGTGGAGCAACTGGAAGTCACGGCTAGAGCCAAGGATGCTGTGAGCAGATATTCAGGCAGTTTTCTTAGTAATTCTGCCAGCAAATTGCAGTGCTGTCCTGCACTGCACTTCAAACCTCATCCAGCTCTGTTTTTTTGTTTCTCAGGTTGTGTCTGAGCAGACTTGATGAGTGTAGCAAGTTTTGTGTTAGTTTTCTGATGAGTTACAGGATATACTTGCCCTCTCTAACTGGTTTTTACTTATGATCTGAAATTATATTCAAACCCAGCCTCAAGTTAACCTGCTGCACCACAGACTGTAATCTGTGCAATCCTACAGTAATGCTGTTAAATGAGAGACTGACCATTTTTTACTGCCAAGTAGCTCTTAATTCCAGAGAATTTGATGTGACTCTATGACTGATCTGTTAGCAGAGGATATGTAACCACCTCTCACAACATCCACCTTTTCACTTATTTGTATGAAATATGCACTATTAGCCTTCCAGGAGTAAGATTTGAATCTCCCAGCATGGCCTCTCCATTTTGAGAATGACTGTGAAATGAGGAATTAATCATACAGGAAAGGACAGATAGAAAGTGTTTGTGGGAGTTATTTTGGCCTAAAGAAGCCCATAAGGATTACGAAGATCTCACTTTACTCTTCCATGTGGAACCAGCTGATTCAAGTCTGCAGCTAATCCATGTCATTGTGAGAACTAACCTTTCATATGGGTCAGTTTAAAACACATCAGACCCCTCAGATTCAATGCATCAGCATCATGGCTTGGCCAACTTTCCAGTGAAAAGTGTTGGAAAGTTTCATTGTCGGTCTACCCCCTCTCTTTCCTTTCCTCCTCCCATTAAATATATTTAAAAAAGGCAAATGTTGAATAAAAATAACATTATTTAGCCTTCCTTTTCTTTGTGGAGTGGAAATGATATACAGTTTCACAGCTGGATGAGATGGATGAGCAGAAATTTTACTGCATGGTGGAGGCTTTTAACTTAATATTTAAAATACATTTTTAGCCTCTCACTGAAGTTGTCCACTTCATGGTCAGGACTGAAAAAGGTTCTTCCCCCAGAGGGTGGTCGGGCACTGACCAGGCTCCCCAGGGCAGTGGGCACAGCAGCAAGGCTGACAGAGCTCCGGGAGGGTTTGGATGATCCTCAGGGACAGGGGGGACTCCTGGGGATGGGCCTGTGCAGGGCTGAGGGTTGGACTCCACGATCCACGTGGGTCCCTTCCAACTCAGCATATCCTGTGTTTGTGTGATCAGATAGGTGTGCTCTAACATATAAAATAATTGACTTGATAGAGGCTGATTTTCATCCAGTCCAGCTGAGTCTGGCCCAGTGTGTTTAATTGTGTGGACTCTTGGTGTACAAACAGTGCTGATTCAGTTGCCAGCGTAGCTCAAGGACCAGTGGTGCACTGGAGGAGATACTGGGAGCAGCCTGTGGAAATCAGAGTGGCTCACAGAAGGAAAATTCAGGATGATCTGCCTGTCACTGGTGATGTTCATTCCCTATGCAGATTTTCTCTAAGGCACTCTGAGCCACTGAGCCTTGCAAAAATATCTTGCTTCTGACAAGCACCATATTGCTTCTCACATCAGATTGAAAAAATACTCCTCTGGGAAGCAACATGTTACACTGTCAATGAAAGCAATACTTCTCAAATCCTTTCTGTTACACTTGGTGTCAGTGAGACTGCGAATAGTGGTGCATTTTCTGCCTCTGTGAGAAAAAAAGGGTTGTAAGATCATACCCAGAAACAATAAATGCCCCAGGCATGAAGTAGAAGCAGCTCTAGCCAGTACAAGTTTGTTTGCCAAGTGATAGTATCTGCTGTGTTGGTTGTAGCAATTAAATCTGCTGAAACATGAAAACAAATGTATCCCCCCCACCTCCACTTCTCCCCTCTGCAGTGTTTTCATAAGTTAAGGGTGAGTGTTCGTTGGTTGCTGCTCCTTGGAAGGAATATTAAACCTCCCAATCTAGGCTTTAAATCAGTTTCTAATGGGATGAGAGCTAATGTGGGGAGGGCAGATGGGACAGATTATTCCACTTCTATTTTCCCATGAAGCTTCTGACACGGGCTACTGTTGGAAGTGAGAGAGCAAATTAGTTTGACCTCAGGTCTCATTCAGTATGGTAGCTCTTATACTGTTAAACTCTATAAAAGTATACTGCTATCAAATTGCTTTTTACAGCTCTGCCTGGCCCCCTCTCCTTGATGATGTGTGTGGGAAGCCAAGCAAAACGTTCCATTAGTGTTTAGAAAGAGAATTTGAGATATAACTTTCAGTTGATGCTGTAGGATTTATGATGTGTATAGTGCAGAAATGACTTTACTGGACTAGAATCATGTTATGTATTAATGAATTACCAGGATGTGAGTCAGCCTTGGAATAGGTCGAGCAGGAAGGTAGCATTCTTCCACAGACAATAATCTGTTGATAAATAATTGTGAAAGCCGTAATTCAATAGGAATTGTTTTAAAAGGGAATCAGAGAAAGACAATATGTATATATGTAATCACCTTGATTGAGGTCAGATAACCTTTACCCTAAATGCTATGCAGAATTGCAGTAAAATGACAGCTCTATCCCAAATATTCACTTTCCTGTGCTTGCATCTACACTCCTGAGCCTTTTGAAAGTGCCCTGATTTGTTTGTTTTGTCCTAATGAGAATAAAATGCTACCCTATTGAAATGCAGGGGTGTGATTTTCTTCCAGTAGCCATGTTACAAACTGCTGTTCTTTGTCTCGGTGACCTGGAGATGAGGCCTTAGGACAGATGAGATAAAACCAGAAATCTTAAGCTCAAATATGAAGAGTCAGTAGAATGGAAAAGTGTCTCCTGGGGTTTTGCTGAGTGGAGGGGTTTTGGTGCAGGTTTTCAAAGCACAGTGTTAGTGTTTTTGGAGGGATCCCCGCCTTCCTTGGCTCTGGGGAGGCCAGTCTTTCTGGGCAGAGGTTTTAAGCAAGCCTTTGAAGTAGAGAACAGCAATTCTTGCATATGTTCAGTGGTCACTGACTTCAGCAAGGGCGAGTAAGCTGGGAATTCACAACCAGGTCCTCGGGAGGTGAAGGGAAGTGCTGCATTTGAGTTCTCAACTGAAAACTGAAACTGTGTTGTTGTACTTGCTCTTTCAGCGCCATCAAATAACACCAGGCACATTTTCACCTAGACTGGTCCCCTGTTCCTTCAAGAACTCTCTCTAGCAGCTCCTGCTAAAGGGTGATGGAGACAAACACCTTAGCAAAGAGAACAGTTTCTGTAGTTTTATTATGTCTAAAAATCAAATGTATTGCAGGATAGAGGGAATATTCCTTCCTTGATACAGAGAGGGTAAAGCCTTTATTATGTTGCCTCATCAGGCTGTTAAGCTGCTCTTACAGAGTTGCTGTGTAAATAATGGCTTGAGCAGAGTGCAGACTAGTAAACATGTTTTTATGTTTGTAGGAAAACAAATAAAGTTTCTTTTAATGTGACTGAAGTTTCTTTTAATGCATTTCTCTTGATATATGGCTTCTCCTACCCCAAGCCCTTGAAGGAGTAGCACAGTTTATTACTATAGTAGGAGTAGATAACTCAGCTTGCCTTTGCCTTGGGAAATGATTGATATTGGAAAATGATACATGTTTGCTTATAAAGTCTTGGCAATGTTTTCGTGAAAGTACTTTGTTTTCTTTAAAAAAAAAAAAAAACAACACAAAAGCAAAACTACTGGAAAAGTATTTAATTGAATTTTAGATTGTCCTACCAAAACAATGGTGAGAGAGCCAATTGCCTCCTGCTGGGTTCCTCACATTAACAGAGGAACCTGAGCACAACAAAGCCCTCATGTAATGGAGAGTGGTGGAGGGGTGGGCAAGATCTAGGACAGGTAAGCACAGGCAGTGTCAAAGACAATCTGTACGGTGTGTGGGGGAGCTATGAAGCAAATAAATAGTGTCAAAGATGCCTTGAGGATGCTGGTCTCCCACTCCTGCCAGGCAGTGCATTTGTTAGCACACGTGTGCACCTTTCACATACCAAAGAAGATGTGGTTGCACATCCCTGGAATGCTCATACAGAGCTGTTATCCCAGAGCTGCACATCCTTGATGCCCACACTGCTACAGCTTTGTTGGTGCTCTCATACTGGCAGGTTTGACTGGCCAAAAATACCACAGCTGTAGCTGCACTTTCATTCCCCAGCCTCAGCATTCAGTAGTACAGCTTTAAGTCAGGCTCATTTATCACAGCTCTGTTGACCTTTCCTTGGTTTGCCATCACTGAAAAGTTGCAAATGTGCTTGGACTTTTCTTTGGCACATGGCCTTTCACCAAGGAGTTCCATCCCTTCCTCATCCAATTATGGGTAGGTTTTACAGCTCTCATGATCTGATAAAGTGATTAACTTAACTCATTTTCTATTGATTTGAAAAGTAATAGGTTCTAAAAATGAACAATACTGTTAAATGTACTTAAGCATATTTTATACTCTTAGCTTTGGTTGTGTTTAGAAGATAATGTGCTTTATTCAGGTTTAGATGCCAATAGTGCATTTTTACATATTTTTAAAATCCTTTAGAAATCCTTCTAAAAATTGTTATTCCCAAAGATAACAGTACGGAGAAAAAGCAGGATGAGAGAACTGCCATGAGCTTATGGTGAGGTTAAGTGTGATATGCTCAGTAGAGAAAACCAGTAATGATTTGAAATCCTGCTTTCCAAATGCCTTTATAGAACACCTCCCTTGGCTCACTTTGTGCCTGTGACCTTGGACAGACTTACTAATTTTGTACCATTGTGTCTACTTATTAGTAAGTTTTTTTCATGCTACATAAGAGACCAGGCAAACTTTCTTACCCGCAAAAAAATAAAATACCTTTCTTTTTTTAACTTCTCTATTTTAAAGTATCTGCAGAGCTGTCTCTGGTGGTTGCTGTGTCTCTGAGGGTGTCCAGAGTGTCTGTACAGAGATGATGTACAGAGAGTGACACATGGCCAGATGTTCAGGCACTTTTGGGGTGCAGTGTCACAGGAGGTGATCCATCCTCAGCTGCAGCACAAGTCTGTGGCCTCTCCCAGCTCCAGAAGTTCACACATCCACTGCTGCTGATCATTGAACACCACGCTGACTAAGGTTAACCCTCCTTGCAGTGCTGAAATTTAGGAAATAGTTTTGCACAACCACGTTTAAAATATTAGAAGAAATTATTATCTGCCAAAATTGAATTTATCAGGTAATCCTCTACCATTATTCTGGTTTTTAGTTTGGTGCTGCTTACAGAAAATGGTGGTGGGGTCTTTCATGCTGCTGCAGGGAACAGTATCAGAAATCTTTTATTTTCCTGACAGCAGAGAAATAGTAATATAGGAGTAATGGTGGTGATAATGATGATGTATCTCATTATAGAAATGTAAAGAAGCCTTGGGCCAAATCTCACCAACTGCAGTCAAAGCAATCCCCAAAGACACCAAAGTTCCCTGCCAATTTTTGCATGGCCGAAATTGCCAAATTCTGCACTTTCCATCCCAAACCATAAATCTTCCCAGCCCCTCAGGGAAAGATTTTGGTGATCCAAAAGCAAGCAAATAATTCCATGGCTGATGCATGAGGTAGAACAAAGCCATAGTGACTGGGAGCAGAACTGGCTCTGCAGTGCTGACAGGAGGAGGAATGTGTGGTGGTCAGTTCACTTGGCATGTGTGTCAAGGGGAACCTGTAGGGAACTGGCCTTTAGCGCATTATGATGTTGTTCCCCAGCCCCATTTCTGCAGACTCAGAGGAAGTCCTGAGAGAAGCTTGTGGAGGAGAATGAGCTTGTGGACTCTGTATGGAAGAAAAACTAAATATGGAATTTTGGGGGGAAAAAATGAAAAGAGAAGGGAAAATTAATTTGTTGATACGTGAGATCACATAAAGCTCCCTTGGAAGAGTTCCTAAAGAAAAGGTTGTATTTACTCTGGAGAGGGAGCAAACAATTTAGGCCTACAATTTTATTGCCAAGTCTCATTTTTTAACCTGCTTTCCTTCTGTTTTCAAGCCCCAGAGATAGCACAGTAGTTCACAGAAAGTGCAGCTGGTCTCTTTTGATAAGGTCTGATGGCAGAGATAAAGAAAACAAGCTGCCATTTGCTTTTAAAGGCTCTTCCAAGTGTACTGTCTAGTTCTTCCCAAAGGCAGTTCCCTTTGCTTTAACTTCTGGGTAAACAGTGGGAAACCAGTTGCTGTGATGTTAATGAGGGCGATGAGTTTGCTGGGTGTGGAGTTGTCTCCTTGGTGCTCAGCATCAAAGAAGGATCTGACTGCTGCAGTTCCTCCAGCCACTGAAGGGGTCGATGAAACCTGTCTTTTGAGTTGAGGTGAATTGATAGGAATTAAGAGAGGCAGCCAGCCAGCACCAGGGAGCTACTTAGCTGGAATTCTGCTTTCTTGCATGTAAGTTCAGACCAAAGGAAATAACATGAGAAATCTATCAAGAGGTACCTGCTGATTCCTGAAAGGATCAGATATGCTTTTCACTCTTTGAAGAGAAATTATTCAGCCTTTACCAAATATAACAATTAAAAACAATCATGCCAATTTGAACTCTATAAATCAAACTGATGGAAAGGGATCAGTCCAGGAAAACATCTAGACAGTCCCTTCTGGAGCAGAGATGCTTTTGGATGTTACCAAGCACAATGCTTAAGTGCAGGAGGTCAAACTAAATGAGTATGGTCATCCTGTTGGCATTAAATATGCTCATTCTATCAAAATAAACATCCAGTTTCTGGATGATTTCAGACGTGTAGCAGAAGTGTGAGAACACACGGTAAAAGGAGAAATCAGTGACGCCCAGATACTTCTTAGAGCAAAGTGAGAGTATCTAAAGTGATCAGACCAAAATGATACATAGCAGGGACAGCTGTGGCTCCCTAAACTGCTCTTGCACCAGAGCTATCTAGTGTTAATACTGCATTTAGTACTGGAGGAAGACAAAAGGACATGGCCTTGGACCTGCCCCTACCTGCTACTGTGTCCCTGAAGCTGAGTAAGAGTCATTTTGTTGTGTACTGCTATATCCATGAAATATCCTCTCAGTGGGATACTTACATAATAAGTCACAGGTTTCTAATTATTTATTGCCTCTGTCTCAAGTATATTTTGCAGGTTCCTTTTGCTGTTTATATACATTTATTTGTTTTACTACCTGTTTGCATTCTAACAAATCATCTCTAATAAAAAGCACATTTCCTTGCGAGCAGAATCAATTTCCGTCAGAAGCCTTTCAGTCCCTGATTAGTGTGTTACATTTGGTCTTCACTAATCACATAGTTAACTGTGAGCAGTAAAGTTCTTAAATAAATAAATGCTCTGGTCCAAGTAAATGTTAGCTATAATGGACAGTTTCCCCCTTAAATTTCTGAAATATAGGATGAGACAGTGCTATTTAAGCACTTACATTCACATGAAAAGTATAGCAATTAATGCCAGACTTGGTTTTTTTTTTTTTCTGCAGGTCATTAGTATGTTATTAACAATTAAGTCTCGGCAACTTGATTGCAAGTCAGTAATGCAGTGGGAAGTCTAAGTGCGTTTGGGTTTTCAATTACTTTTAAAGGCTTGGGGTTATGGTTTTTTTTTTTCCTTTCCCTTTGTGTTAGCCTGCTCCAGAAGCACTCAGTGGGAAGGTAATGAAGTAGAAGATTTGTACATTACTACATCTTTCCATGCTTCCTTTTCATTGGTTTTATTATTGTAGGCTTTGAAACATGAGGAGAAGTCAGCTATAAGCCATTCCTTCTGGTCAGGGTTGGATGTGTATTAGAAAGCTCTCAGATGGAGGATGCATTTTTACTAACTGTGAACAGAGGCAAGTCACTGTGGATCAAAAAAAAAAACGTGAGATGTGGTGGAAACCTCATCATATAGCAAAATAATGCCTTTCCCAACACTGAATTTAAGCCACCATTTGTTGGAGAACAGAGCTTGAATCATGACTCCCTGTGGTCCAGCAACCACTCAGATTAAGATATGTGGTTTCCCTAATGTCTGTCAAATATTGTTGGAAACCAGGCTGGCTGGGCTGTAAGGTGAACAACATTACATGGGTGGTATCAGTTCCCTGCAGAAATTGGAGGTGGGGGGGAGGAGAAGACAGAATATAACTTTCAGCCAAAATACATACAGAAAAGCATTAGTGTTTATTTTAAAAACATCATGTAACACTTCTTTAGAGTTTCTATGTATGTGTGCTTAATGAATGAGAACAAGGAAAGGCTCTGTTTCTCAGAGGAGCCGGTAACTTGGGAGCTGGGAAAGGTGAACACAAAACATTCTGACTAACCTTGAGTTTGGCTTGTGTGCAGGGTCTGGGGTACAAATGAGTCCACATTTGGCTTGAGGGTTAAAAATAAGCCAGGCTGTGTGAGATGGACAAAACAGAACTATATATTGGGAGTGTGTGGACTCATGGCTATGACAGCACCTCAAAGTATTGCTGTAATATTGTGACCATTTTTGACTGATCTGCCAGCATTCAGGGTGTCAGGAGTCATTCCTACTGCTGAGGGACTTGATAGTAGAGATAGGTATTTCCTTTTATTTCCATTGTACGTTTTCTATTTTATTTCTATTTGAAATAGTGTATTTCTATATAATTTATCTATTATGCAGTGATCTAGTGCATACTTCATGTCTTTGCTCAGCAAACACAGACAAATCAAAGATGTGTCACACGAATCAAATATATCATTACAGTCTGCACTCTGTCACAAATCCATGTTATAGCTTTTATTGATTGTCTTTTAGCCCCTCCTGTCTTGTTCCCTGTAGCACAAATACCAGATAACAGCGATCTCTCTGTGCCACATTTATTTTCAGATAACATGAAAAATACTCCAAGCAGCAAGACTCAACTCTTATTCAGTCATGATATGTGGCCTGTGTTTTGGAAGGAGGCTCCCAGTTTTCATAAATTGACCTAGTTACTTAATGAGAGAAAAGATGTTGACATTACCATTAGTTTCTTCTAAACAATTGTTAAATATTAGCAAACAAAAGTACATTAAGAAGAAAAGGGAGGGAACAATCCTTATTTTTGCAGTAGATTTTTGATGTGAAATTTGGCAAACTGAGGGGCATTGAATTGTTCAGTTCTGTTAGCACAACCCCCAAATGTGTGACACCTCTGTGCCAGTGAGTTTTGTATGTGTACATTCTGTCAGAGAGTCAGAGCAGTTCACAGCAGTTTGCAGTTCTAAAAAATCTCTAAATCCAGCACTATTTACCTGTGTATGTTTGGTGTAGAGCTGCTTCCTTGTAATGCCAGTGCTTTTTGGAAATGTCCTGCATTACACTCTCATTTCCTGATCATTGGTTTAATTACTCTGAAACTTATTTGAAAGCCACAAAGAAAGCAAAGACAAGAAAACAGGATACTGAGCTGAGGACAGGATACTGTAATTGGGAGTCTAAAGACAGCACCAGTGGAAAGAGAAGGGACTTGAATGAGCATGGAAAATAAACTGCTTAATTCCCTGCTCCCTCAGGTCACCTTTGAGACACATCTGTATGAGGAAACTTAGAAGAAATTTGATCTGTGGTAGCTCCCTCCTGGAGATAGAAGACTCGACTTTCCAGTACTGACAAGCTGACACCCACTACCAAACTTTGCATTCAAAGAAAATAAAGATCATTATGGGATCATTTAACATGTGAAAGCATGAACTGAAAAAAAAAAAAAAAAGCTAAGTATGATTGAAAACCCAACAATAAAATAAATGCTGACTTGAAATAATAGGAACCTAGCCAAACTAATATTATCAAGCATTGCCAAAAATTGCTTCCCTCAAAACCCCAGGGAAATCCTGCTCTTTTATTAAACCACTGAACAATCTCTTTAAGTCAAATCCCTTCTATACAAAAATTAAGGAGTGCTTCCACTGTTCAGACACTCTCTCTGGAGGTGAGAAGGTGGATTGCTAGAAGAGATGTAGGACTTTATTTGGCCTGAGGTGATGCATTGGTGTCATGGAAGCAGGGAGTGGAAGCAGAGCTGTCAGCAGCCCACAGAGGACACCATAGGGAGAGGTCTGGGACTGGCAGTGTGCCCATGAATGAGTGGAGGAGCTTGGAAGGGACCTTTGGGGTCATCTGCTCCAACCCCTGAACTTGGCACTTCCACTGGGTCATCTGCTGTGAAGTAAGGAGGTCCTGGTCTTAGACTGCATATGTACCATTAGTAATCCTAAAAAAATGCTGGCAGGAATCTAACTGTGATGAATTTGGTCCCACAGTCCCTGCAAGCTTCAAACAGCTAAGGTGTGAAGACATCTCTTAATGTGCTGAAATGACACAATCACCTCTGCTTATTACAGTGGTGAATGTGATAGGAATTTTTGACTAAGTGAAAGTAAAAAGAATGTGTTTGATGTCAAATCTGAAATGTTCTGAGACAGCTTGGACTGTTTGTGAATTTATGCCATATTTGGCTGAAAATAGAATACAAACTTCAACCTCAAGTTGAAGTTTTCCACCACAGTTCCTCAAAAATGCATCTTTTGACTATTCATGTTAAAACAGTTAAAAAACTTAATGTAAATAAATTTAAATCATTTTAAGAGCACCTCAGACCCAGAGAGTTAACTTCTCAGTATTTATTTTCGCATGTGGGATGGGGGGAATTCAGAGCAACACAATGCAAAAATGTTTGTGTGTTTGAGTGTGTCCATGTGGTGGCGGGGGAGAATGATTGGACTAGAAAACTAAAAGATAAATTATTTCTTCTCAGTGCTGTAGCTGTAAGCTGCTTTTGTATTTTTTGACTTCTCTTCAGTAGATGAAGCTACCAGATTTTGTAGTGTTGTTTGTACAAAGGAGACAGGATTTAGATCCCTACATTTATTCCCAGTTGTTATGGTGAGCAGGATTTGAAACCCAGGGTGTGAAGGTATAATTCCTGGCTCCTCGGTCTCTTATGAGATATACAGAATATCCTGAGTTGGAAGGGACCTACAAGGATCATCAAGTGCAACTCTTAAGTGAGTGGCCCATACAGGAATCAAGCCATAAGCTTGATGTTATGAGAACCCTGCTCTAACCAACTGAACTAATTCCTATATCGTGGGGGTGGTGGGAAAGAAGCACATCCCTCCAGGCAGAATATGGAGAAGTCTTGTGAAGCACCACAGAGGTGTGAGGGCCAACTTCAGAGTTTCTGGGAGCCAGGGGATAACAGCATCCAGAGCACAGATTTCAGAGTTCAAAAAGAAAAAAAGAAAAGAGGATTTCAGCATCCTGTATCACAGCACCAGTTTCTTGCAGTGAAGAGTATGTGGTGCATATTTTCCCCTTTTCTATGCCAAGTGCTGAATTCCTCAGGGGACTGGTGATTGTGCAGACAGGGCTGTGCAGAAGGTTGGGTCCCTTGGGCAGTGCCCAGCCCTGCCTTCCACAGCCAGGAGGAGAAGGGAATGAGAGTCTGCAAGGGAAATCTGCACAGAGCTTCCCATGTTGGATCAGCCAGAGCAAGATGCTGAATTCAGCGGAAGTTGAATCTGTGAGAAGGGCAGCAGGAGATGGGATGAGGGGTTTAAATGGTGAAAAAGCTTTTGATAGCCAACTTTATGAGAGAAATGCACTTGTCCATCCAGAGTGCCTGTTCCTCAGCTGGTCAAGTTATCAGGGAGACTTGTTTCCCATAGGCAGAGGGATTTGCATCCTTATTAGTGTGAATTAAAACATGGCCTATGCCATAATATGGAGCAACACGAAGTGCTGTGTGTGAAAGCAGCCCATAAACCCCATTGACTAAACTATTACGGCATAAGATCACTATTGAGAAATGTGAAATTGTTTTTGAAAAAGGGCCTTTCAAGGTAAGTCAGAGGCCAGAAAATGAACTGCTTTTGTGAATTTCCCGAGGTTACACATGAATGAAACCATGATGTATGATTTGGCTTCGTGTGCATTAAAAATCCTTTAAAACTATAACTGTAGCTCTCATTCCCAAATGATTTTACTTTGTGTATTTATTTAGAGAAAACTGAAACAGTTTGCCATTTATGTGTATTCAAAAGCTGCACTTTTCCAAGGCTATAAAGGAAACCTTAAAAAGAAATTACTTTCAGAACTCAAATAATGGTATTTTAAAATGCATAGGAAGATGCATTAAAAATTAAATAGATGTAAGAAAGAGAAAATCTCAATTGTCATTTTTGTGACTTGCTCATAGCAAGTGATTGTGATGTACACATAAAACTGGGTAGCACAGATTCTTGTTCATCATGTTTATTTCATTTCGTGTTATGCATTTGCCTGAGCAGTTGCTTCCCACATTGTGAATTATCTTCTGTGTGAATGTTTTGAAACATTTAAAATTGGAGATCTTATAAAATATAGCCGTTTACAACATTCTAAATTTGTGCATAAACTCTCATACAGATTTTGGGCCTATGTACATAAATTTTACAGTTCTTGAAAGTTAAGTGTTTGCATTGCTAATAGCAGAATAGCTAGAACATTTCATTAAACACCAAAACTATATAAATAATACTTGGATATAGGAATTGGGCAGCATACCCTTAAGTATGGTGAGTTTGCAAGTTTTTACAAACACACAGAGCTTTCCAAGTATGCAAAATATGAAAGTCCAACTTATATATTGTAATGGTGTTGCCCAGGTTATGTTCTTAATAAGTAACTCTAGAAAGTGTGCAAACTGTTATAGGAACACTATTCCATTCATTTATATCTCAGGAACATTGGAGGAGTGAGATTTGTTGAAAATACCACACTCAAATAATGCCTTTGTATTAATTTCTCGGAAATTTTCTGACAGAAAACATAATCACTGAAGAGAATTTTTTAAACAAGTGTTTAAGGATAAAATTAACTCAAAAGTGTTATTTTGCACGGAGTGCTGTTGAAGGTACCTTTAATGTAGTGGTTTTCAGCAAGTCTGTTCTGTCACAACTGCCTCTATAGCTGTTCAATGTCTGCAAGTCTGTACAGTCTTGTGCAGGCAGAGCAGAAGTCTGGGAGCAACTCCCTGTCCTGGTGGCCAGGATGTCAGAGGAATGGTCAGTGAAAGAGGGAATGACTTGATTCAACCCAAAACTTGTTCCATTGTGCCACTAACCCCCCAAACCCTCGATACTCCCCGGCTGTGCTGGGTCAGGATGATCAGAAGTTAAATGTTGCCATCTAATGGTGAACATACATAATACAGTCTTTATGGGTTTTTCTCAGATTACCTTCTCCTGCCTTTCTCCATGTACCTGTAAGTATTTTCTTTATAAGGCTCTAGAGGAATGAGAATGATATTTATTCAGGTTTTACCTGGGATAGTATCTGGTACTTTATCAGTGACAAGATGTTGCAACATCTTGTGAAATTGTGAAATTCCAATTGTGAAGTCTGATTTCTTTATGCTTTTTCCACTTACTCAGATATAGATGAGTGTTCATTTGAAAGGACCTGCGATCACACCTGTATCAACTACCCTGGAAGCTTTGAATGTCTCTGCCACAAAGGCTACACCTTGTATGGACTGACACACTGTGGAGGTTTGGAAGCTTGAGTTTTGCTTATGTGTTTGCTTTGTGAAATGTTTGCTGAGCCACACGTTCTTATAGATTAAGGTTTTAGAACTGAAGATGTTAAAGCAAGAGAGTTCAAATAGAGCTAAAATGGCATGAACTGGGTGTGACTCGAATTTCAGCATCTCAAATTTGCTGGGGTAGGTTTTGATTCTATTCAAAACACTGGTCAAAGGAGACCAAAAGGGGTTTCTTGCAGGATTTGTTAAGTGTATCAAATCCAAACCATACTTTTAACCGGTCAGGTTAGCATTACACAAGAAAAGTGAAAACTGTAATAAAACCTGAAATCCCTGAATCTGAATTAACATGTTAGAAAATACTGACACCAAAAAGCTCTCCATGCTATTTTTAAATGTAAAATTAAATGGTTTTGTTCAGTACACCAATGGTTAATAGATATTTAGTTAATCAGTAAAATATTCAACACACAGTCTAAGTAAAGCTTACATCATACTATTAACAAAGCCCTGGCTTTAAATGCAGAAACACCATGTGTTGAGGCCACTGCTCATGATATCTCTGCCTGGCTGCTTTTTTGAGAGAAAAGTGTAGGAAGTATATCCTGGTGTCTCTTGTACAGAGTGGTGTAAGCCTCCCATGAATTCACTGTATAGTACAGGCAGGCAGGAAGAGAAATAGGAGTCCATCCAAGGAAACAGTTTGGGAAAAGACTCCAACTGAGAGCAGTGCTGAAACCAAAATCAAAGTCTGAAAGCCTTGGGGACCTCCGCTATGTGAGGTGTGGACAGGCTGATCTTCAGTTTCACTGTTAATTCCTTAATGACTTCATGTAATAATTTAGGCAAAGCCTCAAAGTTTGGAGTGTCTCAATCCTTAAATAACCTTCAGCCTCAGTTCAGCTTCAGTCTTCTAAATAACACTGAAGTGGCTGGAAATACTCGGTGCTGAACTTCAGGCAGAAACATACCCAGATCCAAACCTCCTTGCTTTTTCCATAGTGAGCAGATCCAGAGTGACAGCTCAGAATACAGACTTTTCCAGGCCTTGAGCTTTGCTACCATTAATTTTAGTCAGTCTCTTGATGTTCAGAATCTGTATAATGTAATATGCATTATTGTCCCGATGCTGCATAGGCTTTTGAGCATGTTTTATATCTTGTGAGTACTTCCAAGAATTCCAGTGTAACTGGTCCTGGCAAGTAAACTGTATCATAGGCATAAATCCTTGAGAGAGTAGGAGCTACATATGTGTCTGAGGACATAACACAAGCAATACGCACTAAAGTTGTTTGGCGTGAATATTTTCTACCTTGGTACATGTTTATATAGACTCAAATCTAAAAGATACAGTAGAAGTAGATTTCTTTATGCACATAATACCTTAATGCACAGTGTACATGTGTACATATGGTTAACACTCTTTGCAACTTTAATGACATTTTCAGATATTGATGAATGCAGCATCAGCAATGGTAGCTGTGACTATGGGTGTCTTAATACCATGGGGAGCTATGAGTGTGTCTGCCCACCTGGGAAGAAACTGCACTGGAATAAGAAGGACTGTGTTGGTGAGTGTGGAAACCTGACTCCTAAGTGACTTAGATTAGTAGTAGTAGTATTTTATGTATTTTATACTTTTGTCCTTAATTTGTCCTTTTTCCATCAGCTATAACTCTACTTCCCTCTAAGATTAATTTCAAATATTCAAAATATTTAACTGTTTACAAGTAAGACATGGTATTCAGGTCAATATCTACATTCACTGCACCATACCCCAATTTTTTAACTTATCTCCAAAGGTACCCTGCTTAATATAAAGTACTGACACAAGCTGTGTCAAAGGTATTAATTGCAATGAGCACAAATCCTGGGACCACTAAAATTATGGCACTTGATGGTAGTGCTGCTTTGTGGCAGATCTGAATTTCTGTATCCTTTAAAGAGATGAATTTTTTCCTAGGATCTTATTTGAAGCACAGCATATCTTGGTCATGGCTCCAGCCATTCAAAGTATTTTCTGTGAGATTTTAATTCTGATTTTAATGGGAATGGCATAGCTTAGTTTTTTCATAACCAAATTTTGGTTCTGAGGTTTTTGTTTGCTATTTTTTGTCTGTTTTTTTTTTAAATCACAAATAACTTCTAGTAGATGCATTTGGGGCTGAGGCCTAATACCTAACTGGGAGCAAGACAGAACAAGAAAGGGGAGGACCTTACTTCAGAGAAATAAGTATTGCTTACCTTTATGTACATTACCTTCCCTACTATATAGAGAACTTATTGTAACAGTAAGAACTAGTTAACTCTAGTTTTTAGTTATCCACCAGGTCTCCCTTGCAACATGTCAGTTATTCCTCTGGAAGGGAATTTATATATAAAGTTAGACTGCAGATGCTTCATGCTGTATTCCCTCTCAACCTACTAAGAATGCTGTTCCCATGGTAAGGGGCTGTATGGAAAATATTTTCCTTGCTGTAAATTTCTCTTCATTATTTGTTATACTCCGTTGGAAGATGGAAAATAGAACACTCTTCTCTATTGATACACACTGTTGTATTTGATTACTTTAATGAGGCTTAAAATGAGTGTCATCTCCCCGTTGATAGTCTGCCTTTATTACCAACATTGTTGAGAGGGAACTACATTCTACATTGTTATAAAAGCACAATAAAAAGCAGAAGAATTATATTTAGTGATCCTGAATGCCACAATTTGGAGCCATTTGCAGTAACAAAACCCACTTTTGCTCAGTAATGGCACTTTTGCTTTGTTGTCTCCTCAGTCCAAAGGAATAGTTTCTTTAAGGACATCACCAAAGCAACATAAAAGACCTTAGGAGGGAGATAAGTGGAGGATGATTATTCCCATATCTGAGATGTGAACATCAGGCGTGTTTATGGGACTTGTGTATATTTATATTTAACAAGCCGTGAGGCCAGAAATGTGAACCAGCTGGTGGCTGCTGGGACCCTTCCTCTGCACTCAAGCCAAGCCAGGCAACACTTATTCCAGCTAATTGTGCTCATGGAGACTTCTGCCTTCCAGGGTGAGATCTGGACCTGTATTTGGGTGGTCCCAGAGCAGAGGAAAGGAGGGAAAGGCTAGTCTAGAGGTTAGGTCTAAAAATGTGAAGGAGTTTCATTTGCAAGGACAAGCTCAAGATCCAAATCCAGATCCTCTTTCCCTAACATGTGCTTATTTCAGAAATGCCCGTACCTGTCATTTTTTAGCATTTCTACCTTTCCTCACCATTGCATCCAAAGGTAGCCACAAGGTTCTGTGTTGGGCAGTGTCTGATTTTTGTACATTTCTCTGCATTTTTTTTCTTCTCAGAGATAATGAAGTGTCTCCCAAATGCCAAACCAGCTCCCAAGGCTCAGCTCGTGTGTAGTAAGACAGGAGGCATAGAGAGCTGCTTCCTGTCATGCCCATCCAATACCCTTTTTGTTCCAGGTTTGTACAAAGTATTTGTCCTCTTAAGTCTAGAATATGATTTGATGATTTTTCTTTGTTAATGTGTTCATGAATCTTGCGTTCAGTTTTTGTTACGGACAACAGGAAGTGAGGAAAACATCATTATTAATTAAATTGGGCAAGATATGCACATCACTAAATACGAGAAGATCTGATTGTCAAGTGCATTAGAGATTTGGTCCTTCACTGTTTAATTTGAGGTGTCATTTGCCTGGGGTGGGAGAATTCTAACAAAAACCTGAGAGACACATCTACCTTAACATGGATGGTGCAGGAGAAAAATTGTAATATATTGAATTGCTGTGTCAAAAGGGAAGGAAAAAATGAACAGTCGATTTCAGTGAATTCCTGCTACTTTTAGTACCATATTTTCAGCTTGAGTAAAGGCGCCCCCTTTTTAATTTTAATCATTTGCTACAGGTAATTTTCATCTACACAGTTTTGCAGGGCACCTGGAGGGGGTGGGATTGCTACTGGTTTTTCATAGATGTTCTGGCACAGGATTATTTTTGTGTATCTCTACTTTTCATGTTAGTCCTGGCATGATATGCAGTAGAGCTATTCACACTTTATTTTCAGTTTAGCAGAGATTACTGAAACTGTGCATTTATCTAATTTGTAAGCACCAGTCCACAGTATTATCTCTGCAATATGTAAACCCTGTTATGGTTCTATGTGTATTATTTTTGTTTCTGCCATTATATGCTGTCAGAGCCTGAAGCTAAAATTATTCCGAAAGTACATAGTTTATTTTTTAAATTATGGGGATCATCAAAGCAGAAAGACTCTGCCGTGGACAAACACAAAATATTTTCTACTTGTGCACTGTGGAATTATGTACAGTTCACCTCATGCCAAATCGTTTATAAAATGCAACATTTCAGTGCTGGAAGAAACAAAACTTGTAGTCAGTGCTGTGAAGCAGCAGCCTTTGCCAAATTATTTAAAAATCCAAGTTCAGCACTTAAAACATCTCCTTATTTAGCAGCTTTGAGAAGCTTTTTCAAGCACCAAACATTAATGGGAGCAGATGCTTTGTGAGGCTGTTGCTCTGTGTGCTGACTGTGTTCTGCCCCTCAGATTCCGAGAACAGCTACACCCTGAGCTGTGGAGTTCCTGTCCAGCAAGGCAAGGCTCAGCCAAAGCGCAACACCACCCTGCCCAGCTGCCCAGGTAGGTCCTGCTCTCTCAGAGGAATGTGGTGGAGGCCCCTCAGACCATTTGGAAGTTGCAGGACAGAGGGCTCTCAAGTCCAGGATTAAGGCCAGGATTAAGGCAGCTGGTGCTTCATCACAGAATACACTGAGTTGGAAGGGACCCACGTGGATCATGAAGTCCACCCCTCAGCCCTGCACAGGCCCATCCCCAGGAGTCCCCCCTGTCCCAGAGGATCATCCAAACCCTCCCGGAGCTCTGTCAGCCTTGGTGCTGTGCCCACTGCCCTGGGGAGCCTGGTCAGTGCCCCACCACCCTCTGGGGGAAGAACCTTTTCCCAATATCCAACCTGACCCTGCCTGACACAACTCCAGGCCATTCCCTGGCTCCTGTCCCTGGTCACACAGGGCAGAGCTCAGTCCCTGTCCCTCCTCTGCCCCTCCCCAGGGAGTTGTCACTGCACTGAGGTCTCCCCTCAGTCTCCTCTTCTCCAGCTGAACACACCGAGTGCCTTCAGCTGCTCCTCACACTCTTCCCCTGAAGGACCTTCACCACCTTTGTTGCCTCCTTTGGACACTCTGATGGCTCAGTATCTTTCTTATATTGTGGTGACCAAAACTTCACAGAATTACCATGCACACACTCAGTGTGGCATTGTGTTCATGGGTCAGCATAGGAGTGGTGAAGGTCTGAGATATATTTAATAAGGACAAATATTTAGAATAATTTGCTTTCCATAGTTCAGCAAGGTAAGAGTGAGCGTATCAAACTTGGATTTCTTCCCAGCCTGGGAAGTGAGCCAGAGGGACCCATCAGTAGCACCCATCAGGCCAGGGTGGGTCCCAGCCCTCACCTGTGAAGCTTTTCCATAGGAGCCCAGATCCTCCTACTGGGGATTACCAATGAAAAGGTTATGAGATTTTATGAGAAAATACTGTGTTTCATTCATCTTTTTCTCAGAAATGGCTAGATTATATTTGCAGAGACATTTCAAATTGCTTATGAAAGCTGATAGCATAAAAATGAAAAAGAAAAAAAATAAGTTGAAGTCTGTCAACATTAAAAACAGCTGAAATAACATCCAGCAGTGGGAAGTGTAGCCCACTTTACATATCATTACCTGCTGTACTTCTCCTCAGTTTGCCAGATCTCTAACTATGTATTTCTTACATATTTGCTATGTGTTAGGAGGTGCAATGCTGTGGAGTGAGGTACATGTGCCTACCTGTGGCACAGGAGCAGGCTACCTCTATAGTCCTGGTTCTAACAGCCTTTGAAACAAGGCATAACTGGCTTGGATTTAAAGCTGAAAAATAAAGGTTACAAGCCATAGACTACAGTCAAATGAAGGTGTTTCCTTTGGATGGTTTTCAACTGCCACTAAATCTTATTCCTGGTTGGCATTAGCAAGTGCAGAACTACAGCCAAGTGACATGGGAAGTCACACACACAGAGTTGGGGGGGAAAAAAGGTAGGAATTAATCTTTTTCATAGTAAAAGACAAATTCATCCCAAATCCAACATGATGTGCTGGAGGGGAAGCACATATGCAGAACATGTGTGATACAGGAAATTCACTGATCTCTGTGGGCTCAAGGGTAAGTGCATATGTGAAAAAAAATGAACTTGTGGAAATGGGTCCCCTTGTACAAAGTGTGTAACTCTTGGACTCTCTCTTCTCTGTGTCCCAGGCAGACTTTGGAGTCTGTTTTTAAAAATAAGTTTAAGATTTCACTTCCTCTGTATCCCAAATGATACCTTTTTCTTCTTTACATCAACAGATTCATTAGCCCCTCCAATCAAGCAGAAAGCTCGTTTTAAAATTAAAGATGCAAAATGCCACTTACGGCCTCGCAGCAAAGAGAAAACAAAAGATTCTGGGAAGCAGCCTGTTTCAGGTGTGTGGTTTCTTCTAACATGTAAACAGCACTCTGATTTTTTGTTTGTTTGCTTGCATATTTTGTTTTCAGACAGAAAAAAAGTAATGGTTTTCATATTTGGATCTGAATTTTAAGTTTAAGCCAAGATTCTCAGTCAAGGTGAACATCGCCATGGGTTTGGATGCTGAAAATCAGTTGCTTTGAAAAATCTTTGTTCAAAAGTACAAGAGTTTGGAATTAAGCTGATTGTTTTTCTTGCCTTGATAATGGCAGAAATATCCTGGACAAAAAACCTATAACTAATGAAAAGTTACATGAAACAATGTCAGTTTGGTCAGTTTAGTTTTCCCCAATGAGGTTTTGAAAAGAAAACAAAAGCTAATGTTTATTTGCTTTATGCAAATAAATATTTGCTTTATTTATTGTATTAGCAAAGACAACCCCTAAGCAGGAAAGTTATTACCAAAATCTGATGTTACACAGCCTCAGATCTTTTGTTATGATGGAGTGAATACTTAAGATGTTAGAAAAAATATTTAGAAGATTTAGATTATATCGTTGCCTAAAGCAACTTAGCAATCTTTCACCAACCATCTACTGGTGGTATATTCTCTGTTCTGAATGTGTCCTACCACCACTGCTGAGAGTCAGTGTGGAGTAATATATGAACCATGAACAGAGAAGAGTAAAAATAGCTATTTAAAAAAAAAAATGGTTTAAATATTTTATTTTTAAAATTTAGACTCATATTTTATCTTTACCTTGGAATCTAGACGCTTATGTCATTAATTTCACAAGTATTGACTTAAAACAAGTCTCGGCTGTCAAGATGCTTACCCTGTCCTTATGTATTGCCTTCTTTGAATAAAATGTGATTATCAGACTCATTTTTAAAGTCATAAAGTTGACTTTTTTGGTCCTTACAGTCACCATGGGAATGTATTTCTGGGATGCATTTCCTTGTTCTTTGCTTGCTTTGCTTTGTGTTTGTTTTGTCACCTGAACTTCTGGGTCTAACAGGAAATTTATATCATACAGCCACATCCTCAGAATGAAATCCTTCTGGTGGCTTGGATGCTACAAATTCCTCCCTGACCTGGAAAGTCCATCACCTACAATCTATGATTCCTGCTCAGATAAACCCTTGCAGTATATTTTCATAACCTCCTGATCAAAAGCTTTCAACACCTTTGATATCTGGTGATTGTCACTGAAAGAAGTGGAATACAAGCTGGTAGCTTTTAGAGGCTCTCATGAACTTAGAAAATTGACTCTCTTGCTTTGTTTAGCCATGAAATGTCTGTTTATAGTATTGCTGATCTTAACTAACTTCTGTTAAGAACTTCCTAATCCTTATGCAGAAAAGGGATAGAAATGTATAGGCATTAGAAGTACCAGTGTGTAGCTGAGCATCCTCACACTGTGTTTTTGCCTCCTGCATTCACAACAAAATGAGCAAACCCAACATTGCCCAGAGGAGGTGTCTGACCACACATGTGAAATGCTGTGAAGCCTGTTACTGCAGCCATGATAACCCAGCTGAGGTACCACTTGCTAGCCTGTCTCTTGCTACTTTGCTACTTGATTTCTTTTCTGTGTTGCTTCTCTTATGCAAAGGAGGTCAATTCCCTTGTACAGACAACTGCCAGGTGACCTTTGTGAATCTCAAGTGTGATTCCTCCAAGAAAAAACGCCGCGGCCGCAAGTCACCCTCAAAGGAAGTGTCCCATATCACTGCAGAGTTTGAAGTGGAGATGAAGTCAGAAGAAGTCTCAGGTTTGTGAAAGATCTGTTCGTGGAGAGAAAGCAGAATTTAGTTGCTCGGTGTGTTGTTAAAATCTCTTTGATGCTATTTCACCAAGCTTCCATGCAAACCTTTTAGCACAAGCTGCAGTCCACAGCCTTTCCAAACTCAAAGATTCAGAGGTTTAATTGGAAAAAATCAGGTATGAAATTAAGCCAAAGGAACAAAGAATGAACCTGCAGCAAAATTCCTTCAAAGCCTTAGGTCATGTACTTCAATTCAGCCTGATTTCTTTAAGCAGCAGAAGTGCTAATCAATGCACAGGGAATGGAAAGATTAGGGAACAGTGATGATAAAACTATCCTTCAAAACATAAGTTGCTGAAACTTCAGTCTGGGATTCAAGGACTTTATCACATAGCTGAAAAATTCATGTTTTCATAACAATCTTCAGGAAGAAAAATAACTGCTTCAAGTTATTGAGGTGGAATATTATGGTATAAATTCCAACCAAAGAAAACATGTATTGAATTCTATGTCAGTCCTCAAAGGCAGATTCCTTAACCTTGAGGGAGTACCTCACTAGCCAAGTGCTTCAAACACTAACTCTGCCTGAAAGCACCTTTCTTTGTGTCATATGTTTTGGTCAGGGAAGTAGCAAGCATTCCTAATCAACTGAGTAAAGCATAGGTAGAGAGAATTCAGAAATGTTAGTGGTGGCAGACTGGAAGTACAGCACAGTGGGATTGCTAATTTTTCCCCATGGGCAAAGTCCACAAGAGGCACAAGGTGAGGGGGATCACTGGCAGGAAGTTTCCTGCAGTGTTTGCAGAAGGGAAATTTGAATGAAGGTCAAGCACTAATGAAATCTGGAGGTGCAAATACTTCTATAATGATAGTAGAAATCTTGCCCTGATTTCTTCTTCGAATGTCTATTGAATTATTCACACACAGATGTAATCTGCATCTCTTTTGAAGATTCTAGTCCTCCCACTTGGGTTGCCATCACATGTGCTTTATTGTTCTCAGTTTGTCAAAAGCTGGGAGAGAAAGCTGTGGCCAAACCAGCAAGACAAGAGCAGGTTGGAAAGGAAATTACCAGTTGCAGCCTTGCTTAATTCATAGGATGGTAGCAAAGCTGTGCTGAGCAGAGGTGTGGGCTGGAGGATCAGCCTGAGTGTGTTAACATACCTTTTTAAAGCACCTAGTCTAAGCATGTTCAAGCCCTGGGGAGTGTGTAGCTCCATGTATTCTGTCCTCTGTGTGTTGTATTCATATGTGTATTTAACTACGTGTGTTTTATGTGTGCTTAACTCTGCTAGACGTTTTAATTAACCTTTACCAAGGAGATTTTTGGAAAGCAGAATATTCCTTGCAAACGTTACCAACTGCTTTATGTCATTAGTAATGATCCTGGACCACACCAGAATTCTCAGGGAGAAAGTCTGAATGCTTTCTGCAGCCCTCTCCCTGTGCGTTCAGTATAACCTTAATGCCAGAGACAGGCTGTCAGCCCTCAGTGTGCACTTGTGGGTCATGAAACTGTTTGATGGACCTCAGTGCACTGTCTTGTCCCTTGGAAAGGCCTGATCTTGAGTACAGTGAGCTGCTGCTTCAATTTTTATGGAGGAGACAGTGAAGCAAACAGGTGTCACAGAGCAATGCAGGCTAAGCTTTTTGTTAAGCACCTCTTTTAAACATGGATCTCAATTGCTTCTAGTTTTGTTATCATTTCCCATCTAGACACCTGTAACATTGACTGTGTTCGGAAAAGGATGGAGCAGAAGCTGCAAACTGCAATCAAAACATTGAGGAAATCTATTAATAAACAGCAATTTTACATTCAGTTTTCTGGGACAGAGTATGAAGTGGCTCAGAAGCCAGCTAAAGCTACTGAGGGGCACGAAGCTTGCAGTACAGGGCAAGTACTGCAGGATGGAAAATGTGGTAAGTGCAAACAACTTGAATATTCAGCCGTGTCCCCCAAAACAAGCCATCCAAAATTACCTTTTCCATGGTGAACCAGGGAGGAAGTCTCTGAGATAAGGATTTAGATCAATATTACTCAGCATATGTGCATGGGCCACTGATGGTTCATAAGGGAAGGGAATTCATTAGATGGTTGGAGGAAAACAAAAGCATATATGGGGATACATTGCCACGGTAGGTATCAAAACCTGCCACTAGGCAACGTTGGCAGTTAATTCCCAGTTGCTCCCAGCATCTTATAAAAACATAATTACAATGCTGTAAAACAGTAATACAGTGTTTGCCTAAATGCTGTGTGGTTACTTCTGTATCACCTCTCTCACTCTCCTCACCACCAAATAATCTGTGACCCATGGATATATTTAATGCTCAAGAGGTCCAACAAAAAATACAGAAACCTATTTTAATTTTATATAAAATACCTATTGTCTTTAAGCCTTTTCACATGTTATCCAACTCTAGTGCTTTGCTGGGGGCAGTGCAAAATTACTAATGGTAGTTTTCAGCACTGCAATCATTTACAGACATCTTTTCAAAATCAGGCTATTTTTCCAGCTTTTTAGATACCAAGTGCAGATCTGATAGGTGCTTCCAGTGAGGTTGTTTTCATCATATGGGAACAGTGATTTAAAAACTGTATTTGAAAGGCTGTTGCTATTATTGTCTAGAAACCCATACATTTTAACCACCTCTATCCAGCAGAGAAAAATGTTTAATGCAGTTATGTGCCCTGTTGCAGCAAAAGAAGCATTTATATTCATATTTATATCTAAAACACTTCACAGTTGGGGCGTTTGAATGTTGGCAGACACAAATTATTACGTGGGATACATTGCCCTTGGAGAAATCTCTAGAACTGATGTGAGGAGACAGACTTTTTGTAGTCACCTGACACAAAACCAATATGTAAATGCAAACTAAAAGCTCACATTGCTTCCCATATGTTGTGCACCACTGTTCTAATAAACTGCAGTACACTGTTTGAAGACTGCATCAGCTTTATTAACATGTGTGTGATAAACACTTCAGTGCAGTGCGGTGCCATTTAATAGTTTAAACAACAGAAGAAGGACCTCTCCCTGATGTAAATGGACCCAGACCATAGTGGAGATGGGTCTGTTTACACTGGTTGAGGATCCTGCACTAACATATGCAAAACATGCAGCACTACAATGCCGGGGCCAAAGACATCCATCTTCTCTAAATGCTTTAATATAAAGGCAAATAACATGGTCAAAATGAAAGTCCTTATGTAGATTCTCCTTTTCTTTCCTCAGTTACCTGCAGCACGGGCACCTTTTATAGTGGAGAAAATAATCAGTGCATTCCCTGCTCACCAGGAACATACCAAGACACAGAAGGTCAACTTACCTGTGAGCCTTGCCCAAGTAATGATGGACAGGGAGTAGCGGGAGCCCGGAATGTGTCAGAATGTGGAGGCAAGTTGGATTTGATTCTAAAAGGATTTGGTGTTGCCACATGTCCAGTGGGGCATGGAGGGGGAGCTTCCACACTTCTGCCTTGTAAAGGTAACAGAAGAAATCTCTGCACCTACAAGCACTGCACAGAGTGTTTTGGCTTTGCTGGCATTGCTGACAAGAAGATGGGACCTGCCACAGCAATGTGAGTTGTGGTATGGAAATGAGCCAGGCAGGAAAAGCACATTGCTTCCAGTCAGGTATGGAATCTGGACATACCTCAGCTTGTAAGGACTCGTCAGGTATTTTGTGAGCCAAAGGGATGGATTACTTTGGACTGGTAGTGGTGAGCCTAATGAACCTGCTGATTTAATGTTCTGCATGAGATGCAGTTTACCTGCTGTAATTAGCAGCAACTGCAATTCTGAGATAGTTATGCTGCAGGGATCTGTAAACTGGGCTCAGAACTAATGGCTGCAATTTTCAGCACTGCTTGAATGCACTGTAGCTTTTGGCAAGTGATGTAGCATCTATGAATCAGCTTCATGATACATAAACTAAATTATAATGACGATAATACCTGGTGCCTCTACTGTAACTTGTTCAATTTAAGGTTTTAAGACACAGCTGTTAATTATTTTTCTTTACCTTATTTCATAACAAATGAGCAAAATCTAGTTTATAGCAGATACATTATTTGATTTTGAAATAAATCTGTCCTGTCTTCCACACAAGTTCTCAATTTAAAACTCGTCCATGTCATTTACATAATGCTTTCTTCATGGATATTTAAAGTGAACACCTGAGATATCCACAGACCAGTGGCAGGTCCATCTTGGAGACTCTAGAATTGGCTCTGTTGGACATGGGGCTTCTCACAGAACCCACCCCTGTAGCCTCCCCACTGCCAAATCTTGGCCAAGCAAACCCAATACACATGCTGTGATAATTTACATGAGATCTGTGTAGATATGAGGCCAAAACATTATGAGAAAACCTCGTAATTTGGGTCATTTCTCTGGAAATCACCTCAGATCTGTTTTGCTGGCAATGTCAATACAGGAGTCAGCTTATTCTTAGATACAGGGAAGGAGTGGGACATACTGGTGCTGAAAGCACTGGGTCTTTAGCAGTATTAAAACCAAACTGTACTCTTCTTTTATAAGATGTCTGTAAGTCTTCACAAGTACTTAATTTTCACACTAAAATCCAAATCCATTCCTCATTATCTGCCTTTGATATAAAGTCCAGTAACCAGTTGGACCAGGCCACGTAGATCGGGTTTGCTACTAAAAACAAGAGTAAATTGTCTTCAGACTAGTAACATGATAACAGTTCTCTGAGGTTTGTGTCACAACAGCTGACAAAGTGCTTTGAAATACTCAGATGAAATACTTGGTGACAGTACAAAGTATTCTCACAAAATACCAAATCAGCAGGTAAAATGAGAATTTGGTCTGCAGCTACCTTGGTGTCACATGTTTAAGTTAAAGGGGAAGCCTTGTTAACTACTAGTGGGTTTTACACTTCGTCCAGAAAAGTTGACACACTAATACAGATGCTCATTTTCAATTTCTAGGGCAGTGTTCTCCTGGGCACTATTCTTCAGATGGTTTTAAACCTTGTGCAGTCTGTCCTCTGGGCACATACCAGCCTGAACCAGGAAGGACCCTCTGCTTTCCATGTGGTGGTGGGCTTGTGACCAAATATGAAGGTGCTGTTTCCTTCCAAGACTGTGAAACCAAAGGTGAATTTAAAATTTTTCCACAATTCATATTCTTACTTTCTTGCCTTTTGGTTTATAATCTTCAATGCCAAGGGCATTTTGAAGGCTCCAAAACAAACATTGTTGCTACATGGGCATGTGATTAAATTAAATGGTCAAGAAATCTGTAAATTAGGAATGATCTCCTGAGATTGCACAGGCTGAACAGGCTTTATGGTTTCCTTTGGAATTTACCACAGCCAGGTACAAGGTCAGCACTGAAACTGGTAAGTGAATCAGCCCCACTGTATGGCAAGAAATAAGACAAACTTGGATTAGACAAAGCTTTAGCTTTCACTTCCTATATATTTTTATTTATCAAATTAGAAAAACTAAACATTACAGAAGTTATATGATGTTAAGGATTGGTTTTTAATTATTAATGAGCCACACAGAAACTGTAAGCAGTTCTGTGTCTCCTAATGTCAACTTCCAGTGCCAGTGCTGAAGAAGGAATCTACCCAAAGGCAGTTTGGTTTAGTTACTGGAATTACGTGCCAGCCCTGGCAAACAGACACTGATAGAAGCCTCTCTCCTGCTATTGTGAAAGTAATTTTTCCTGTTGAGGTGGGTATGCATCAGCTTCCATGTATTCCAAATTCATCAGAAACAGCGAGAGACGTGTAGCACACATTACTAGTTCATAAGGGTTTAGCTCTAGTCTTGGGATTGTAGTTAGAAAATCCTTTGTGCTGGGAAATAAAGGGAGCTGGTATCTTTTCTGCCTTTTATGGCCTAATAAGTATGCTGGAGAGCAGGAGTTGTGAGGTATGCCCAGGGGAGAGGGAAATTTTCTCTGCACTTTATGAAAATAATACACCTCATACCTTCCAGTTCACTGTTCTCCTGGACACTACTACAACTCCACAACACACAGATGTATCCGATGCCCTGTGGGAACCTACCAGCCTGAGTTTGGTCAAAACTACTGCATCACCTGCCCTGGGAACACAAGTACAGATTTTGATGGCTCCACTAATGTTACACACTGCAAAAGTAAGTTCCATTTATACTCTTGTGGCATAAAACATATCTTGGGATTTGAACTGCAACTTCCATCTGTCAGGCTGGACTTCTGTTCTGTATTTCCTAGTTAGCATGTATCTTCTGCCAGAGGGAAGAGCAAAATTTGGGAAAACAATAAGAAAAAAAATTGGAAAAGTACCACTTGAGCCATATGAGTATTTTAGCTTTAATACGATTTTCTAGAGTGCCAGCTACGAGTTAAAACTACAGAGCCTTTAGTTTCCTGGATTCTATAAGTTGCCATACAGTGATGCATATTTCTGTGTCCTGTAGAGCCACAGTATCTTCTGTCAAAGCAACTGCCATTTTATAATAATGATAAAATATTAGGAGATGGTTGTGCATACTGAAATTGCCAGATAATCACTTAGGACAGTGAGATCTTCTTGTAGGCTTTTTTGCAGTACTCAACCTCCTACCTTTAATTACCATTTTAAATATTCCCAAGGATTTCAGTGCAGTTTTATTTGATCTTTTGTGAATGACTGCTTCTTTTAGGCAAGCTTTTTTTTTTCATCTCTACCAGGCTAATTTAAGAGAATGTGTCTAAAATTATTAAGCAGTGTCATTTAAACTAACTGTTAATGTGCAAATCTGTTGTAAGTTTTTTTTCTGAATATGTGAGATGTGTCTTTTAAGCCCTTCATAACTTCTAATGTAATTTGAGACAATTATATATTTGTAAGGGATCTGAAGAAGTTTGGTGATCTTCCTGTAAAACAAAACAATCCTTGTTACTTTGCTCTGTTAGATACTCCCTGTTTTCAAGCCAGTTTCTGACCTTGCATAATCTTTGAGGGTTGGATTAAGCAAAATATTTAAACATTCATCTAGCTTTGTGTGGATGAGTAGGCCTGAAGAGACAAAGCCTAACTAACTCGTGCCAAGTTCAGTAAGAGCTTTGAAAACTCAGAAGGAAAAACTGATCCATCACTGGAGATTCTTTATTAACTGATTTAGTCTAAGATGAAGCAAGGCAGATCTGTAATCAAGATCACAGTCGTTCAGCTAAAGCAGGTTAAAAACGAGGTGAAGTTAAGCCATGGGCATGTCAGCACGGCCTCCATGGTAACCACTGTGTGAGTACCTCCACAGCTGGATCCTGTTGATTTACCTGTGGTTCTCAATCCAGTGTTAAAGCAGCCTGAGTGAAGTGTTGGATCAGTCTGTGCACTGGAGATAAAGCTTTTGCAAATCATATGGACCAACCTGGTAGATTAAGTATTCCTTTAAAGGCTTTCCATGCTAAACAAAGGGAATGTATGCATTTCTAAAGCCATGAGGAGGAGTTTAGACTTGCTTTTGACAGATCTGTAAAAACACCTCAAATTAGCTAGTCAGCTCTCACTGATGCTGATTTTTGTTCCTCCACAGACCAGCACTGTGGGGGAGAACTCGGGGACTATACTGGCTACATTGAATCACCCAACTACCCTGGAGACTACCCAGCTAACGTGGAATGCATTTGGAATATAAACCCACCTCCAAAGAGAAGAATACTCATTGTAGTACCTGAGATATTTCTCCCAATTGAAGATGAATGCGGTGACGTTTTAGTAATGAGAAAAAGTGGTGAGTTGGTAGACATGGGTTATATTTATTGCAAGCTAATTGGAGTGGAACATACATACTGAAGGGATGACTGCCTTCATGTAGCCAGTGTTTCTAAAAGGATTGTTGAATGAAGTGGCACAGGACGTTAAAACAGAACACTACCAATAACAATTAACAGAATGATATTAATTATTCAGGTTTCTTGTCTGAATCACAAAGCAGTTAATGGGCTTCTGTCTGGCCCAATTATCACAAGGGATAAATCAATGCCACCCTAGAAGCCAACAAAGCCATGCTAAGTTATATTGGCAGAGCCATCTTCTGTAATCTGTACAAATTGTCCTTTCACTTCTTTGTAAGTACACGTTCACTGCAGTTATTGCTAAATCTGGGCACTTTTTATCCTTGAGGGCCTGTGTTGATATGTCTATATATCAGGAGAAATGTGGTCACTATAGATGGAAGGAAATTATATCTGTCCAGATCAGTTTCTTAAAAGCAAGCACTTACTGTAGCAAAACACATTAGTTGTCCTTCTAATCCAAAACTGTGCTTCCAACAGTGAGCAAAGCCATTCACATCAGGGAAAAGTTTGACTTCAGTACCACTTTGCTCCAGCAGGTTTGTGTCCTTATGTTGGGGACACCAGAGCTGGACACAGTACTCCAGGTGGGATTGCCCCCACTCAGGTTCAGGAACTTGCACTTGGCCTTGCTGAACTTCATGTAATTCTGTCACAGAAGGTCACCAGGCTGGTCAGCGTGGTTTGTCACCAGTCACCTCCTCATCCTCATGTTAACTGCTCTGTGGATCACTAACTCTTCCGTGTGTGACAGTATTTTGGTGAGAATTACTACACCAGGCATTATGTTCTGATAAGTGGTTTATTGCTGTCAGATGAACTCCCCATATAAGGGCATATAAGAAGCTGGTTACCATGTCTGCCTGGAGTGCAGCTGACTGGGAAAAGCATATGGAAACAGTGGAATTCAGTGCTAGAGTAGTAAACAAAAGAAGAAATCTTGATAATAATTTTATAAATGTCAAAAATTATCCCTCACCATCTACTTAAGCATCTTGCTGTGGGACTCCCACTACCTTTGTGGACAAACCTACTTCTTACAGGCAGCTAAAGACTGCATCCGTTCTATCACAAAAAACTTGTGCTCTCAGGAATTTGTCAGCCGAGAAGTGTCTTGTCAATTTGACATTTCTGACCTCCAGATGAGAAAGGGTGCAAAAAGTTACTTTACAAAAAGAATATAATTTAACTTTATTTCTAGCTTCTCCTACTTCAATTACTACGTATGAAACATGTCAGACTTATGAGAGACCTATTGCATTTACCTCAAGATCAAGGAAGCTCTGGATTCAGTTCAAGTCAAATGAAGGAAACAGTGGCAAAGGATTCCAGGTCCCTTATGTGACTTACGATGGTGAGAATGGAATTGTTTTCCATCTTTGTGTTATTTCTGAATTACAGAAAATTGTCCTTTTACACTGCTTACAGGTAGAGAAGAGTGAGGAAAAACTTGATGTAACTCATTTTTAGTCCAGTTAACTACTTTCAGTTGCAAAGACTTTGAAATAACAAATATATAATATATATATACATAAACTTTGACAGTTATTTTGTATCCCTGGTCCTGTGTCTTCATCTCTAGAATGCAGATAATAAAGCATTATTATCTGAGGGGAGTAGTTTTTTGACGATGTTAGTATTTATAGGGATAATTCAAAATTACTGTTCTAAAGCAGTAGAGAATTTCCAGGTGATTAAATTAGACTACAGGAGACCTGAAAGACACTGCCTAATTAACTGGATATGAAATTTCTCAACACTGTCTTCAAGAGGAGGTGTAGGTAATGTCTGGCTATTACCCTCCCAAAGGATGTCCCAAACAGTCACTCAGCTGCTCCTTATTTTTCAGAGGATTACCAGCAACTAATAGAAGATATTGTTCGAGACGGACGACTGTATGCATCAGAAAATCATCAAGAAATTCTAAAGGTAAGAAATTTCTGCTTTACCTGAGGCTAAGCAAGAATTCCTTTTACTGAGTATTTTCCCAAAATAGTTCTGATTGCCATGATATTTAAAGCTCAAGTGTGATCCCGGATTACGAAATCAGTAGCTCAGCTGGGCTGAACATGTGCTCATGCCCTTTGTGGAATCAGGAACTAAATTAAATGCATGCTAATATGGTTAATAAGACTGTATGTAAGAAAAATTAGTCAGCCAAGTATAAAGAACCTATTGTTTGCATGGCCTTCTTCAGCCTCAGTCTGGCACTTAAGTGTTTAAATGAGTCATTCAGTTTCCTGTGCATTAAAAAATGTATTTACCTAAATCACTGTCCTGCCTCAACAAGACATAACCATAATGTAGCATTGCAAGCTGTCCATGAAATGTTTTTTTACTGCAGCCAGTTTGTGGTTAACTTTGTCCCTCTCAGTACAGGACCTTCCAGGAATGGCAACTGCAAAAAAAAAAATATCCAGCGCAGTAGATAGATTCATCAATATAAAACTCCACAGCAACATGGAGCAGTTTCCCTACACTGCTTCACCTAGACTCAAGTGCTGCAACATTCATTAATTTTGAAACTCTGCAGGCACTAAACCCAAACCTTGCTTTTATCTAACATATCTATGTTGTCTTCCACAGGACAAGAAACTGATTAAAGCTCTCTTTGATGTACTGGCACACCCACAAAACTATTTCAAGTACACAGCACAGGAGTCAAAAGAAATGTTCCCAAGATCATTTATAAAGCTACTGCGATCAAAAGTGTCCAGATTTCTACGACCATACAAGTAGTCTCGTGGTATTCAATTTTTGGTTACTTTGCATTCCTGTCAAATATCGTCTTTCCTCCATAGTAGAGACATTTGCTAATTTGAAGGCTCTTTTTTGCAGTCTTTGTTCTCAGTTGTATATTGAAGAACACCTACAATGTTGTATAATTGTTAAAAGTCAATGTTCTGAATGAGATTTTTACTACAACAAAAAAAAATTGTGCATCCCTGAGTTCATCTAGTTGGAGATCTGAAGTGATGTCTGCACTAGTGTATCCTCACTTTCCATTTGAAATTTCATTATGTAGAAAATATTCTTTCTAGCTTTTTATTTTTCATCAACAGTAACTATTGTCAAAGAAAGGAGGAATCTATTCAAATGTGATTGAACTACCTGCAGATAAGTTCTGTTGTAGAGAGAAGTATGTAGTATAAATAATATTTGGATTTTTGAATTGCACTTGAAGTTTATATTTGAATCTTTAGAAGAAAACAAAACAATCTAAATTTTGTTATTTCTCATTTGTGGCTTGGTGGAACCTCTGTCCAAGTAGAAAAGAGAAAAAAAGAAGGAAGGAAAAAAAAGAAACTTATGTATAATTTTGTTTTATGAATTACATGAGATCGAGTCCCATGCCCTAATGTCCTAATGTTTTTATTTGTCCTCTCCTAAACTTCTTCAGAGGTTTCCCACTGTCAATTACTTAATTGAAACAGGTTTAGCTCTGGATTTCCACGCACCAGTTGGTCCCTTTGAAGGCATTTACAATAGGGTATGTGAGAAATGAACAACAATGCTAGTTAGTCTTGTTTTTCTTTCCATTAAGAGAGCATCTAATTAAGTACAATATATAAATATATAAATATATACTTCTATTTGTGGGTACATTTAGTAATGTTATCTCTAGTTACTGTAAATATTATTCATGCTTAAATCTCTACTCCCACACACCCTATTTACTCATATCTATATGTAACTTTGTGTAGATGATTAAATGACTTCTCCAAGTGCTTGTCACTTCTATTGACACCAAGATTGAAGCTTTTGGGAGTTTTATAATACTGGATAATGGTTTACTCTGGGACAATCTCTTTCAGTGTATATTATTCCAGGAAAAAGAACATCAGTTAAGATGCACCTGCTGTCCAGGGCAGGGTCAGCTCTTGCCTCTCCCCTCACATGCAGACCAACAGTTACTCTTGAGGGCAACACACGTGAGAGGAGCTCACCAAGGAGGGGTTTTGTTGGACCTGTTGTCTCTAAGACACTGGGAACATTCCTGTGTCACTGACCCAGACTCTGAGGGGGCCAAGGGGGTGAACAGGACAGTTTTGCAGAGGAGTTGGAGGGCAGGTTCTGGGGTCTTCAGAGGCAGCCTGAACTTAGGGTCTAGCACCTCATTTTTTTCCACTCACGAGTCTTAGATCTTTGATATATAATATATACATTAACCCTCATTTCAAAATGTAACTTCTCCATAAAAGTCCTTTGTTAAAGGTTGTTAAACCTCAACTTTTTGTGAGGATGTTGAGGATATTTATTACTCACCGTGGGCTACTAAAGCTAGACATTCCAATCAGTCCTAGATTCATTGCTTGCCTGGAAGAAAAAAAAAAAAAATTCATGTATTTTTTCCCTTAACAGTAGTTATTTGTAAAAAAAAAAAAAAATTTAAAAAGCAAAAAATCTTTTTAGCTACTCAATTGTATATATACTCAATTGTATATATACTCCAAACTACTTCAGCCAAACAGTAATTCAAAGTCCTGTAGGTTATTCAGAGTATTATTGAGATACTTCAGGATGGGTCAGGGTTGCAGCCGTTCTGCTGAAAGATAGGAACTTGCATTTAACTCTGGTACCACTTGCCTTGGCTTATAACTAATTAATTACACAAAAGCCATGTTTTTTCTAGTCCATCTAGAGAGTGTGTTAGCTCATATTCCCCAGAGCCGTGTCAGGGCATGGACTCCACGGTCAGGACAAGGCACTCATGGACTTCCGTAGCAAATGCAGCCTTTGTGTTGCTGAAAGCAGTGAAAGAAAGAGAATAATTTGACCTTCAAAAGTAGGCAGTTAAATGCTTCTGAACACATAGGAGGGTCATATGGGATATGCTTGGAAAATTAGGTTTGAATGTTTGTGGTTCTGCACAGAAATGCTCTTGGATGTGCAAATTCTTTATAAAATAAGTAATAACAAGTGGTATAGAAAGTGAAAAATGCTTTGACTTTCGTACTAGATTATAGTTACAGAAAACTGGCAGTCACCAAGAGAAGGTGAGTTCAGCTCTTCATTCCTTAGTGTAGGATGTCTTCATTCTCAGAAGTCAGGGAACCTTTTGCTGCTACACAATAACAGTACAACAAGGAAAATCTTCTTCTGTGGAGAAGACCTAGAAACATTTGGGAATCAAAAACCAAAAATGAGAAATATGACTGCCTTTAAGAAAACCAGCTTTGTGAAATGAATGCGTCAATATATCACAGAATACAAAATTTTAGCTTTTACCCTCAAAACAAAGTACTGCATTTTAACACAATAAATACAGCCCTGTGTCTGTTCTTACAGAATTACACATTGTATGCAGGATACAAAGTGCAACAACATGTTTATGTGTCATTACAGGAAGAATGGAGGTGTCCAGTCGTCATTGCCCGATTCTGTGGCACAAACAGAGCTCTTTATTTTCAATTTGTAAATGCCTGTGTGCTTAAAAGCTGCACGTGCAGCACTTACCGTTTTAGGCCTCTCCTGCTTTAAACACTGCACTTATTTTCAGTGAGGTGGTGGTGAATCATCCCTGAACACTCTCATAGGCCACCAAATCACAGCCTGCTGCAGAACACGAGACTGCAACAGTCAGAAGTTGCTAATCCAGGCCATGAAAGCACTTAGGATGAGGTCTGTATGTGTCATTTGAGTACAGGAGGCATCAGGATTCAGTAGATTGGCCTGCAAATTCGGCCTGAAGATTTAGCTCCCTGAAGCTGGATTTAAAACTGCTGAAGTCTTCTTTCAGCCCATTTTCAGCTCCATCATACATTAAATTTTTAGCTAAAGACAAACTTTTCAAAAGGAATTTATTTCCTCTTTGTTCCTCCCCCACAGAATAAAGTTCTGACCATTTAAGATTTAGACTAATCTTCCCTACACATCAGCTTCATCCTAGGGTAAGCTTACTTAAAAATGAGTAAGCTTACTTAAAACTAGCTTACATTGTAAGCCAGGTTTAGTTTAGTTTAGTTTTAGACTAGCTTGGTCACAAAGACAGGATTGGTCACAGAGTTTTCAGAGAGTCCACGTTCAGAGTTGTCAGCTGGTTTGAAAGAGCAGAGTTCTGTCTGTGAGCAGAATGGAAGGATGATGCCACATGAACAAGAAAATCCTTTACGTGGGTTCAACATTCAAAAAAAAAATCAGATTTCTCAGGTCAGTCTTATCTATGAACAACCCAGTTTTAATCTGGCTGATAACAGGTTAGGAACTTCAGGAGCAAAAGTATGGAACGGTCCTTACACAAGATCTGCTGACAGGTCTTTGACAGCAAAACTTGTGACAGTTCCCATGTCTGCACTCTAAATACCTTTGGTGCTCTTAAAAAAAGAAGCTGGAGTGAAATCTTCCACAACTGAACCAGTGGCAGATTTCTCAGCCACCTCATGGATGATTTTCTAACGCTGGGAATGGGCAACAGATACAGTTCCTTGAATCTGTGTCATGAGTTCAAGGAGCTCCATTTTTCCATAATTGAAAACCACTGGTTGACAGGAATGGTAGTAACTGGAGGAGTTCTTGTAGCCTCTCAATACTTTGAGACTTTAATGAAGTAGTTTTCTAGAATGAGAGACTTTCGTAAGCACTTGGGGGGAAAAAAAAACCTTTTATCTTCCATGAGAATTTGTGGAAGAACTGAAATTTCTGCAAGGTACTATGAACTTATTCCTTAGAGTAAGACTTGGATTCAGAGACAAGTCTTATGTTTTATCATAACATCTCTCATCTGAATAGAAACAGACTGGGAAATAATGTCAAAAAACTGTTATCTAAGTATCTGAACATATACAATTCCAGTTTGTTATTTCATTTATTTATTCTGTTTCATCATAAAGCTTTTAATCTATAAAGTTAATATGTAATATACAAGAGTAAAATGTACAGAAGTACCTTTAGATGTAATAATTTAAACCATCTGTATTCAGAAAGCAGAGATAACAAGTTTAAAGATATGCCAACAATTGCAATTCAATTTTAGCTGAATTTCTCAATATCTAGAAAAAGAAGTGGCTTTGATTAATTAAACTTTATTTTGATGATTGTGAAAATATCTTTTTTAGAGTTTGTTTTTGTTACTTTTTAATTAAAATTATTTTGTAAATATTGTTTTCTATGTTTTATAACTTAGAAAGGCCATTGATTTGCATTGAAATCAGCAGAGACTCAACATGATGATTATAAAGGTACTTTAGGAGACTGGAGTGGATGTGAGCACTAGCCAAATTTATCCTTCCACATTATAGATCCTGTTATTTCTTCACTGGCATCACAGCAGGAGTTTTCTGGGGCAATTTAACATGCTGATTTCCACTGGACTGACTATCAGGTGTCGTTCTGAAGTGCTTACATTTTCATAATATATAAAGAAAATGGACTATAAAGTTAGTACTAGTTCTTACATTTCTAGGATAAGAAACAACACAAAACTCAGAATTAAAAAGAGGGGAATTCAGGAGATTACACCCAGATGTAGTAGAAAGACAAGGGAAGGTCTTTGTGCTCCTGGGTAGCAGTTGAAGTGATAAAACCTCATATTGGATCAGACTTTCACCTGCAAAAAGTTCACTCTCGTCATGTCCATCACCAGTTTAAGCAGAAATTTCTGGTGGACTAGATTTTTGGGGTGTACTGTTGGTTTTTGCACCAATTTGCTCCTTGTAAATCACTGCTCACGAGTGACATTTTGAACTAAACTGTTGTAGATGCTGCTGGGACTTCTAAGCTTTATTACTGATGTAAATTGTGTACAAACAGCTATTTCCATATGAAATGTACGATAATAGTTTAGAGCAAGGATAGTGAATAACTGTACAAAATTTGATACTTAGAAAATAAAAATACAGTGCTAAGCTTTACCAATATTTTAACAATTATGTCAGATTTATAGTAGAAAATGTTGTTGTAAATGTACCTTATAAGAAAATACATTTTCCTTTTGCCTCTGTATATTAATAGTTTTGATTTCCACGTCAAAGCTCAAAATGAAGCATGTAATAAAACTTTTGTTAAAATCACTTTCATAATAAACATAAAATGGAATGGATACCCCTGCCTGCTGTTTATTTGTGTACATGGACAAGGCTCCATGCACAAGTGTAATGTAGACAAAAATCAGAAGAGAACTTCTCTTTATTGATAGCATTTATATATTTTAGTCTAATTTTCATCCTTAAGCATGAGGAAGCTTTTTGTTTCTCATCAAACAGCTGGAGTTTGTGAGTGCTGGGACACCGGGTTAATTTCCTTCCAAACAGGTTTCAAGGAGAGTTTTCCAAAGCATGAAGAAATCCTACAGTGAAGCATCCCATCACCAACATCCCTCCAAGACCTTTAACTATTTCTTTAACTCTGACATTACCATGTTTATCTCATGCAGGTGAAGACCTGTGACCCCAACTCAGCTGCTGCTGCTTGTCCCACTGAGGACTAGGATTTGTACAATCAGTGGCCCAAGTGAAACTCCTGATGCTGGTAATGATGAAAACAGAGGACAGACTGACAGAAAATAGACTCAGTGACCTCAACAGCTCAGTTGGATCTGATTTAAATCACCTTTTGCAGTGCAAGTTGTCACTAAGGGTACATAACAGGCAAGAGCAGACAAAAAGGGCTGTCATTAACTCGGTAACACCTGGTACAGGTTTGATAACACCTGGTACAGGTTTGATAACACCTGGTACAGGTTTGATAACACCTGGTGCTGTGAGTGCTTGTTAGGAGATGAGCACAGCCTGTGGAATACTGGTAACATTACAGCAGCCACCTGCTGGAGCACAGGCAGGAGACCTCAGAGCCCAGCCTTCTCCTGCTATTCTCATGGAAACAGTTCAGCTCGTTAAAGCATTTATTATGTGACAGCATGACTGATTACTATTGGTGTCTCTGACAGGTTTGAAAGGTACAAGGAGGCTGGCTGCAAAATACCAATTACTGCCTTTTTCAGCTGGTAGCAATCCATTTAGGTAATTTGGGTAGTTATTTGAGTGCAGGAAAACACAACATCATTTTTATGGGGCTACAGATGTGCCCTGTGGGATGGCACTTAGCTGAGGACAGCTTCAGAGCTTTAAAGGAGGAACAAGAAAACTCAGCTCCTATCAAAGACACAGAAAAGCTGAACTCCAAAGTTCCTAAAGGTCATTGGAAGTCAAATTGGTTACTGGTAATGAAGTATCTGTGTACAAGGACAAAATGCAAGATGGGAATCCAGAGAGGTTCCAGCTGCTGGAAACTGGTGAATATTGTCCTGATTGTCAAGAAAGGCAAGAAGGAGGACCCTGGAAACTAAAGGCCTGCTGCTCTCACTTCAATGCCATGTAAAATCATGGAAAAGATTATTCGGGGAATTACTGAAAAACACGTGGAAGACAATGCTGTCATTGGTCACAGCCAGACTCACAAAGCTTTGTAAAACTCCAGTCATGTTTGCTGGGCACAAATGCTAATTCACAGAAACTAACTCATGATAATTTTGTGCTACCGGGCAGGAACTGAATGGAGCAGTGGTGGAGGTGTCCTGGGGGCTGCTGTGACAAAAAGGCTCAACAGCTGCATGGGTTGGACCCCTGCAGATAGTGCCAGAAGGAAGCAATTGGAATAAAATACTGTAGTGAGGTTTTCTTTACAAAGTTTCTCTACAAGTACCTGCTTTCCTGAAAGGCTGACAGTAGTATTTCTGTGCTACAGCAAGAACTAAAAGAACTAAGTATTCTTGTGTTTCAGCAGGATCACATTCCCCTTGCTTGTGGACAGGACATGATCACTGTGGCTTTACTGAACGAAGACATGAAAATACACTCCACTTTTCCTGGTTGGTCTGTTTAAGGAAAAAAGATGGACTTCTTTTTTAAGATGATTAAAAAATGTGACTTAACTATAAAATCGTATATAATTTCTGGGAACCTTCTCATTTTTTATAGTCATCTGTCAAAAAAAAAAGTAAAAAAACCAAACAGCAGTTCAAATTAGGAGTAGTAAACTCTCTCAGCCTGAGACATTTTTTGTAGCAAACAAAATCTATGCAAAAAAAAAACCAGGTCATGTGGCTTGATATATTTGATACAGGCTTTGTAGAATTGTATCATGTGTGCATATATATTGTGCCATCGGGTATTGAATCTACAGCAAAGACAGAGGTGAGGGAAAGGTGGCCTTTTCAGTGAGCAAGGATGACTAAGTGATCTAGTCTATGCATTTTAGAATACTAGGGCAAGTTCAACAGCCATCCTCTTTTACCAAGCCACAACATTAGCAAAAAACGTGGTGAAACTCAGGATAGCAGGGCAGGAACCCAGTCCAGGAACACTGGAAATACAACTATTTTTTGATCTTCTGCTGTTTAATCAGGGAGGTCTCCCTAGCGACATCCTAATAGAGCCTTTTTGCTGAGGAAATGTTATGCTGGGAACATAGCACACGGTGAGGCAGACACAGTCTCAGGCAAAGAGGGAGATTTGCCTGCATTTCCTATTCAGATATCCAACCTGGAGACTGAGCTGGTTCGCAGCTGCTAAACACTGATGTGTAGTTACAGCACGTAAGCACCGCTTTTAATCTCTTTTTAGTCTCTGTATCAGGCACAGCAAAGCCCTGGCTGAACTCTGAGCATCCACCAAGTGTTGGGCGCCTGCTCTTGTAGTGTTATAATGATACCTGAGTTCAGACCAAAGCTACCAGTAATGTTTAGAGAGCCTCAGGTTAAACTGGCTTGGGTTATTCCCCACAAAATCTTGGAAGAGAAGAAAATCTCTCCTAAGCAACGCAAGGTAAACACTGGGAAGCCATCTCCTTGCTACGGGCAGTGGCAAAAAAAACACCGACAGGCATTTAAGAGAGGCCTACATGTTAAAATCCCCTTGTCAAGGTTCAAAATAAAGCTTTAATTTAACAAACGACTGACACTCCGTGTGGCACACACAACTCGGAGGGGCCGCTCCCCCCGCCGCGGGCGGTGCCAGCCCCGTCATGTGTCACGGCGGCCGCGCCTCCCTCAGCGCCGCCCCCCNGCCTGGGCCGCAAACTGCGCGGAGAGGTGGGTGGCCGCGCCCGGCGGGGCGGGGACAGCCGGGGGTCCCTCAGGGAGGGAGCGGGGCGCGCTGTGTTGCCGAGGATGCAGCTTGGGACGGGGAAGGAGGGTCCGGGTGTGTCTTGTTGTTGTCAGCGTGAAGTTGGGGGAGCCTGGTGACTGGAGGTGCGATACTGGAGGGAGGTGATGAATCCTAAAAACCGCAGCTGCTGAGGAGAAAATTAACTCTGTCGCAGCCAAGCGCAAATGCTCTAAAGCCTTCAGCCCTCCTTGCCAAAGAGGGATTTAGAAAAGCAGCAGCAGTAGTGTATTATTGTCAGGATGTTGCCATGTGTTAACCCATTATGGTTTGGGTCGGCTTTTACCTGGTGCTTTTTTATTTCTTTTTTTCCGGTTCGCTTGCAGCCGGGTCTGCCCTGCCCTCAGCCGTGTGTAACTGTGCGTTTGTAACTCGCGTATCCACGGGGTACCTGTCTCGGGCTCTTTTCTAGGAGTGTTTCCACTTGGTTGGGTTGCACATTAATTCCTGATCCAATTAAAAGCTCTTCACTCCTTTCACAGAACGGGTGGTGGTAGGAGAACGTTCCGGCAATAACAGTCGAAGGACCACTTTGTGAAGCATCTCGGAGGGGTGGTGCTGACTTTTTATCAGGCCAAATTCTGTAAGCCTTTGTAAAATTGCCGTTCACAGATGCAATGCAGTGAATTTGGGGACGTTGCCCTGTGTGAGTATTTTTGAGTTCCCCTGTTGTAGCCCTGCCCAGGTACCAGACAGACCATCCCCTTGCAGCAGCTCAATGTGTTTCAGCTGGAAATGTCACCTGGCCCTGAACTAAAGGGAGAACACAGGGACAGCTCCAGGATGGAATATCCCTTTTCACCTTTGCAGCAGCCATCTGCTTGTTCTGTGGAGCTTTGTGATGAGAGAGGGAAGACAAATGAAGCCAAGAAAGGGAGTAGTTTTAGATAAAAAGCTTTAAATAAAGACACAAGTTGAATTTGAAGGGTTTTTTAGGATTGCACATATGCAGCCCAGCCTCAGTGGTGAGGAAAGCTGTCTTGGATTTGTGGAAGTGAAGGAACTGAGGCAGGAGAGAGATGCAACCTGAAACTAGTTTTCTGGAGACTTGAGAGTGCTTAAGGAAGTCTGGAGGAGTCGACCTGGAGAAGGAAATATAAATGCTGGGGAGAGAAAGAGATCTGATGTGGAGGGAAGGGGACTAGTGGTGGTTTGTTGGAGGACATGATGAGCAGGGAGGAAATGAGTGATTGAACAGGTAGTATAAGAGGGTGGGGAAGGAGAGGGGAGTGTAGTTTAACACCTGTATACAAAGAAACTGACTTCTAATAACTTGGACGCTTCTTGTCCCCATCTCAACTTTAAAGCAGGGACAGGAGAGAAGCATAGCAAGTCATGGTATGAGTCAGGAAGGGTCTGTATATGTTCCTGCTGCTTTCTATCTGTTGTGTGTCTGATACTGATAATAACAGGAATTACAGAGAAGATAAATCTACATTGTTTCAAGCATATGCCCAGTCAGAAACCTCCTGTGGAATTACAGCTCTCGACAAGTGACTTGGAGGAGGAGATCTACTGCTGTGCTTAAGTGGGAAGGTATGAGAAGGGAGGATGGACTGGAACAGGATGAAATAGAAGGCAGTGTAAGGCTGCTAAGGAAACCTGCAGCTTCAAGGCGTTGCATTTCCATGTGCCAGTACAAGCTGGAGGTGGCAAACTGGAATTGTGCTGTGGCATAAGGCAGGTTTAACATCCGTGTGCTGTGGCTGAAATCCTTGCTTTGTTGGGAAGGTGTGACGTTCAACAGGTAAGGCAGTAGAGAGAGAGGAGAGCCGTGGTCCTGATCTTTTTCCAGAGGCTGGGATGACAAAAGGCAGAGTGAAGAAAGTATGTGCCCTGAGGCACAGGCTGCTCCTTCGGCTTCATTTGGCTTGCAGTGGTGGCTGAGCTTGCTCTTCTGCACTCAGTGTTCCAGTGTTTGTGTGGGGAAAGAGATTTAATGACTTCAGTGAGCTTGGGCAGATAAATTAGGCTGCTGAGGGTCCTTGTCTCTACTGCTGCAGCTTCTGGGTTTTGTCCAGAAGAAGGGCAGAAGGATATTGGGAAGATTGGGATGTTTGGGAAAAGTTACTATGGGAAGTGCTGTGGGCTGGGATGTCCTCTGGAGGAGGCAGAAACAGCTACAGGACCTTACTTAGAACTGGACCATGAGGAATGGCTGGAGCAGCAGCAATAAAGAAGGCAAAGGAGGTGAGAAGACAAGATGAAAACATTTTGGAAGTCTAGGTAATAAAGAATAACTGAGTGGAAAAAACCCACACAATGTAACACGGAGCATTGGGTGAGTTTCCTTGTTTCCTTGTGTGAAGGTGGGAAGGAATTTTGCATTTGTCCTAACCTGTTGCAAAGATGAAAACTTTCTAGCACAGGACTTGAAAAATTTGCATCCATAATACAGATAAAAATATCTCCTGCATCAGTACCTGTAGAGCCCAGCCCAAGCAGCTGTTTTCCAACACACACACACGTGCTTCAACAGACAGAGTGAATGCACCCTCCCTCCTCTGTGTGCACTAAAGCCTTAAAGCCTGTGAGAAGTGGAAGGTTTGGGTTTTTTTAATTTCCCTTGAGATCTATAGCAGGTTTCCTTCTGAGAGGATTTTTATTTTAATTATATATTGGATTGCTCACTCAAAACACAGTATATCTGCTAGATTGGTAAACCTGCCTTTATTTATTCATTTTGCGTTTAGCATTTATCATCTGCTGGGAGGAAAACTTTCCTATGCTTTTTTGGCAGAAGCTTGAAAAATAAAACAGATGCACGTGTAATCATTCTTTATAAACACTAAAATTCAGTTTCCAGTATAGTGGTTGTTTCTTATGTTACTGGATAAACTGTGTGTAGTCTGGTTATAAGCCTGGAAAATATAGTGCCTCCATCTAATTTTATTAATAAATTTTTTTTTCTATTCCAGCCATATGCTAAGTTATTTTGGAGGCTGCAGCAAGATTTTTGTAGCCCTGAGTAGTTGCTGGCAAAGGACTGCCTAGAGTTTCATCCCAGCTAGAAGTGGAGGCTTTTAATTAATTCCTGGGAGGAATGCAGCACAATCAGGCTATTTTGCAGAGCAGGGAAGGGCAGCCTGTTGCTCAGTCTGCCTGTGGCCTTTCGAGCAGATTTGCAGCTGTGGTTGGAGATGGGCAGGGCATGTGCCTGCTGTGTTATCGAGTCCTCTGCTGCGCTGGGTTGGTCAGGTTGGAACTGCAGCTGAACACGAGGGAGGGTTTGCCCGGGCGTGTTTTGGTTGCACACGGTGACGTGGGTCTCCAGAGATTATCAGCTCCTCTGGGGGAGGTACTTCAAGTGAGCTCTGCCTATTCTGCTTCAAGCCAAAGGTTGTATTTTTTCAAATTGGTGGCGTGATCTTATCCGGCTGGTTTTTGCTTAAGGAGCTTAATTAAGATTCCCTTCATGGAGCTGCTGTGTTAATGAGTTCAGTGTGACAGACTGCCTCAAAGGGAGGGATGAGGAGGGGACAGCAGTGTTGTCCACCTCCTCACAGGCTGGGTGTCCACACTGACATCGAGCTGCTTCTACCACTAAACCATCAGTGTTTGCAATTGTTACAAATTTAAAAAAAAAACCAAACACCAAAACCCTCACAAAAAGCCACTGATGAAGGTGGTCTTGAGCTGCTGCTCTGGGAAGTGTGGTTTGCTTCAGATGAGAATTACACCTAATTCACTTCTACAAGGTTATAAATTCTCTAGGAGAAGTCTTTCATTGAGCATAATTCTGTAAAGTTATTAAAAGTGGAGTTTTTTGGCTAAATGCAACTGCTACAGTCATCCTTTGTTGGAGGGAGAGATTAAAACTGTCTTAGGGGATTTGGAATCTTTTTTTTTGTTTGTTTTAAATCTTGAGATGGTATTTGATAAAATACAAAGCCAACAACTTGCCTTCGTATTGTAGAAGAACTTGATACTAATATTCATCGGGGTGTTTGGAAAACGGGTGGAGCCTGTTGTGAGCGAAGGCTAAGTCTGAGTCAGTGGCTCAGCTCATATCCCTGCTTTTACAAACTCCCCGAGACACAGTTTGAGCGTAGAAAGCCACCCTGCAGCCCGTGTCAGGTGGGCTCCAGGGATTCCCACTTGCAGGTTTAGTTTCCCCAGGACTGCCAGTCGCTTGGGCGCGGTTCCTTTGCAGCTGCAGGAGCTCGGTGAGGACAGTTCCTGATCCAGGGGCAGGAGCTCGGTGAGGACAGCTCCTGATCCAGGGGCAGGAGCTCGGGGAGGACAGCTCCTGATCCAG
>WEIV01023811.1:98444-120872 GCA_013390005.1 Calyptomena viridis
CCTGATCCAGGGGCAGGAGCTCGGTGAGGACAGCTCCTGATCCAGGGGCAGGAGCTCGGTGAGGACAGCTCCTGATGCAGCAGCAGGAGCTCGGTGAGCACAGCTCCTGATCCAGGGGCAGGAGCTCGGTGAGCACAGCTCCTGATCCAGCTCCAGGAGCTCGGTGAGGACAGCTCCTGATCCAGGGGCAGGAGCTCGGTGAGGACAGCTCCTGATCCAGCTCCAGGAGCTCGGTGAGCACAGCTCCTGATCCAGGGGCAGGAGCAGGGAAGTGTCACCTCAGGGAAGGGTGGAACACGTGTGCCCCGCCACGCTTTGTTTTGGCTGCCGTGGGCTGGGGTTGGCACCGGTGCAGTGAACAAGAAGTTGTGAGCGCCCCTGAAGGCCACGCGAGGGACCTGCCTGCACTTCCATGAATAACTGGGAATTTTCCAGACAGGTGTGCAGAGGCTTAAAGAAATATCGGTGGCTACTCTTAGAGCAGCTTGTGATATTGCTTACTATTGAGTAGTGTTATCCTCTTCCAGCAAAACTGGAAGACAAATTAGAACTACTGCATACTTTGATATCTGCTGGAGTGAGGTGCTCGGTTTCTGATTTGTTTTTTCTTAAATAGGTGTGGTTTTAATCTCTAGTGAGTTTGTTTGCAGAGTAGTTTTCTTTACCCTAATAAAAATGTATGTGTGTATGTTAGCTGACACATTAACATCTTCTTGGCATTTAGCTAAGAAGCTGTTTAGCCATTTTTAACATCTGGAAGGTGTCCCTGCCCATGGCAGTGGAACCAGGATGATATTTTAAGGTCCCTTCTAACCCAACCCATTCTTGTGATTCTTTTTTCCTGGCTGAGAACTCTATTGGTAAAAGCTCTTTTTCTTCAGCTACCTCAGTATACTAAAGTGTGGTTGTGTGGCCTGGGTAACACTTGGTTTTGCAGGTCTTAAAGTGTTGATTTTAGCAAAGGTTGAGCCAAGGAATTCTGTTTGCAGCCACTAAAATTCTTAATGAGGCGTTAAACTAATAGACAATCATTAGTAGATCTGTTGGTAAGAAAGGAACCAACAAAGCTTGTGCACAACGTTAACTAAAGAAACTTCCCAAATAAACAGCTTTATTAAGATGTGAAAGAATAAATATTAAGGTAAAAATGCCAATTTTTATCAGATTGCAGGCAAAAAATGTCTGCAGGTGTTGCATTGTGCATACCAGGGTACTGCCTTTATCCATTTCTTGATGTTTTGTGTACTTTTTCCATCTCAGGTATTTGATGCTGGTGACTACTTTGGGATAATGCAAGTGGAGGAGGTGGATGAGGAGGAAGAAGGTGATGAAGAAATGGAAGAACAATTAAAAAAGAAACCAAATCCTGGAAATGGACCTTGTTTCAAAGTCATTGTGACAAACGAGAATGGGCTTCAAGCCTCTAATCCCAACAGGTGAGTAGTGATTTAGGAACTAGTGTTCAGTCTTTGAGTTGTGTGAAGCCCTAAAATGATGGTGACAGTTTGCTTTGAAACTTTGATCCTGTTCAGAAATGCTCTTGTCCTACTCTAAGCCATAAGTGCATGTTTGAGGAAGGGGACATGCAACTGGCTGAAGTGTGTTCCTTTTTAAATCAGGCAGGAAGATGCTCAGAAATTGGTTTTAGGAAACTGAGGGAAAAAACAGGGAAAAGGCAACTTTGAATTGTGCAGAAATAAAGCAAGACTTTTTATCTGCAAGTCGGTGTGCCCATGGAAAAAAAACAGTGAAGAAATACTTGTGATCTTCACAAATCTCAGGCTAAGGAGGTACTAAGCAGCTTCCAAGGAATATTCTGTGGACTGTTACATTTCCTCCAGTTGGCTGAGTCATTCCTTTCTAAATATGAGAATGCCCCAAAATTATGAAGTTCAAAACTAACTCCTGTGATAATCCTGGGCTTCCTTGCAGCATTCAGGTGTGTGTGAATGTAGGAGCAGAACACCAACACACCTGTTTGCTAACATTTCCAAAGAGCTTGACCTTAGCATTCTCTGGAGCCTTTAATTTTAAAATTAAATGAGGTTTCATCTCTGTGTGGAGTCTGGGATACAGTAATTGTTCAAGAATACTCAGTTTCTGTGACAGCTGACATGTTTTTAACTTTCTGAAATACGAGTAGTGGGGTGGTTTGTTTGCTTTGGGGGTTTTGTTAGCGGGTAGAATTCACATTTTTCTCAGAGTTGTTTCAGTGAGATGATATAACTAAAATATGAAGAACCCTTCTGTTTTAATAACTGGGGTTTTTTTCTAAAAATCATGCAGCCTAAACAGGAGTTAAACTTGTCAGGAGAAGCTGTGCCAGATGTGTACGTTTTTATATTGAGTTAGATTGTAATTCTTTTAAACAATGAATTTTTCTGAAACTAACTTGGTGACACGCCCCACCCCATGAAAAAAAAAAACAAACCAAATTGAAACAGTCAAAACTTAAAACTTAATTATTTTCTCTTAATAGCATATCCAGGTTTTTGATGATCAGACTTCACCTGGTTTCACAGAAGACTGTAGCTGTCACAGGGCTCCTGGCTAACAAGGTCCTCGAATAATTCTGCAAAATCATGTCTTGTTTTCCTTCTTCAGGCAGGAATATCAGCCTGAGGCAGCGCAGTTAATAGTGATTAAAAGGGAAGAAAGAACTACAAACTTCCTAGAAAAAAACCAAGAATGTAAATTACTGCCAGGAAGTTGTTCTTAACCTGTAGGGCCACAATGGGAGCGGCTCAGTGAGCGAGGGAAGGTCTAGTTACCAAACCCCCTACCAGGAAAGGCACAGCACGTTTGGCTGTACCCGTGTGAAGCACAGGGCTGTCAGTGATGTCCCCACACTTGCCTTTAAGCGTTTTCCTGGTGGACCACGCCTGGACTTACCGCGCGGAGCACGCCCGGCAGCAGCTGCTCCGCGTGCCGGGGCTGCTGCACAGGATGGCCCTTCTCATGGGAATAGACTTCCACGGGGAGATCCCGGACGAGGGCAGCATCGAGGAGGTGTTGCAGGAGATGTGGAAGTACAACCAGACCTACCAGCTCTCTCAAGGGGTGAGTCTGTGAAGTCTGATCAGGGTGCTGGGATGTTTTGAGTGAAGACGTTCCTGTACGTGGATGTTCAGTTAGCAAAGATGCTTTACAGGATAAACTTGTGTTTGGAAGGAGAGCAAATGCCATGTAGAGCTACAGCAAAGCTAAAATGAGCTTTCTGATGAGAACTTTGAGGGTTTTTTAATAGAGAGAATTCTGCTGCAAAAGCAGGGGGACAGAAGGAGTCTGATTTTATGCTGTGTGGGTTTTTTCTACTCAAACCTTTTCATAGTGAAGGAAAGAACCTCTCATAGAATCAAATTGACTAAAAGTGTGTGTTTTAGCTGCGTTTGCAGTTTTCCTCACTGCGTAGAGACCACTCTTTACTGCATGAGGCCACTCATAGAGACTCACTGCTTTACAGACCAGAGATGTATCTACACTGTCAAATAACTTCTGGTTTGTTCATACTGTGTAAATGTTAGCTTGCCCTCAGGTGAGAACCAGCTAGCTTCAAGATGGATCCTTAGTGTTTCTAGGCAAAACTTACTCCAAGGGCTGCTACTTTATTCAGTCAGTGTGGATGAGACACCAGGTTTGGTCCCTCTGCCCTGTGTAGTCTTTCAGTACTGAACCAGCATGTCCTGGGCCTTCAGACACCTTGAAGTGCACAGGTGCCATTTCTGAGGGAATACATCCCTCAGGGTTCAGCTAAAAACACCACTGTGGCTTTGCAATGTAGCTCCAAGGCTATTTTGAGTTTTGGATTAAAGAGGAGAAAGGTGAATTCTTTGGGCTGCCCTGTGCAGAATGGGGAATGATAGCTCAGGGATGTGAGGTTGATCTCTGGGGTGATCATAAGCAGAATCAGGCCTGAAAAATCCCCGAGAAAGGGATTTATTGTGACTGCTTTTTCTTTTTCCTTGAATAAAAGGGAGATCTGGATGGTACCTGTGAGTCCTTCCACCCTAAGTCTTTGTTTCCCAATTTATCACAGCTAGCTTATGAAGTGGAATTATCTGTGCTACCACTTGAAAAGTGATTTTCTCTAAGGCAATTAATTCAACCTGTTAACAACAAATTAGCAACTTGTCTTCTATTCCCTTCTCTGACATTGGGCTGCTTGAGTATCTTAAGTCTAATCTCTCTGCTCCATTTCTGCCTCTGTGGAAAGGCCACAGTAGTGCTACTAAACAATTAAAAGTTGATCCTTTCATTCAGGACTTTTTTTTCATGACAGGTGTTGCAGGAAGGGGTCCTTTGGTGCAGCCTCAACACTCAGTGTTGCAGTGTTCCTGCCATTGCAGGAAAAAGTTCTGCTCTCCTTCACTCTAAAATTCTAAACTTCAAACAGCCTTTAGCTGACTGATTCTGATAGAAACTGAAGGAAAACTAATCCTTCTGTGGTGCTCTGCCTGCAATTGGTATGTGCAGGATGTCTCACCCTGTTTGATCTCTCAGACTGCAGAGGAGAAGGTTCCTGTCTGGTACATCATGGATGAGTTTGGATCACGCATTCAGCATTCAGATCAGCCTAGTTTTGCAGCAGCACCTCTGTTTTATATGCCTCAGCAAATTGCTTACACTGTTCTCTGGCCCTTGAGAGACCTGGAGACTGGTGGTAAGTGTGTGTTTTTCTTTAATGCTTGCAGCAGGAGATGGGCCATAGTCTCAAAAATCATGTAGCATTTCACAGTAGAATAAATATTTCAAGAGCAGAATGGCTGCATGTTTGTAATGCTGTCAGATTTAAAAGTTCTCTGCTATTTCCATGTTTTTTGAGATCAAGGCCTTTACCTGTCCAAAAGTGTTGCCATTCTTTTATTGACAGAGAACTTAAGTCTTGCTTCACTGTCTTAGTGAAGCTGCCAATTCAGTCAGCTGAGGTTTTACAAAAAATTCTTTAAAAGACTTAAGTTTGTAGTTTAGAGTCAGAAAGTCAACTATCTCTTTAATTACCTCTGGTTTTTCCTTTAAATAACAAAAGTTGTGGTGGTTTTAACTGTTCAACTGTCACTTGTGTGATGTGCCATGATGAAGATTTTCTGTGGAGGAAGAAAAGGCAGTTCCTGAAGGTTCTCCTTGTTTTGCTGCAGATGAAGTCACTCGTGATTATGCTTATGGGGAAACAGATAGGTTGGTCAGGAAGTGTCTTCTGTTACCATGGGTGCCCACTGAAGTGTTGGATGTCAGCTGTGTTACACCAGAGCCATCAGATGAGCATTACCAGGTATAATTTTTACAAGTTAATACCGTATTTTATCTCTGTTATGAAGAGTGTCTTAAAAAAAAAACATTGCAAGAGTTCTGATTTTGCTTCTTTTAAACTTAAACATTGATTCAGGGTATAGCAGTTAAATTTTAACAAAAAATTCAAAGCACAGCGAGACAAGAAAAGTCTTACATGTAATATTTAAGTGTTTAAATACCGAAGTAACAAAATGAGTCCTAATATGTTGTTGTATTGTGTAGCTTTTTTTTATAAGCATGCTACAAGGTACTTTGTACAAGGTATCCATCTTCCTGATACATACTTCATACATTGGTTTTATTACTGTAGCACTCCTGTTCAGCCCTGAATTGCAGAAAGATTTGTTTTACTGTTTTAGGAGTGGTGGTGTTTTTCAGGCTGAGTACTGGGCTACTCCTTTAATGTTGTGGTTTAGAACCATTAAATATTGGAGCAGAGACATCTTTAATTTGATGGCGTCTCCTTTTCATGAACCAAGTCTGTATGAGATTCGCTTTGAAGAAAAATGAAGAAACCTGATGCCTGAGGGTTCTTTAGTGGCCACTGACAGCATTCGAAGTGCAGCTTCTACAGATGAATCTATACCCCAACTACCTGTTTCTTAGGATAGGTGAGGGGAGAAAAGGCTGTATCCAGGTGGTTATTGACAGTATCTAGTCAGAAATGAAGTTAACTTCATCTGCTAAATAAAGCTACACACTCAAAATAACTGGGCTGTCTTGTAAGCTAAGTCAGGTTGGTTGGTTGGGATCTTGCATTTTTGGAAGGGACATACTTTGCATTAACAGATAAGGAACACAAGTGCACCCACAGTTTGTCTCACATGTGTTCTCTGGGTCTCAGACAAGGCAAGTTTTTTGCATGTGTTTTAATTCTGTTTTGGTGTGATCAGGTCAAGGTAAAGAGCTGTTTGTGGCAAACTCCTCCACCTTAGAAACATCTCCTCAAAGTAGCCTCTTTTTCCTTTAAATACTGTGTTGCTGACAGTTAAAATTCCCTTATTTTCACATAAGCAGAGCTGCATACACCAAAAGAACACTACAGACAACTTCAGAGATCTGCTTACAGCATTAACAATGTGAGCATTAACAGAATTTCCAGCAATTCTGCAGGAAAATATACAGTTGTGTGAAAATGTGTCTAATGATTTATCATTGTAATTCTGTTTATGCTTTCAAGTTATGTGTGATGTATCAGTAATGATCCAAAAGTGTATTTCCTTTTATCAGTCAGAGAGAGACTGTGGAACTCGATTCTGTTCCATCTCCTAATCTCCTATAATTTTTTTTAGTTATCTGTGATAAAACATCATGGCTAAATGGTCGGTCTTCCATTTTGTTGGAAACACAGTAGGCTTATCTTTTACTGTGATTTGAAATTTTACTTAATGTTTAGGAGAAATAAGAATTTCTCAGGGTCCTTCAACATTGTTGATGGTTCCTTGAAGCCTTATTTCTTGTCCCTTTTTACTAATAGGATTCCCTTCTGCCACTGCCCTTGTACTAATTTTCTTTTTCCTGAACAGCATATTACACAACATAATACAGTTCTCAAAATGTAGCTTTGGTGAAATTCAAATTAACTTTTTATGGTTTTCTGTGTTTTCTAGGCCATTTTAGCAGAAAACAAGGAAAAACTGCCTGTAGCGATAAACCCACCAGTTTATGTCAAAGACAAAGTTTTCAAGTATGTATCTGCAAACAAAATGTTTTCTTATCAAAATTATGTGTAGTAATTGCCTTTTCCAGCTTTGAACAAGAGGCAAATTGAAGGTGTCTTTATATGGGGAAACAGATAAACACTTGCCTGAGAATTTGACTTACTAGTTGCTCTTGTTGGATTTATTCTTCAGAGTGAATGAATTGTCACTTATAGAATTCCTAAAAAATAAATGTGTTTTTTTTATTTTAAATAAGTGCCACCTTCTGGGTGAAAGAAGAGTTGCATAACGTTTTAACACTAAGTTACATAGTGTTGTTTGACTAAGGTACGTAAGAAAGACTGAAGACTTTCTCTTCTGCATTTTGGAATGTATGTCCACAGAGTACCTGTGCTGTGAATGTAACAGACTATTCCCCTTCTTCAGATGAGATTGCCAAACAGGGATCTTATCAAAGCCTGGGATGTTTTAAGTTGGATATGTGTCTTGCCACAAAGATGGACCGTGTGCTGGGAAACCATTTGAGAGGAAAGCTGGAAGAACATGGCAAAGATAAGGGATTTCTGTGGGCACAAGCAGTGGTGCTGCATGGCCAGGCTGCCTTGTTACTGGGTTTATTCCAGAAAAACACACCCTTGCTTAGCATGTGCTGGGAGCTGCACTCCAGGGTGTTTGTAGTCTGACACTGGGATCCGAGTTCTTGCTTGAAACGTTTTGCTGAAGGGGTGAGGTTGTACTAAAATGTGTTTTGATAGGTGTACTCACACCTTGATATATTTTTCACTGCTACCTCTTCATTTTGTATCTTACACTTCAAGTGAATGGCATTCCCAGCAGGGAGGGAAGGAAGTAGAAACACGTCAAATTCTTCCTGCTCTGCTTCCAAGGAATTTCATCCACACACTCTCCATGTACTCCTGAGGGTTTTCCTCTCTTCTCCTTTATCCAGCTCATGTCTGCACAGAAGGCCACAAGGTCCTTCTTGTGTTCTGTCTACTAAATTTCTAATTGTGTCTACTAATTTTGTCTACTAAAGTTCTTCCAGGAGTAGGGCAGGATCTCAAGAGTCCGGATGAGCTGGTGGGAGCTGCACTCTTCCAGTGCTCTTGGCCTCTTTTAAAGCCTTTTAACTTAAACTATTTTTAAAGTTAAAAAGAACCCTGAGGCCAACTTTTTTTAAAGTTTAAACCTTTTTTAAGGCTGCCACCATGGACAGACAGATGGCAATGTGTGAAGCTGGATAGGTGTGTTAGTGTGCCTTGTGTGTCACCACTGGTTTAGGGCATTCAGAAGAAATTAAAAGGTTGCAAAGTCGAGAACCTGGGACAAATCCTTAGTCATCTTGAATCCAAGCAGAGCTAAGACAGGGAAGATGAAATAATGTTTGACTTGAGTCCTGAAAAGCAGAGGAGCAAGTTCATGGAGTTTGCTATCACAGGTTCAGGTAGGTCAGAGTAACTGTGGTAGTAGTTCTTGTGCTGCACGTGTTCTTCCATGTGTATTTGCACACAGAGCTATGCAAAGCATCTTGCACACTTTTCTTTTTTTAAAGAGTTTATTTCCCCCTGTGACTGGGCTGTTTTTGCAGTTCATCTTTTTAGAGAAGTGTCTGGGGAATATATTCTCCAGTTGGTTGGTAGTGGGGGAGGAAAGTTGCACAACTGGTAAGAATAGATCTGGAGAGGAGGAGGAATATAGTAGTTTCTCATGGAAAAAATTAGTGGTTACTTAGTCTGTTTAAATGTTTCCTTACCATGAGAATGTTTTTTTTTTTTATATCAGTCTTGCTGTTTGAGTCAACGTTCTGAGTTAAGTGACCTCACTTTAAGCTGTAAGACCATCAAAATAACCTGTATTTCTGTCTATTTTAGCATTCAAGTCACTGGTTTTATTTGAGAGGGGAATGTCATAAGATATACAACATCTTGCCTCATTCTTGGTTATGTACTGGAACGTGTATCAGGTTTGGTTTGGGTTTTGGTGTGGTTTTAAATGGGGTTAAGAGGAGATTTGTATTAAACCTCAAAGCTGCATGTATTTCCTGCATATACTTAATGCACATACTTTCATATGTTTTGGTGATTTGGAAATGTCTGTGTGTGGAGTTCTGGGCAAATGAAATAATCTTCTGAAGCTACTGAGTTAAACTGACAAGATTTCCTATGGCTTCCTTTCATGTGGATGTGGCAGCAGGTTGGTTTTTAGAACTCTTCCAGGAATGAGGGTTTTTACAAGGTTGCTCTCATGGACTTTTCACGTGGAGTAGTGAATTCATGTCAGTGCTGCTCTGCCAGGGACTTGGGCATTGTCTCCTGAATTGTTATTTTTGTGAAGCTGTCATAGCTAAACTACTGTGGAGATTCTGTCTCGAAATACAATTTTTTGCATCTGCCCCACTTCAATTTAAAATGGTTCTGTGTATTAAGAAGAGATTGTCACAGAGAGTATAATTCTTTTAGGAAGTCAAGATTAAAACCTTTTCTGTTCAAGCATGAGTTGATCAAGTTTCAGAAATTCAACTGGTGTTTTCCTTTGTATGTGCTTTTTCTTGTAGGGTTTTCACAGACATTCAGCAAGTCCTCAACAACCTGACACATCCCCGTTTTGTGTTCACAGACCAGGAGGGAGAAGCAGACATCCTCTACAACTTCTCACACTTCAAAGATTACAGGTTGCAGTAACAACAAATTTTTTTAATCTTTTTTTTCTCTAAAAACTGGTTCCCAAAGGTTTCCCCAACCTGCCCTTGTTTTGTAGGAAGCTGAGTGAGGAAAGGCCTGAGGTAATGGTGAATCAGTTCCCGTGTGAGAACCTGCTGACTGTCAAAGACTGCCTGGCATCCATTGCCAGGAGAGCTGGAGGACCAGATGGGCCAAGGTGGTTGCCTCGTACTTTTAACCTCCAAACAGAACTCCCTCAGTTCATCAGCTACTTCCAGCAACGTGACAGAAGGTGACTCCTGTTTCCACTTCCTTATATTTTGTGCTTTCTTGATCCCACTTCCCTCAAAGACCAATAACCTGCTGCTTCACCATGATTTAGCTCTTGTTGCACTTATGTTCAAGTGGCTTCTACATGGAAAGTGTGAGCTTTTTAGGTATTTTCTTTAATGTAACACTAGCTGAGCAATGCATTTTGAAACCCAGAAACTTTGCCATGAGTTGAATACAGATTTCAAGTGTGTTGCTTTTTGTCTAGTCTTTAAATACCTCTTGTATTTAAAGAAAATACAAAGGCTCAAAGTGTGGGATTTTTTCCCAGGGGACAGTAGCAGTTGTTCTCGCACTTAAACCAGACTGGAAAATGTTTGAAGTACTTGAGTTCTGAAAGTCTGTGAGTGTAAAATTTAATTTTAGTGTTTAGCCTAAAGCAGTCGTGGAGCTTTAGGACTTTATATCCACACTTTCTGCTGCTGCAGCTGCCTTGGAGTGGACAGAAACTAAGATTTTTTTTAACAAAGAGAGTGTTAGGTACTGCTAGTGAATAACCTCTCATCTCCAGCATGGAGTGTTCTGGTTGAAAGGTTGCTGCTTTGGTGACTCTTTCTTATTATGGTGACACCTGCCAGGTGTTTCATGTGGCCATTATTTGCTATATTCTGTTATTGACTGGCATGACCAGGAAAGAGCACACTTTCCATGTATCCCTGGTGTGTGGTGGTTAATTCCTCTTTAATATCAAGGACTGACACTGAATGCAGTGTGTATGGAGGAATGGGAAGGAGGGGATAAGAATTTTCAGACAAACAAAAGTTAGTTAACACTGCTAACTGCAGCTCAGTTCATGATGATTATCATGAAGCTCAAGAAGTTCTCAGAATGCTTTAATAGGCTGAGGAAAGGAAGACATCAAGCATCACCCTGTCCTAACTCAAAAAGATGCACGGAAAGACCAGCATATTAATGGGTTTTCTGAAGGATATCTCAAGGAATTGCCCCTTGAGGTGTCTAGGTACTAGATGGTGAGACAATGGTAATGTGCTTTCATTTTCTTGTAATGTGAACTGTTGAGATACTGTGTGGTTTCTTCTCAAAGAGATGAGTTTTGGTGTCATTTAATGTCGATAATCCAGAGGTGTCATTAGGGAATCAACTCAGAAAATTGCACAATGCCCTGCAGAATGTTCTCAGACTCCTGGCAGGATGATTCCACAGCAGGACCTGTGCATGTTCATGGTGATGCTGCCCTGTCGATGGGTTGTTTTCCACTTTGCATGGATTCAGATGCAGAAGGACATGAACAGAGAGATCATGCTATGCCCTAGCTGGAAAATAATCTGTGAAAGGTCCCATTGCCTTTTCTCCCCTTTATGCCCAAGACCTACTGCTCCCAGCTGCCAGGCATTAATCCTTGGTTCTGGCACTGTAGCCTACAGCTTTGTAAAGTCTGTTTTGAGGAGAGGATGTGGATCTGTCCAGGTGGCTGTTCAGACAGATGGGATGAGGTTGGATGCTCACGGGTGTTTCTCTCTCAGAGGAGAAGACAACCACTGGATATGCAAACCGTGGAACTTGGCTAGAAGCCTGGATACCCACATCACCAACAACCTTAACAGTATCATCAGGCACAGGGAGAGCAGCCCAAAGGTGAGAGAGCATGGCTTTGGACAGGATCTAAAGGGCAGAGCTGACAAAACTGCTTCATAGGAGGAGGCCTGAAAATACAAAGCGAACTTACAGCCAGCACATGAAATTTGAATAAAATAAGTTCAGACTCGGTGACAGTTATATTTGCTGTGCTTTTCCTTTGTGGTAGGTGGTGTGCAAATACATTGAGAACCCAGTGCTGTTCCAGAGGGAGGATGTGGGGCTGGTGAAGTTTGACATCCGCTATGTGGTGCTGCTGAGGTCCGTCAAGCCCCTGCGGCTGTACAGCTACGACGTGTTCTGGCTGCGCTTCTCCAACCGGTACTGACCTCCCTCCTTCCTGGGGGCGCTCTTAGGAGTCAATCTGAGACCTTGGAAACTAAGCAGCTCTTCTATTCTGTAGGGCATTTTCACTGGATGACTTGGATGACTATGAGAAGCATTTCACAGTCATGAATTATGCTCCTGGTGTCACATTGAAACAGGTGAGGAAACAGCCCAAAACATTCCCTCACCTTTCTGCTGTTGGAAAATCTTCCAGTGCCTGCTTTGTGGCTATTAGCAAATAACCTGTTTCACACCCCCTTAAACAGGGTGTTCAAAGTACCCTAAGTCCTAAGCAAGTGTTTTCCTAGACTCTTTCCCCTCTTCCCCCCAGATACCTATAATTATGTAAGGCAATACAAACCTACATCCTGGATATAACCCACATTCATAGAGACAATAACAGAATTACAAAAAATGGCAGCTTATCATTGTCAAAGCCTTAATGTGATCTTTTGCAACAAATACTGTGACAGGGAAGGTATTCAGGAACTGTCTTAATTCCATAGTTCTTTACCTGTACTTGTATGAATGGCAAAAAATATTTGATGCTCTTCTCTTCTGATGGCTCAGTCATTCCCACCCTAAACTGTTTTAGGTACACTGTGAAGACTTTATTCCTCTGTTTGAAAAGCAATATCCTGAATATCCTTGGACAACAGTACAAGTAAGTCAACAATTCACCTTTCTCATGTAAATCTTCATGGATCTGTGTGGTTTCTGTCTAACTCAGCTTTTCCAAAAGTGTTGGGTTGTTTGGATTTTTCTTTTCATAGGACATACTTCATGTGTATCAGTTCTACAAAGACATCATATGTTAACCTTTACTTCAGAAGCATTTCTGAACTTTGTGCGATTCGCTCTCAAACACTTTGTTGTTATTTTATTTCCTGACTTGAGGATTTCAGTTCATGATTACACTATGATAATTCTTTGTTGGACTTACTAATACAGCCAGTCCTGATTACCCTTTGTGTTGCCATTAGGTCTAAATGCACATTTTGAAGCCAATACTGTTCATCTGTTACCTAATGTAATTTATACAAACGCTTTAAAATATGAACAATTAGAAACATGTTACTGCTTTTGTGGAACCTCCCTTCTCATTCAGAGGCCTTTTTCTGTTATTAGGCTGATATTTTTAAGGCATTTGCTGAATTGTTCCAAGTTGCTTCAGCTAAACCTGCACCTCTTGGCATCTGTGATTATCCATCATCCAGAGCAATATATGCCATTGACCTGATGCTTAAATGGGACACCAGCAGAGATGGTGAGAAGCTCATTTATTTGGATGTTGAATTTTTTATTCTGTTAACCACTTGGCTTGCCTCCTTGCTTCCCTTTGCCCCTGTTGCTCATACTCTCTGTTTGGAGAAAAACAAAACAACCCAACCAAACCAACACACACACAAAAAATCCCCAAACAAATGAGGCATTGGATTGGCAGTGATTGCAGAATCTGTTCAATAATTGTCCTCTGGATAATGATGGTAGAACCTCTGTCCCTCCAATAATAACCAAACTCACTGAAACAAAAACACACACTATTGGCTTGCCATCATAAAAGATGGCTTTTTCCAGTCATTTTCCATAATCTTTGGATTACACAGGTAGTGATTTGGGATCTCTGTAGAGCTTGTATTAAGTGGCATTTTTTCTGTTCACCTTTACAGGGAAAAGAATTATGCAGCCTCAGATCTTGGAGGTGAACTTCAATCCTGACTGTGATAGAGCCTGCAAGTACCACCCAACCTTTTTTAATGATGTCTTCAGCACCCTGTTTCTGGATGAAACAGAGAACTGCCATGTGACATGCATTGTGTAGCCACGGGAGGCATGACTGTCTCTCTCCTTCTCAGATGTGCTTAACAGCAAGACTTATATTTCAGTTCTATGAGCTGCTGATGCAACTGTTTTCCTATCCTGATAACCAAGGAAAACAAAATTGTATCAGAAGGATATGCATATACTGCATTGATAATCACTTTGTCTGTATTTTCCTTGTCCTGCTTTGTTCTTTCTATAGATCATTTGTGTGTGTCGACAAAGTGTCTCGTTAGTTGAATATGGAAGACCTCAAAATAGGGCAGTAATTAGGGCAGTGGACTTGTTTTTCAGGTAGCCTGATTTGTTGCTTGCTGGGAAACATTGCACAAGTTCCCTGTGTCAGCATTAAAACTATAATTTACTGAATCATGTTGGAGTTTGTATTGTCTCTTTCTTATCTGGCCCTCATAGACCAAGACCCAAGAAGTTCTGGTGAGGAAATAACAGGGTATTTCTGTGCAACGAACTACTGGGTTAATGAGACAAGATTTTTATGGCTCTTCCCTTTTTTCTTATTTAAAAAGAGGCAAACCAAACTCACAGCTTTTAGGAACCCTGCACTGCTGGCTGTCATCCTTAGCCTGCCCCTTAAAGAAATCAGATTTTTGAGAAGGGGTCAGGCACGAAGTGAGAAGGAGGCAATGGCAATGTCTAGAGAATGCAGGAATGCAGAAGCCTGAAGGAATGAAAAGGATTTGGAAGACTCTTCTTAGAAGCACAAGCAGTCTTTGGACTTCAGAGCTGAGGGCCTAAGAGAGAGGTATTTTGGAACAGAGTGTCAGTTTGAAATGAATCATTCATAATCTCTCTTCTTTCCTCAAATCAAAGTAAATGGCTGAAATTCAGCAATTTTATGTGCAAGTTGCAAAACTTCCTGCTGTCTGTCATGATGCATACATTGGGTGGGTACTAATAATTTAAGCTGGTTTGCAGCAGTCAGTTATCAAATGGTGTAAATGTTGTAAGCCTTGCTTCAAATTTTGTGCATGTGCAAAAGGTTTTTCCTCATGATCAGGAATGGAAAGGGATATTTTGGGCTATTTCAGGCCTTCTTTCCACTGGCTGGAACATAGGCTGGAGAAATAAACCATCTGTGACTTAGGAAAATTCAGTCCCTGTGCAGCTGGGGCAGCAGGCAGAGCTGGATTGCACAGCCAGGAGTGTTGCTCAGAGCCACAGTGGCCTCCTGCTCATGAATCAGAACTGGTAAACTTGATTAAACCAGTAAAACCAGTAAACTTGATTAAGGAAATGTGGTGAAGTGCTTGGCATAGATGGTGTGACTGCTGCCAGCATGGGGAAAAGGTTTGGATATATTAATGGATGTAAGGGGACATTCAGTGCTGCTCAGCACATGTCTCTGTCACTTGTAGGAGAGAAAAGGCACCTTGTGCCTTCAAAGTACCTGAAAACATGCAACAAAGTACCTGTGGATCTGGAGTGAAGGGGAAGGTGGGTCCTCACAGTTTCTTTACAGGTGCTCTGAATTTCCCATCCTGTCCTGCCCAGTGCAGAGGTGAGGAGGTGAAGGTGCATCCTGCCACCTTCTGCTCAAACCAATTGAAAACCAACACCAGCAAGGAACAAGGTAAATTTAGGTGTAGTTTAATGCATTGAGCTGACACCAGAATGTGCCTTGCTTCAGAGTGGGAAGGCACAGGTGGTTTGAAAGAGCTTGTCTTCAACATCCCCAGAGTACAAGGGCCAGAAGACAAGTACCTGGCAGCTGTAGTGGGACACACCACAGCACAGCAGCACTGTGCCTTGTGGGAAACACATTCAGGCCACAGTCATGCCTGTCACCTTTGTGGAAACTGTGTTAGTAGGTGGCTGGATTTCTTCCTCTGAACATAAGCAGGAACTCCAACTCCATTACTTCTGGTAATAGTTAAAATGCTGTTGGCTTATAAAATGTAATGCACTTGTATTTTTCCATCAACACTTGGTTTTAGTTTGCTATAAAACCCAGGCAGGCACACTTGGTGACTTGCCTAGTAAAGGCATATTCGTTTTACATAAGTCCTGCTTTGTTAGCTTGTAATTAGCAAACTAACAGTATGAGTAGTTCAGCTACAAATAAAATAAGGCCATAACTTTATATAAAAAATTACTGTGAAAAATACCCTCAACATCTTTTTGGCTGAAAGCTGCTTATTCAGGTTTTTTGCTGTTGGGATTGTCCCTCCAGATCCGGTAATTGAGGGCAGAAGCCATGGTTAGCCAAGCTAAATAAGGTACCATCAAATAAGCTGCAGTTTTGTTGATGTTGTACCAGGAAGCAGTTGTAGCTGTTGCTGTACCAGTTGTGAGCAGGAGAGTCACCAACCCCTGGAACACAGAAGGTGGTTAGTGTTGGGTTTTACTCATTGCATTTGCTTGACTCCACAGTCTGTGTGGCTCTTCCCACTGAGCTCTATCCCTCTGGGAATTCACTCTTTTTCAGGAAACCAGCCAGCAAAGAAAGAAAGATTTCTGCTGAGTTATGAATCAATTTGACTCCAAAAACAACACAACAGGTACAAGAAAGGGCATTGCACAGGGAGCAGGAGAGGGAGAATTAAGTCTCACCCACACCCTCTTTGGTGGGCACTGGTTACAAACCCAGTGTGACTTTCAGCAAGTAAACTTGTCTTTTCCTGTCATAGATGTCACCTGAAGAGATGCAGGGTGAATGAATCATGATGGATTGCAGTCTTCCCCTATTACAGCATCTCGTGTATCTAGAGAACCAGGCAAAGATTTCAAATTTTTATTTTTGAGGCAAGCTGTTTGTCTTCAGAAAGAGCTGCAGAAAATCAGTCTTTTCTAAAAGGGGTGTTGATTACCTGAATAACATTGTAATAATAAGCTTGTTATCACTGCTGTTTGCCAGAGAGACCTAGGAGTTGTTGTAAGGCATAAATGTTTTCATTTTCTAGTCACACAAAGCTCTTACCACAGGCTGGCAGAAAGAGCTGCTTGAAATCTCTACATTAAAGGATGCTCTAGGTAAATTCTCTCAGGTGGCTTCTGTCATGTATTGAAGAGCATTTTTAAGGAAAACTTGTGCCAGCCATTTTCTGTGCTCAGGCTCATTTTCAGGGGGAAGGGATTATGACACGAACCTTTAATCTTAGCACCTTGTAAATAGGAGCAGAAGCCTTTGATGAAGAAACTTTAGTTTTCCACTTACCCATCCCATTTTGTGAGCTCCAAAGAATATTGGGGTCCATGCCCAGTTTAATGCCAGCTGCCCTGCATAGAGACCCAGAGGAATCACTGACTTGTTGTTGAAGCCCCCCAGTTCCTTCCACACCAGGTAGGAGCCGTAGCTGGGGAAAGAGAAGGGAAGGTGTAATTCACTACAGTGCTGGAAAAGCTACCACAGGTTCTTAGCAAATTAAAAAAGTCTCAACCCACTGGCTTTTTAAGTGGCTCAAATGAATGGAGGAGAAATAGGAATTGAGAGGAATCCCAAGGCACAGCTGAGAATGGGGAAGGATGGTATTACAGCAGGAGGGAAGGAAGGGGATGAACATGGGGAGAAGATTTTAGGAGATCTGTGGAAAGATGCAGTTCCAGACATGGCATTATTGCTGTATTTTGGAGCAAGTGGGCTGGTGTTTAAGAGAACCTCTGGGATGACACTGTAATGTTACCTGAGGAAAGATCTGGTCTCTTTGAAACTTTATATAGTTAAGCCAATGCCATATACAAACTAGAAATGACTCCTAAAACGTACTGTCACGATGGAAGAAATGGCAGTTCATTTGACAGTAATTGCTGTGTTGTCAAGTAACTTAAAACAGTTAAATAAGGAGACAGTATATATGGATTCAAGCATTCACAATTTAACAGCCTGGCAGTTTCATTTGAAGGGACATGGATTGATTTTGGGTTTTTTTAATTGAGTTCTGTTAGAACAGTTCTATTCTAATTTTCTTTCTCGCCCCTCCCTTTTTCTTTTTTTTTTTAATTTTCCTAAAACTACTGAAGGACATACTTAGAAGAAATCCCAGTGCTGCAGCTCGGCAGGTCTTCCCCTCAGAATGAATGAGGAAAGCAATTTAATGGCAGCTTTTCAAGCTCCTGCTTTTGATGTGGATACTTTTGCTTACAAAATGTCCCATCAAACCCACACACAACTCCCCAAACATGTTTTTGCCTGTTAAACAGGCAGCTCGACAGAGTTTCTTACAAACATACAGCCACAGGAATTAGTTCTCTAGTCCAGCATTATACAATAAGCAACTCCCAGACCAGGAAATACAATGTGGAAAACATACCCCATAGATGTGTAGAGAGTTCCCCAAACAGGAGCAAACATCCAGTTAGGTGGGCACCAGGATGGCTTCTGTAGAGTTTGATACCACACTGGGATTTCCTTTTTGGTTATATTGCTTCCTAAAAATCCTCCTGCATGGGGCAGGAGTGTGAAACCCACTGCTGGGGCCCAGGCTGGTACCACTTCCATGGAGACAGTGAAGCTGAAACAAAACCAAACACGTTGATTGGCAGAGCAACTACAAAAATTTGGCATTTTTAGCAGATTTAGAGAATAAATATACATGTGGTGGATCTGATCCACAGCTAAGTCTTGTCACTGAGAAAATTTCAGCTGCAGTCTAATGGATCTTGTACCAGTTTCACTGGACAATAATACCGTGTACACTGGGGAGGAGGGAGGCCTTTACTTCCCTCTCAGCTATGTGCACTAAGATTACTGAATTTTACCTACATAAATATTCTTTATTTCATCCCCATAAGTATGCCAGAGGAATAAAGCAGTTTGATATATGAGCTGTACTTGGAAAATAAAAAATGCAGTAAGAAGTGTGTATTTCTGTACTCAGCAAAAAGCCCCTTCATTCACTGAAGTGGCATAGTTAAGGATAAGAGAAGAGCATGGCCTTTCCTGTGCTCAATCAGAATAATTTTATATGTTGTATTGCAGTTTTTAGCCTCAAAAGGTTGCTGAGGGTGCTTAGTGGTGAATTAGTAATGGACACTTGAGAGGCTGCCTCGGAAAATAAACACCAGGGAGGACAACGAGAAGGTAAGTACTTAAATGGTGTTTTGCTAAACAGGAAAGGAGATCTCAGTGGATAAGTGGGGAATACCTGTGGCTCCTTCATGAAACATTCAATCAGCTGCAGCAATCACAGCTGCCAAGCCCATAAAGTGGATTAAACCTGCCTACAGAAGTAGGACTCAAGTAAAGCCTTGCTCTGCTTTAGTTAGAGTACAGGCAGCAGCAAGAACAATAAGCAAGCAAGGAGGAAAAAGCTTCATTGCAGATTTTCTGGCCAAAAGCCAAGTGCTACAGAGGAGCTGTGTTTAGTTTACCAAAATGTAAACAGATCAGAGGTACTACAAAAGAGGGCAGAACTGAAAGGTGTTTTTTTCAAATATGCAGCAGGCAAATACACCCAATTCCTGTTCCTCTGTTACAGAGGAGGGGGAGACAGCAGGGAGGGATCCTAAGAGAGATTGCAGCAGTGATGAAAGAGCAACTGTGGAAGCCCAGGAGATCAGATAAAGCTTTAGAGCAACGAGCATTCCAAGGGCTTGTCAAAGAAAAGTGCCATGTTGATACTGCGTTGGCTGTTGTCTTTCCCTGCATGTTCTGTAAGCTTTGCTATAGTCAGGACTGCTGGGATGAGGAGGCAGGAAGTGGCTGAGAGGAAATCCTACTTGTGCTTAAGCTGATAGGAAATGGAGCACAGATGACGTTGGATTGTGGCAGTTCTGGTATCTGGAATTCTGTTTGGAGATCAGGTACAAGCTTGGCCAGCAAGGCAGCTCTTGCATTGTGGTTTTTGTCCCTGTATTCAGGGCTCTGCCCACACAGCTCTGCAGATTTAAGGAGATTTCAGTGTTTGGGACCACAATCCGTGGGACCAACAGAAATCCTGGTGAGAGAAGCAGAGCAGAATTTGGAAAGGTTGTAAGGAGCAAACAACACAGGGGTGTAGGGGCTGGGCCGTGGGCAGCCCTTGGGGAAGTCAGCAATGAATAGAAATGCAGACAGAAAAGGCAGCAAAGTCAAGGTCAAAAACAGAACAAAAGAGTGAATGGATGGAAAAAACCGAGTGAGGAAGGTTTGAGTCTTGGGTGGAGGATGGACAAGGGAGGGAGGAAAAAACCTACATAGCTCTGTGCTGTAGTCATTGCTGCCATGCTTCTGCCTGATGGACTCCACTTGCTTTTCACCAGGATGCCTCCTGAATGGAGCAGAGGAGTCAAGCTGTTCTCCTGCACCTAGCTGTGTGCTGTTACCTTCCCAAGGAATGCTGTCAGCTGCTCTCGGCACTGCTTGTCATCCCTATGGACACCAGGAAAGGCTCTGCTTTCACTGGGCTGTGAAGCAATCAATAAGTGCAGGAGCAACAAGGTGTGGTGGAACAAGAGCTCCAAGCACAGTGATTCTCTTTGCTGCCTTCAGGTAAGTAATTCCCAAAGGTGAAGTTAGAAATTTAAAATTAGTAAGATCTCAGTCATTTTTAACCCTCTGCTTTTGCTGTGCCTACAGAGAGGACACAAGGCTTAGCTCCAGTGTAGCTGTCAAATACCACTTTTTAAAGTGATAAGCAAGAACCCAAAGGGGTTTATGGTTTATTTGGATGTAACAATATAAGGGTGGTTTCCTGCAGTGTTAAATGACTGCATTTGTGAGGGGTTCTGCCAGCTTCCCCCCAGGGAAGAAAGTGTGAGTGTTCTGTAAGCTGAAAGTGCTAAATACTGCTCTGTTACAGTCATCAGTGAATAAATGATGTAGCTACGTTTGTCCCTGTGCCTGTTGGAGGAAGAGCACTAAAATAATTCCTAAGTGATGAGAGAAAGAAAACCAGGCAGCCAAATAGAAACAAGGAAGCTACAACACAAAGACACAAGAAAAGTGAAGCCACTCATGAACAGCAAAGGGGAGGAAATTGAAGATATTGGACGAAGTGCCTTGAATTGAATGTTGGTACCCCAGTCTTTTGACTCCTATTACTACTAATTAATTACACTTTCCAGTAGTATTTCTCAGGATTTCCCAAGCATGGCAGAAGACTCTGCTGATTATCTGAAATGACTTGGTGGTAACTTACACAACACAGACTTGCTAACACAGCCCCTCTGGCTGCATCAGTATTGCACAAACTAGAAATAATAACTACTTTCCCAATCATATCCCAGCTCCACTTCAGGGTGAGTTGCACAATGTTCTTGCACCCTGATTTCCTGGATGTCTGTAGATGATACCTGCAGTGTACCCAGCTCAGGTGGAAGTATTTTCTGCTCTCACAAACTTAGCTTCTTTACTTCTGTTTCCACTTCTTATCTCTGCCCTGCAAAATATTCTTCATCATCCTGCCCATTTGCTGTGACTTCAGGCAGTTTCAGCAATCCAGTGAAGGCTGCTGTAGCCAGTTTGTTTTACATACATGTAGGAATAATTTTTCTAGGTATTCAAAACATCTGACTTGCCTAAAGATGGTTCCAGCTACATAAAGTAAAAGCAGAAATAAAGGGGGGAAAAAAACAAGAGTTCAACTTGCTCCCTAATGGACTTCGACAGTGTTGCAGGTTGTTCTTCTGTGGTGGTGTAACATGCAGAAAAAGCTAACAGAAAGTCTGTGTCCCCTTTCTGGAAAAAAACACTGTGCACCCCCCAAAAAAATGACAGAGGAGCTGGTTACTTCAGCCTGATGAAAAATGAACTAGAACACTTCTTGCCTTGAGGATGTCTGTGAAAGGCAGGTGAATGCCCAGGTTATGCTTCTTTCAAAGTGACAGAGCACAAGTTGTGCAAATAAATCTGATTTCCTGAAGATTCACATACAGGGAAGTGAAATGTATACTGGACCAAAATCTTCCCAGGGGCTAATTTGCCATTTAGTGCTTAATCTCTTCTCCTTTCCCCTCTGTATGTTTGTATTAAACCCTCTGCATGCAGACAAAACATCCCTTTGACTGCTTTCCTTCCAAACAGCCACCCAGTGTCCTTCTTTGTCATCCACACCTTATCTTAAAAAAAGCTAAGTTTCTCTTGGATATTCCTAGTTTAACTGCCGCCTAGGCCTGACTCTTTTCAGCCTGTCAGGTATTCTTCTGCTGGGGTAAAACACATCCTCACTGGTAAGTCTCAAGTGCTTTACACACAGACTGCACCCTTTTGCTGTCAGAGTCGTGTGACCCATTTTCGTCCTCCCGAGTTGTACTAACACAAGTGTCTTTTACTGAACTGCTCTGACTCAATGCTTGATACTGTTTCATAACCTTAAGCGATGCAAAGTTATTACACAATTGCAACTCCGGCGTGGCAACTTTCAATTTTTCTTAAAATAGTCTTGCCACTGAATACTCGAATTATATCACAGAGCGTTTTGCGGTCATTTTATAAGCATTAATAAAATACTCGGGAGAAAAACCTGCGCCCTTTCTTTCACCCTTAAGGAAATGTTCCTCAGCGGCACTGAAGGAAGATGCCTTTAATTGACGAGCAGCCTGAAATCTTCTCCCGAGTGCAGAGCGAATGTGCTCAGGGCAGATCTGCAGGTCCCCCATGAGACCAAGGGGACAAGGACCGCGGTCGTGCACGGCTGCAAAACTCACGTGTCGGATAAAAATGAATAACCGTTGTTTGTTTGGTTTTTTAAGCATTTTCCGTGCCCACCACCATCAGAGCCGCGGGTGTTTGCCCGAGTCCTCCCTGTCCCGGTGCCCCGTCCAGCGCCGCAGATCGCGGCGGGTCCCGGCCGTGCCTCCCGGGGCTG
>WEIV01023811.1:121436-136763 GCA_013390005.1 Calyptomena viridis
CGGCTGACGCGGGGCCCGGCTCTGTCCGTGCAGGTCGTGGGGAGGTGCGTGGCGGCCGCCGGGTACAGCGTGGGCGAGTTCGCGGCGCTGGTCTTCGCTGGAGCGCTGGACTTCGCCGAAGGTGCCTGGGCAACGCGCGGAGCATCCCCCGTAGGATCCCCCTCCCCGGGCCCGCGCTGCGCCCGAAGCGTTGCCTGTGTCGCTCCCGCCTTTTTTTTCTTTTTTTTTTCTTTTTTTTTTAAATTAGCGGATAAACTTTAGCCGTGCCCACGAGTTCCGGGGCTCACGCACATCTGTTTCTCCCCCAGCGCTGCACGCCGTGAAGGTGCGAGCCGAAGCCATGCAGAAGGCGGCCGAGGCCGTCCCCAGCGGAATGCTCTCGGTTATCGGCCGGCGACAGGCAAATTACAAATTTGCCTGCCTGGAAGCCCGTAAACACTGCGAATCGCTGGGTATTGAGAACCCCGTGTGCACAGTTTCGAACTATTTGTTTCCAGATAGCAGAGTCATTGCAGGACACTCGCAGGTACTGCTTCAGAATAAACTATTCCTTCAGTTGAACTTAGGTGTTTCGCTTTTTTAGAAACTTTTACTTTGCTTTTTTGTATGGGTGTGGTGTGCGGCCTTAGTTGGTGCAAAAAGTGGGGTTTTTTTTCCAGCATGTGTTCAGTTGTGGGGTAGGGAAAGGAATTCCTTTACCACGTCTGATGAGGTGGTTCTCGTGAGGCGACTGAGAAAACCTTTGTTGTGCAAGAGACTGACTTTTCTCTCTCTTTTGTAGGCTTTGGAGTTTTTGCAGGAGAATGCCCAAAAATACTATTTTACACGTACAAAAATGCTTCCAGTCAGTGGGGCTTTTCACACCAGACTTATGGAACCAGCAGTAGAGCCACTGGCTGAAGTCCTAAAATCCATCAAGATTCAGAAACCACTGATCTGTGTGTATTCCAATGTTGATGGCAAAAAGTACATGCACTCAAATCACATTAGGAAGCTGTTAGTGAAGCAGGTGGTCTCACCTGTTTTGTGGGAACAGACCATGCATTCAGTGTATGAAAGAAAGCAAGGAACAGATTTTCCTTACACGTATGAAGTGGGGCCTGGGAATCAACTCGGAGTCATTCTCAGAAAATGTAATTTAAAGGCCTGGAAACAATATAAACATGTAGATGCTCTGGAAGACAAGGAAGTGGCAGAGACTTAAGTAACCTTTTGAGAAAAACCCACACAACTTGTTTTTCTCTGATGTAAAACTTTGTGCTCCCAAGAGAGGAAGTCTTAAAACATTTGTGGCTTCTCATGATGAAAAGAGCACCATGTGCTTAATTGCAATGAACATTTTCCTTCCCTGAGTGCCTCAGGTGTGGAAGGGGAGAGCAAAGTGTTGGAACTACAAAGCCTCAATCCTGCAAGCAACTTTCACTCTTTTTTTTTTCCCTTTTTTCTCTTTTTCCAATGCTTTTTTGGTGTGGATCAAGTTGAAGTTGGTAACCTTGGCTGTCTGGTGCAGGGATCATCTGCATGAATACAGGGGTGGAACTGGGCTGTTGGCTCTGAGTTGTGGAGGGCTCTGCTCTGGGCTTGAGGGTGCATTTAGAGGAGCCATCTGGTTGATGTTCCTGTTCTGTAACTCAGCTGACTTGTGGGATGTTCATCTATGTAAAACTTGCTTATTTTTTGTCCGTATTTCCAGGTAGCAGTTGAATAAGGCAGAAAATGTTATTAGGAACATGATTCTCTTAAGGTTAAACTATAAATAAACTGTGAAGCTTTTCTTGCTCTTTTTAATGCTTTGGGGTGCATCATTATTGGCCTACAATCCACAAGTGGATGGGAAGTAATTTCCCCTCCAGTTGTCCAGCAGTACATGGGTTGTGCAAAATTGCACAAGGAATGTTTCACTGAAAAAACCAGAAACAAAGCTTAACAAAAAATGTGTGCATTTCCTGGCAGAAGGAAAAATATAGAAGAATTTATCAGCTTCATCATTGGACTGGTAAAAGCTGACAAAGGCTGGGCTTGCTGTGAATTATTTCAGTGAAGGTTCCTATGTTACAGGTAAGGTATCAATTAATGAGTAAAGCATCCCAATGTCATCAGTAGGTGGTTAGAATATTGCAGCTGAGTCCCATTCATATTATTAAGCACTGGATTGTGCTGTGTTAGAAGCTTCTGGCTACATCTTCTAAGACCAAATGCAACCTTAGTGACTTTCAAACCAGCTTTTATGATAGTTGGGACTGAGCACAGCATGTTGGTGGCACTAATGTTGGTTTTAGTACGGCGCTTTAAAATTTCCAGACTTTCAATTATTTAAATTTTTAAGGAAATGCTGGTGACATGTTTTCTATCTGTAGTGTTCTTACCATAAATTTTTTTTTTTTTTTTACTTTGTTGTACACTTTGCCTGAAATTAAAGCTCTTTGGGAAAACCATGCTAGAAATCTCTGTTTGCAAACCTTTAGATAACCTTTGTACCTTTGTCAGTGTGGAATGCTGAAGGGAAGTATCTATCCTAAGAGCATTCCAGTCTTGTGGGAAGAAGGATCCAGATGCTGTTTGCTTTGTGTTTCACTTGTTTCCTTCATGTGGTTGAATGTTATATTCCTTGAGACTGTGTTTTGCTCCATGCTGAGTTGATGAACTTCCCCCCTCTTGTGATTCAAAGCCTGACATTATTGATCAAAAGAGTGGGAAAAAGCAGGGTCACCCCACACATCTCTTGGATGAAACAGGCAGTGCATCCCATTCATAATTGCTCCCCTGTGCATGAAGATTGTTTATCTAGAAGTGTTAAATTGGTTCAACTGAGAGGAATCCATTTTTTGGTAGCTGGTACGTCTGTTACACAGGCACAGATTGTTTATTAGACCCTCTCGATGTTAAATTTTACACTTCACTGAATAATAGCTGTAACATCTTTTTCTATGACCCAGCTGTTGTGGAGCTAAACAGAGCAGTCAATTCCCTGATAAAACTTGGGGTTTTTGGTTATGTGGGTCAACTTGTGGCCTGAGTGTGGTTCCAGGTGTGCTAACCATGCTTTTCTGGAAAAAACTTGCCTACCTGCTGCTGAAGGGCACTTTGGCTTGAGAGCATTTTGAAAAAAGGGGTCACTGGAATATGTTGCTCAACACGCTTAAATGTGACTTGATTTGGCATTTGTCTTCACTAAAGAAAAGAGGGGGTTAAATTCCTTCTCTGATTGAAAGCAGGGACTTGAACTTGAAACTCCAGTGTCTCAGGTGAGCTTTTGGATCACAAATCATTAAATATTGTATTTTCCTGTTTCAAAAATGTAGTAGTTGCTTGGCTGGGCACGAAGCAGGTATCCCCTGTGCTGAGGGGAATACCCAAACCACAGAGATGCACTTTCATTTTCTCTCACTGAGAGAGAGTCTGTAACTGTACTACACAGGAATCAAATAAAGCCTGACCTGTAGTCTTAGCAAGAAGTACAAGACAAGATACTGCTATTAGTGTGTGATAGCACAGTCTTGGAAAATAGGCAACACTGCAAAAGGTTTGAAGCAACAATTTAATTTTTAAAAAAGTATCATGGTTTTAGTCTTTACTATTGCTTTTACAGTGTTAAAATTTAAAGGATGTCCAGCATGCCTTCAGTCTTCCTCACATCCAGGTTCTCTTTAAGAAACTCATTTATATGAAATAGACACTTTATATTGCATTAAAACAAACACAAAAAAAAGACAGACTTTGTAATCGCCTGAGTCACATTTCAAAACTAGCAAGTCAGGCAGTTATCCAGCAACAACCTCCTTATTTTAAACATTTTTTTCTTCTTTAAAAAAAGGTATGAAACAGCAGTGACCCAGCACTAGCCTAGGTTTTTAAATATTAAAGAGATTTTTATCAGTGTAAATTTGAAAAACAAACCAGCTGCCACCACCGGGGTGTTAATGATGTCGGTCAGAGTCCAGCAATGACCTCCTGCTGTAATTCTGGGTGCTCATTCCACAGTCCATAATTCATGGCCCATAGTTCATGGCCCACCAGAAGGCAGCAACAAGCAAAGCTGCAGGCACCAGCTTCTGGCAGACACACCTGAAAGGAAGCCTGCAAACCTGTGGGGACAAAGGGGATGCTCATTAGAAAAGCAAGCAGAAAGATGGTGCAAAAAAGCAAAGGAGTGCCCAGGAACCCTCCCCTCTTCTCCAGGGTGAACACTCCTGGCAGCAGGCCCTGCTTATCTCCCCTAGGATAGACCCTTACAGTGGGAGATGCTTCTCTCTGCATGGAACTGTGAGTTGTGTGGGATTTGGGGAGCATACCCTGTCTATAAACTGAGAAATTCCAACATAATATGGATAAATCCCAAACTAGAGCAGCACTACATCCTTTAGTCATTGATACTTAAAGGGAATTAAGTGTGTTGCTGTTACCTACTTGTCCACAAAAAGGTGGGAGAAAAGGGGGAGGCCATACCCAGCTTCCATAACCAACGATCCTCTTTGTCCAGTTACTGTTCAAAATGTTTCGAAAGCTTCTTAGAACACTTTTAATAATAGTCCATGTCTGGAAAACACTGATAGCAACCCTGGGGATTGAAAGAAAAAAAAAAGTATGGGGATGGAAAACGTATTCTGAACGTTGTCAGATAAGATAACCAAAGTTTGGAACATTAAAAAAAAAAGGAACTCCAAAAACACAACCACACACCAACAACAAAACCAACCAAAGGAAAAACCAAACAAAAACATCCAATACGAGTCTTTGTGTACATGTATATTTCTCTAAATATTTAGGAAGAAGACCTTTGAAAGCTAAAGGTAATTTGCTTTCTGAATTAAGTGATTAAGTGGCAGTATTGTGCCTTTTGACTTTTAATGGCTGTAGTCTGTGGAAACAATTTACATTATAAAGCTTTTCCTTGTAAAACAAGCTGCAGTTTTGCCTTCTTAAGTTGTGTACGAGGCAGCAGCAGTAGCAATGAAATGTTTTATTTTGTGTACAGCAGAGTTATTGTTTATCTAAAACGGTTTTTAAGAGGATCTGCCAATGAGGTAACTTACAATCGTGCCAGGTGAAGCAGAGTATCTTCTAATGTCCTGTGGTACCTCCTGTTAAATTCATCCCCGATCTGGGCCAGCTGGTGGCCCACCTGAGTAGCTGAGCTGGAAGATGTGGAACGTGCACATTAGAGGAAAATTCTGCAACAGCAAGTCCTTAAAAGCACTCTGCAAATGTCAGGTACAGTTACTCCCCCAACAGCTGGGCTAAACTGGGCATGGAAAAGGGAAATGTTAAGGATATGGTGTTTTTTCCCCCTGCTATTTATGGTTTTATTGATTATCACTATGCATTATGAAGTGCTTTGATGTTTTCATAAAAATCTGCATATTTGGCACTTTTGAAAAAACATGATTTTTTTAGGTGTCTTATTTCTTCATACAAGACAATGGAATTTTAGTTTGGATTTTTCCCCAGGTCAAAATATTTAAACAGCCTTCACTTAGAACCTCTCAAAATATTTCATCTTACAAAAATGTTAGTTCTGTCATCCAGATTTACTCCAGTGATTTCTATGATGTAGTATGGGTCTCCAGCTATTGGGTGGTACCCTGGTAGGAACTGAACAAAACCTAAGGGCTTTTAGGGAGCTTCTGGGGCACACAGAAACCTGAAAACAACATCTGGGGTAACATGTTGATGCCAAAACCTGGTTAAGCTTTCCTGATGAAAACTTCCCATTAGATTTAGCTTCACTTAGACACACGCTTTTGTTTTGGTAGACAAATGATATGAATATACCTTTTTATTTTAACTTGCATTTCTGCTGAGATCTGTTTATGGGATCTGCTGAATAGTAAGTGGGCTTAAGAGCTTAATTCTAGAGATCTGCTTAAAAAAACCTGGGCTTCGTTTGGTCAGTCCATCAACAAAAAAACCCCAAAAAACCAACAAACCAAAAACCACAGAAAGGAATTTTCACAGATAGAGGAGAGAGGCAGCCTCTGAACTGGAAAAAATGTATGTATGGGATTAGGAAAAACCCAAAGCAGCACTACCAGTTTGTTGTGAGAGGCGCCTGGAGAATTATGTAAAAATGGCTTCTTCAGCTGTTTGTTATAACAGGTGGGTTTCTAATGAAGAGCCACATCTGTGTCCCTGTGCAAGATAAAAACTTACAGACATTTTCTGCAGCATAATCTTGCACAGCCAGTGTTAAGCACTACAGGTTATCTCCACTTGCATCTATTCCATTTCCAACAGTATCCACTATGATTACTTGGCTTAGCAAAGTCTTCTGGAAAGTCTGGCACTTTGTGGGGAGGACAGAAGGAGCATTAATGTGCTGTGATACCTGATATCAAACTCCATTTGCTCTGTGGTGTCTGGAATTGTCTGGAGGTTACTGTAGGTCTCCTCTCCTGGTGCTCCACTGGGGTAGCTGGAGAGGACAAAGTGCCTGGGCATTCTCCTTATTTGAGACATCTTACTCTGCAACAAGTCAGGAAAGACAACCTTGTGGCTTCTTGTTACATAAGGTCCTCTCAGTTTAGATGGAAATTGTTTAAAATGCTCTTAAAGTTAGTCTTTACTTCTCCAGTCAGAACAGGAGCGTTGCTAACGTAACTATTTTAAGAGTAGTCAAAGGAAAGTTTCAGTGACCCAGCAGATGTTCAGCAATTCAAACATGCAGCATTTTAGGTGGCTGCTGCTTCTTCACATTTGCCCAAAACAACCTAAAAATTGGAAAATCTCGACAAATATAGCTAGTGTAGACAAGTATAGTTTCTCAGTAGTTTCACTTAGTACAAGACACTCTCCTACACTGTTTGCAACAACCTGCCTGGCATTAAATCACTCTAACCAGCGTAGATCCCCAGGCAGCAAAGTATCTAAACCAAAATCCAATGGGTTTTCCTAAGTCTTTAATTTAGGCCTGAGTTTATACACCTTCTTCAGATGGAGGCCAGCACCAGGGAAATTACAAGCACAGAAATAAATATAAAAGATTTAAACCTATTGACCCCTTTCCACACAGAGGAGTGGACAGTAGGGAATCAGTGGAGCTGCCTCTCTGTAAAATGGGAAAGTTATTTGGAAAATACTGAGAGAGCAGAGCTTGGAGAGGAGCTGATGGTTTTTTAGTCATTGGGATTGTTTTATTTGGTTTATCAAGAGAAACAATATCAGCCTTGTGGAACAGGATTATTTCAAGCTACACATGCCCTTGGGAAGGTAACACTTCTGCCCCTTGGACATTTGCTGGCCCTGCCTGTTGTCTCGAGGGTGCCTGACCACAAACTTAATCACAATCTTCTGGAGATACTCTGGTTTTGTCTGGCATTGGTTTTGCCCGGATTTTTTACGGTTTCTTTGCTTCCCAGCTCTGTCATTACAGAGCTGACCCCCTTTGTTGGTGGAGTGATCCTGAACAGCAGCAAAGGGGATCTCCTCCAGCTGGATTCCTTTCTCCTTCTAAGCACGCTCTCAGCAGGTCAAATGACTAAAACTCACATAAAATGTACAATTAGATTAAAACCAAGCAAAAGGTAATGATCCCTGGACATGGATTTGGTTTGCCACATTTCTGCAGTCTGGTAAACTCTTCAAATTTTGGGATGAGGTGAGTAGGGCCTTTGTGCCCTGAGGGAGCCTTGATCTCCTTTCAATATTTAGAAGCAGTTTATATTTTTAACAAAGCATAGATATTCATAATTAACGTGTATACATTTTGCATAAGCAAACTCACAGAAATGTGATACTAAATAAATAAAAATATACTTGGTTTAAAGAAGAGTAGGATCATTTTAGTGATGTTTAGTGTGGCTGGAGAAAGGCATGTTACAGACTAGTTTCAGCTGGGTAGATGTTATGTGTCATACAGTTTGCAGTTTAATTTTCTCAGGGTTTCCCTTCTATTTGCAGCATTTCTGCTTTCCTTACAAAGATGTTTATAATCTAAGACTTTAAATATATCCAGAGTACTGAAGAGCTATGTAGTTTAGTGGTGACAAAGAGGAGCTGGGGTCAGGTCTTTCTGAGTTTTACTGCAACTGCTGTGAGGGAGTTTTGTGACCTAGCTCATGTTTCTGAGGGGAAATACCACAGTCTTTTCTTCCACAGAAGGAGTTATATGAATGTATTTTACAGGTGAGTTAAAAGGCTTCTTTAATTCAGATAATCTTTTTTAAAAAAAGAGAGATGATTGTTTCAGGTGCTATATTTGCTTCAAAAGATGCCCTGTCCTGTTTCAAATGCTTCCTTTATGTATTGCTCTCCTCAGTCCAAAAAAAAAAAAAAACCAGGAAAAAAGGGTAATGTCCATAGAGGAATTCTGTGCATTCCAGCACCATTCCTGATTTCTAGATACCCAGTCACCCCAAGGACTTTGTAGCTCTGAACCAGGGCAGCTCCTGGTTTGAGAACTCCACCAGAGCTCCAAGGGGTCCTGTAGAGCCACAAGTGAGAAACTTGGGAAGGGCAGAGCGAGGCCTGGAGGATCCCAGGGATGCTGAAGTGCTCACCTGGACATCCAAAGTGCCAGTCCTCTGGATGCAGTTAGTCTCAGCAGAAACAGTCAGAACACAGAGTGTTGGACTTTGGGAGGTTAACCAACCAAACTGTATTTATGGCTCACACACACAAAGTAGAGCTCTGGGAATGCAGTGGTGTGTTCCTGCAGCCTGTGGGTACCACAGGGAGATTCAAACAAGTGGAAATGTATTCATCTTGTTTCCTCACAGATTATAAAGTCATTACAAGTTATCAAGTAAAACAAGTACTACAGTGGATAAAGTGTATTAAGACCAGACCAAGCATAAAGAGTCAGCTGTCTGCTGAACATCTATATGAACTATTTTTAGATTTCACAACCATGTAGTGAGGAAAACAAAAAAAGACTAAAAAAAGGGATCTTCTTTTTCTCTCTCTTTTTTTTTTTTCTTCTTCATTTCTAGACTAGATGGGAGTTTCACATTCACAGGGCCACACAACGGAAATGTCTATATCTGTGTGAGATGAAAACTGTGTTCTGAAAAAGACCTATAATAAGTCAATGCACTAGAGAACTCAGACATGTAAACAAACCATACAATACCACAACAAAAGCCCAAAGTGCAACATGTGCTACCTCACACCTGTTACCAGGATAATACCTTCCTCCCACAGGCTAAAAAAGAAACTGTCAGAGCTGGTGGGCCATGCTCTCCACACACAGAAATGCACATAAAAGTTCCATTAATTTGGACCTGTTCTGTTCCTCAGGTTTGGATCTGTGCAGAAGAGCACACATCACACTCCACAGGCTCTTCTGCTTCTCCAAAGCAGGATGTGTTCATCTTCTACCACGCCATCCTGCACTTTCCTTCTCTCTGCCTTCAGCAGAATAAATAATGTATTTCAAGTTTAAATACATACCTAATGTCCTGCTGAATAAACCCTATATCCAAATTTTAAAAAGATAGCCCTCTAAATGCCTAATTATGTGATGGAAATTATGGCAATTTATGAACACAATTATGACTGAATAATGAAGCATCTTTGGTAGAAAGATTAGATCGACACTGTCTTGTCTTTGCATAGTCAGTGTTTTTTAATTTGTGGTTTTGGTTGGTTTTTTTTCCCTAGGAAAACAGAACAGAAAATCTTGAAAAAGGAACATATTGCCCAAGGAGGGATGGCAGCAGGTGAGCTGGGGAAAACAAAAGGATCTGAAATTTATTTGTAGTCACTTGAATTAGATTTGCTGTGTTAACAGTTTTTAAGACAGGCTTGATGATACTGCAGTATAATGCACTGAATGCATTAATTGTAGTTTATTTATTATCTTTATGTATTTTACAACTTATCTATAGTGCAGTTTATGTCTTATGGCTACAATCTTACGTGTTTTATGCAGATGTGACAGAGTAAAGCTATGAATAATTGCAATATATAATTTACTATGTTTTCAAATAGCTTATGAAAACAGAAAAATACTACCAATAATCTAATTCCCATGTTTGGGCTCAAAATTCTCCATCAATATGGATTTCCAGATAGGACTCTCACCCTTTACTCCCAGGGTACCAAAGCACATCTCAAAACTGTTTCAGATTCTACCAGCTGCCCATGCAAACTAAATTTAAATGAAAAACAAACAGAGGCTTGGTTGTTTGCATATATACCTCCAATCCATAGCCAACTCTTTCAAAACATGACATCACCCTCTCTGCTGCGAATACAAATCTCTAAGGCCATTTTACAAGGACAAATCTTTGATAAAATGAGCAAAGATTAAGAGCTAGTTTAGGTTTTCAGAGAAACAGGAAAATGAATATGCCATCAGCGACCTCAGATTCTCTTAGAAAGATGAGAGGTTAAGTCATTGTTACTCATTTTTTAATAGTGCAGGTTAGTTAGGTTGCTGGATTAACTCTTAAATCAGGATCAGGTCAAGGAGCAAAGATAAATTAATTCTTTGTCTCATACCGTGTTCTCAGTCAGCTTAACATCAATGACCTTGGAGACTGTTTACACAAAACACTTCTTAATATTGCCTCAAACAGCTATTAAAGGCACACTTCTGTAAATCTAAAAAATACACACTCTGCTTCTTCCATTTCACTTCATTTCTGTTTTCATGTTCAGTAATTAGTATGACAACATGCCTCCACTGGGAATCTTACAGTGAAGGTTTTCTGACCTCAAAACAGGAGAGGAATTAAGCATTTTATTATATTTAAACATAAAAAAAGTATTCCTTAAGCAAGTTCTGTGACCTCAGTAGTAAAAGAAGTGAACACAGCAGACTTTAAATGGAAGGAACCTTTTAAAGTAATGAGCTTGTACAGGTATTTTGCATTTTAGTCTCTGCTGAAAATGGGGCCCTGATTCGGAGTCGAGACTTTGAGAATCCCTCAAGATTTTTCATGCATCATCAGCATTTGCATGTTGTGTGTTGGAGCTCTCAGAGAGCACCACTGTACTGTGACAGTTAATATGTGACTGCAGAGAACAAGAGATACACACCTTAAAAAGCAGATAGTACAGTCATGTGCACATGAAAAAGCCATGATTTGATAAGCCTACAAAGTATCATTGTCCTTGAAGAGCCTACTGATTCCTTCACAAACCTATTTCACTGGCTTCTAAATAGAAACAAGAAATGAGGGGTGTCTGCTTTATCGAAATGAAAACATTAAATTCCCAAGAGGTTTTATGGGAAGAACTAAGAACACTGAAGAGAAACATATATATTGATACTAAACTGAAACTATTTGTCCTAAAAAAATCCCAAACCCTCACACACATTCTGCCACACTCAGATTTCTGTTTTGTGACAGCACCACCTATCTCAGGGATATTGGCTTTGCTCTACTTGTTTGCAAAGAGTTAACGTTTAGATTAAGTCAGAAAGCTTCTGCTCTAACATTTACATTTCCTTTTCAAGACATCTTCTGCCCTTTGGACTTCTCAGTCTCACCAACAGGTCAAGATTCTTTTAGAGTAAGTAAGAATTTGTTAAAATCATTACTTGAATTGCGTGGCTGAGTTGTAGGAGGTAAATCTGACAACGTATATAGTCCTACACTCCTGCACGTGCCTCTGAAATCCCAGTTATTGGTGCTGGATTGGGAAGATGAGAGAAACTACTGATATGCAAGTACATCATAAATCTCAAGTTTAAGAACTCAAATTTAACTGTTTGTGCTGTCATTCTTGTTCTGCACATCTTGTTCTTGCTTTAGCCCTGCAGAAACTGAGTGCATTCAGTTTTTCTTAGTCCACTGTTATGGTCAATGGCCTATTGATACAAAACTCCTTAAAAAGAGCTACAACAGCCACCCACAAACAGGTGGAGAAGGGAATTTTGCTAAATTTGACATTTCAACACCAGAAGAGATCAAACACCTTGAATAAACATTGATTTTCTTCTTCATTATACTCGGTGCTAACTCCCACTCAACTGACTTGCATTAAATGAAAAAAAAAAATTCCTGTACCTACAATACACTAACTCAAAATAGCTTTGTCCGTGTACCTGTGACAGAAAATGACGATGGAGTCCACTCTGTTTTGCCACACAAACGGCCTAGCGGAGCAGATCCAGGATAATACACACTTTCCATTTAAACACCTACAATCTGCTTAATTAAAGAACTCGCCACGCTGCTGAAACCACCCTTTGTGAAATGACTTGAACATTACTGAGTATTCCCCGCCCCGCTGACACCGCCTGTACCATCCCCGCCGCCGCACATCGCTCCCGTTACCGACAGCTGATGTACACACGTAAAACGAGTTATCCAGGGGCATTTTTAGGTGTTTAACAGCGGCACATCTTGCTGTGCATCCTGCGCTTATTTTGAGGGCTTATTTCCTGCTTTGCTAAGAGTGAAAGCACACGTACTCCGCTCGCCGTGTGCTGAGCACGGAGCACACGGGTCCCGCTCACAGCATCCTTCGGGAGGGCGCACGGGAGCGGCGGGACGGGGCGCTGCTCCCGCCCGGCCCGGCCCGCGCTTTTAAACCACGTCCATCCCTCCTGCTCCTGCCCCCGAAGCCGGGGATGCCGCGGCGCCAGAGGCACTGCCTGTGGATTCGTCCCGGGGCGCCGCGCGGAGCNCCGTGAGGCCGCGGTGGCCCCGCGGGGGGAAAGGTCGTGGTGTCGCGCACTTTTGAAGGGCGAGGAGCGGGTTTTCCTCACGGCTGGGCTTACACCTGCACCCCCGGTGCACCCCCGGGTGCCCGGGGGAGAGGGGCGCGGCACAGAGAGCGGCAGAAGCGCTGGCAGCGCGGCCAGGGCAGAGTTACTGAGGGGTTAAAGGAGAGAGAGTTGTGCTGAATCGCGGCTGACCCCTGGCCCGAAAGGTTTAGTGAGGTCATGGGACTTGCAGTGTTTTTCTTTTGTGCTGTTGATAGCAGTGCGGTGAGTGATTCAGTCGGTATCGCCCTCCACTAGAGAGCTGAGTTTACTGCAGAGCAGCTTTAAGGAACCAAACCCCCTTATTGCTCCACGCTTTATTGTCATGTCAAACAGGAGACTTCACGCGTTTTGAGAGTGGACTTTGCCCCCCTGTTGCTCCACGCTTTATTGTCATGTCAAACAGGAGACTTCACGCGTTTTGAGAGTGGACTTTGCCCTCTATTTATAGTATGATTTCATCTCTTTACGAGTGAAGGTAAACACCAGGAGAAGCAGAACAGCAGGATAGATACAGCACTCCACCTGGAGCTGGGATGTCCTTAAGACTTTCACAGTTTTGAATGTACAAAAGTGCTTGTGTTGTGTTACATAAGCCACTTCTTTCAGCACTATGCATAATAACCCTCCTTGTCACATAGATGTTTTTCTCTCATCCGTGAGCTCCCTACATGAGGTTTACTCATCTGTAAAATGAACATGACAAAGCTTATCTTCCAACTCATGCTAAGGACTGTGCTGTGTTTACATTTGCACATGGTAGATGAAAATTGCCTCGAAAGTACAACCTAATAAAAGGGAAATTAAGCTCTGTAATATCTCTTCTTGCTGTGAGTTTCTCCTATTCACCAGTTCTGATATTTCAATTTTCGTATTTATTTTGCTTCAAATCAATAATAGTTACCCTTCTGAAACCAGGCTTAATTTTGCACATGCAGGTAACCTTGCTTAACTCAGTGACTCAAAATAAAATACCTAAATGTCATCGTAAATGTCATCATTTCTGTCACAAAGATAACACAGCAGTGCTGCCACAGCATTTCCTGATACCATAATAGTATCACTGAGCTGCCCCACGTAGACTCCACTTCCCTTTTTTCAACAGTAATGCCACAAAGTGAAGATGCCTTAATATAAAACCTGGAGCATCTTTTATTAGCTGTGATGTAATACTGTCAATGTAAATTTTAGAGAGACGGCAAAACAGCAGCTTTTTATACCACAGAACTCCAGTGAAGGACTGCTGAATAAGGCTAAAAGGTTCTTACATAACAAAAACCAACAAACAACTGTTTCTGTCCTTAATGAAACACTTAGTACATTTTAAAAGTGGTACTTTTTTCAGCTTTCCTCTGAGGTATGATGGATGCAGGGCCAAAAAAGGAGTGACAGCAAGGAGAAGATTCAGGATCAGGGTTTCTGTCACAGCAGGTGTACCTTCCCAATGGAAAGAAGGCTGTGAAGGCTGCTCTCTTCTGCTGCCAGAGGTATTGTGGTGCCAGGAAATTTCCACTGCACGTGATCAAAGGAAGATACACTGCATTTTGCAGCTGCTTTCATAGCTGAACTAGGGAATATTTAATAGCTCCAGTTATATTAATTATTAAATTCAACTTTTTCCTTTTAGTTGCATCCTTCAAACAGCCTGTTACCATAGGATGATCTGGCAAAACATAAAGCACAGTTACCCTATTCAGATTATTTGGGGAATTAAGGCTCTTAGGAAATACAGATCACACATAGTGTCAGTTATTTGCTCTACTCCGACACACTGCAAACTGCTTTTTTCAGCTACTGTCTTAATGTAGCCATTTTTAATTAGTAATTTGTCTTACAGAGACAAATTAATTATTATAAGAAGTAATTTGTCTTCCAGAGACTCTTTAGATCTCTGGAGTCCATGGTGTAATACCTTATTTTTTTGAGCCTACCACAAAATGTCAGTGATCTTAATCTATGCCAGGTGTCTTAACATAATCTTTCTGGTAGGAATTTTGTATGCATAAATCGGGCTTCTCTGCACAGGAACTAAAGCCGTATCTTCTCAGGTACTATTTCTCTCGCCCACCTTTCACTGTGAGTTGTAATTGTTGATCATGTTGTGGACACTGGCACAGGTTTCCCAGAGAAGCTGTGGATGCCCCATCCCTGGAAGTGTCCAAGGCCAGGCTGGAGCAACTGGGATAGTGGGAAGTGTCCCTGCCCATGGCACGGGGTGGAATAAGATCATCTTTAAGGTCCCTTCCGATGCGAACCGGTCTGTGATTCCATGACAATACTATGACCATTTGGGTGAAAATCTGCAGTACAAAATCTACTACTCCTACCTACAGCCACACGGTGATGAACGTTTTAGCACCTGGTGGGCTCAAACAGTGACTTCAGCTTTGGCATCTCAGTGTCCCCGGGGGTTTTGCGTTGCGGTGACACTCAGTAAGGTTTCATCACGCCACAGCCTCCCACAAACCTCCATTTACTCATGAACTGGTGCTTCACACGGACTCTGTTTTCTGACGACGGGGCACGCCCGGGCCGCCGAGGCTTAAGATCGCACGGTCCCGAAGCGCCACGGGGTGGCTGGGCGGGTCTCGGGGCGTTCCCGTCCGGGCTGCGGCACGTCCCTTTCCCGCAGGGGCGGCTGCGGGCCCGGCCCCCCCGGCCCCTCCGGCAGC
>WEIV01023811.1:136864-156686 GCA_013390005.1 Calyptomena viridis
CCCTATATACACACCCAATACACCCCCCAACACAGCCCCTGCTCCCATATACCCCCCCAAACACCCCACCCACACACAGAGCGGTGTGTCTTTCTCAGTCTTGGGCTCCTTTTTGTCCCTCAAACTTTGGGAATCTCGAGGCAGGGCCCTCCCAACCTCCTGTGATGGCACAGCTGCATCAGCCGAGCAGGATTTCCCAGGAACAAACTTAACAGCGAAGCACAGTTACATTTTCCACTGTTAGAAGGAAATGGAGTTTGCTGGAGCGGGTGCCTGCGTGGCTTAAGGTGTGTTGTGTAGTGTGAAAAGGTAAGTCTGCCATCAGCACAACTGGCTTCTAGTGGCAGTGATTCCAGGCTCCTGGTGATCTGGAATACCTAGTTGCAGATTAGAGGATTCCTGTAGAAAATTACACTGTGTAAAAATGGTGTTATTGACAATGAGAAAGCTTTTGGTACAACTTAATGTTATTTTTTGTGCATCCTTGTCTGTGGGTTTCAGTAGCGGAGTTACAAAAACATGGAAGATTTTATTTACAGGCCACTTAAACACCAATGAAACCAGGGAGGAATTTTCAGTCTGCTGTTGTATTGTTATCCTTTCAATCCTGTAGGCAGGAGGGGTCTGTAAGGCCTGAAGTTTCCAAAACAGGAAAAGAATGATGCTCTTGTAATTTTTCTTTTTTATTTCTGGTAGATGTTATCCTCAATGTTTAGCCTTCCTGTGTGTGAATCTTCTGCCAAATTATTTCTGGCTTCTGAAACCAGGCAGTGCAGTCAGCATAACTACTCCCTGCTGCCACAGGATCCCCTTCCTGGGTCACTACATGGAAGCTTTCAGGGTTCCTTGCTGTAGGATGTGTACCAGGTGTTGCTAATCCCTGAACTTTTAAAACCACAGCAGGGCAATGTGTGGTACTAGTGAGTCATTGGTTGTCAATCCTACATACTTCAAATAAATGAATCCCTTTGTTTCATTTGCTTTTGTTTTGGTGGTGCCTGGAAGGCCCAGAGAAAGACCATGACCCTTGATTTCAAGGTGGTTTACCAACAGGAATAAAAAAAAGTGTGTCTTAAAGTTTTTAAAGTTAGAATTTGATAGTAAGCATTTCTGCCTTGTGGGATTTGACAGTGTAAATAGTAAATATCTTGCAGAAATTGTGTTAACTACATTCATCACCTACTTACATTAATTACAGTCCTACATTTAGCAAAGGTGATTTTATGTTTTAATGTAATTGTCAATGAAAAATTTCATGTAGAAGGGGCAGAAGATAGTGTTACGTGTGTGTGATAACCCTGCTCTCTCTCACTCCTTTGCAATGGTGGGTTTTGTTCTCGGGAATCCCTTTGCTCAAAGGGATTCTCTTCTGATTTAGGATTTCTCTGCGAAGCATAACTGTGCTACAGTTGTAAAACTGATTTGTGCAATGAACTACAGAAAGACTAAACAGCAATGCTGGAACTAATTAAAAGAGCTGTGTTCCCTTGACTTTATCAGTTATTATTTATCAATTTACTCATGAATTTTTGTTAGCCTGCTTAGTAGGTATATGTTAATGAGACCTAAATCCTGGGAGGTTGGGCTTCACCATTTACCTAGAAGTGGGGTAAATATGTTATTTGTTGTATAAAGTGGTGTGATCTGTCCACATCAGCTGGATCATAGGCTTTTGGCTCCTGTCTGTATGCATGAGGGTGACATGCTTCAATTCATGTTTCTTTGCTCCCATCTTAATTGAGATTACATTAATGAGTGACAGGAGACACTGCACGAAGGGGATGTCGCCAAAGAGCTGATCCCAAGCAAAAAGGGCAAGGATGTAACACAATGTAAGTGGGGATTGACAAAAGTAACTTGGGCCCCTCCAGAACAAGACAGACATCAGTTAACTGGAGTGAGTTGAGGGCTACCAAGATGCTCAGGGGGCTGAAGCACTTGCCTGGTGAGGAGAAGCTGGAGAAGAGATGGCTCTGGGGGCACCTCAAAGCAGCCTGCCTGTACCTGTGAGGAGGTTATTAAAAAATACAGACCTGGGCTCTTCAGCATGAGGAAGGTCTGTCTAATCTGCTAGACTACAGGCATAAACTGGAAGAAAAGAGGTTCAGGACACACAGAAAATATAGGGATAAAAACCTTTTCTCCCTGAGGTCAGTGAAACAGTGAGATGGGATGCCCAGGGAAGCTGTGCTATCTCCATCTTTGGAGTTTTCAGGACATAGATGGGTAAAGCAAACTGGTCAGACCTCACAGCTAACCCTGCACTGAGCAGGAGGCTGGAACAAGGGACCTGCAGAGGCCCCTTCCAGCCCGAAGGGTCGAATGATCCCAACAAATGATGTGGGAGAGAGAGATCTCGTGTAGAAAGTGACACCTGGCGTCAGGAACTGAAATGCAGCTTATAAGCACTGAACAACCTTAGGTTTGGGGAAACGCTGCTCTGAGGGTTTAATGAGATCAGCTTGTCCGTGTGACCCCAGCCAAGGCAGAAGGCAAAATACAGAGAAGACAACACTAAGTAACTACAAATCGTGATTCTTGATACAGCTTGTAAGGGATTTCTCTTGGAATCATATTTTGTATTCTGCACTCCCCAAGGGTGATCCATGTGGACTTCCCTACTTCAAAACAAAGCAAAAAATGTATGTTCATGTAAGTCTTGGTTGGAAACAATACAATGTCTGTGCTCTAGGCTTGGTTCTGCAAATGTTACCCAGTAAGTGTAAAATAGGGATTTCTGTCATTAGTGTATTTAAGGGAAGACATGAGTTGTGTGCATGTTCATAAAGGGGAATGTGAAAGGTCCCTGGAACTACTGTCATTATGTGCAGTTGTCCTGTTGAGAAATGCAGGGTTTCAGTCTGAACTTAGAACATCATTTTCCTTGATTTTTAAATTAATGTACCTATGCGAAAGTGTTTTCTAAGTCCCACTTCTGCTTTGTCTTTCCTGTGTCCTCCCCTGTTTCCAACTTCACATCTTTAAACTTTTCTTTACTAACAGGTTGATTCTGCTTTAGGATAATGGCAGGAAAAGTAAAGTGGGTAACTGACATAGAAAAATCTGTTCTAATAAACAACTTTGAAAAAAGAGGGTGGATTCAGGTGGCAGAAAATGAGGACTGGAATTTTTATTGGTGAGTATGTTACAAATACCCATTTCTGTATTTGTGAAGCATTTTAATATGTTAATTTTAATATCTGATGTATGGAACAACGAAAGGTGCTAGTTGTAGGAAGTCCAGGGGAAAGGCTGTGCTTGGTCTTTTTTGTTTTGAAATGTGATACCTGATTTTATTCAATTTTGTATGCAGTAAGCAGAATTTTTTCTTTACACTTGGAGGGAGTTTGTGGCCTAAGGGGAGTCTTTGCATGTATCTTTTCTCCAAATTTTCTGACAACACAACATAAGCAAAAAAATCCAAGAGTACACAGTTCCCATATAAGATAAAATATTCTTTTATCAATGTTGCAGAGGCTTGCCCTGTTACCAGAATCCACTTTACTCTTTAATGAAGGCCTTGAGAACTGTACTTTCTTTCTCCTTCTTGATAATGAATTATATGCAGACTAATTATTCAGCATTTCAATACTGAGAGTGAATGGGAAATTAGATCAAGATTCCAGTGAAAGGAAGGGAGTAAATAATCTACCTTCTTATTTGGTATTTGTCTAATACAAGACCATGAAATGCTGTCCTAGAATGCAGTAATCTGTTAATTGGCAGAAACAGTACTCTTTAAATAAACCAAACAATTTATAATGTCCCTTTCAAATACAACAGAATGGCAGTTTGTGCTGCCAAATGTGCCCTTTGTGAACCACTTATTTAAATGGACAGGAATCTGGTAATCTGCTCATGCTTCTGGAATGCAGTTGGGGGGAGTGGGGGAACACTCATGGAAATTGTTGTGTGGTTGTTTTGGTTTGGCTTTGGGTTGGGTGGGGTTTTCTTCTTCCTGAAATGATAATGTAGCAGATTGATGGGATTCAGGAAATATTCTTAAATTTTCACTGTGAGACATCTAACAAGGAAAATTCTTTGCCTCTATGCCCCTGCTCTTATCTTTTGTGAAAAATGTGGTAGATGACTGATCTGATGACTTTGTCTTATAAAGAGGCTTCTGTGGCATTTAGGAGCACTTCAGTCATCTTTAGGCCCTGCTGAGGATTGACTATCAACAAGTCAGAGTTCAGTAGGGCAAAATTATTCTCTTCCTGTCCTCACCTTCTGCACCAATTTCAGTAGTAGAGAGATTTAATTTGCTTTGTTAATAGAAGTTGAGGATACGTGGGACTGTCACTGCAGCAAAGTATAATACTATAAAGAGACATGAGGGAAATGGAGCAAAAAGATTTCTGCTTTGTCCTGCTGGGTTGTGTTTATTGGGAGGAATAATTTGGCACCTCTCTTTGCTTTCAGGATGAGTGTGCAAACCATCAGGAATGTTTTCAGTGTGGAAACTGGTTACCGTCTCTCCGATGACCAAATTGTCAATCACTTCCCAAACCACTATGAACTGACCAGGAAGGACTTGATGGTAAAGAATATCAAGAGATATAGGAAAGAACTTGAGAAAGAAGGGAGTCCTCTTGCAGAAAAAGATGAAAATGGGAAATATATTTATTTGGGTATGTTGTTCTCATTATCAGCATTCATCTCTTTCCTTATGTAGTCAATAACCTGGAGTTGAACCAGCTTTTCTGAACCTCTGGAGTGTTACAACTTTGAAGTTCCCATGTTGAAATGCTTGGTTCCTATCAGTGAAATAAAAGTGCACTTTGACCTAAAGTTGTTTGCTGCATTCTGCAAACCCAACACCCTTCCCTCTCCATCTTCTCTTCTTCCCTCCTCTCATATCTGCCACTGGAGCAAAAAGGAAACACAGGGATAGGGAAAGTGATTAAAACAATGAATGTTTCCTATGAAATGCTGTGTTTTCAGAGCTTTTTACAAACCTTGCTTTGTGTGTAGTAAGAACACTGAACTTAATACTGCAGCATTAGCTGAAGCAACATTGGGTGAAATGATAGTAAAATTATTATTTTTAAATGTAAGGGAACTGGATTAGTAACTAGGATTTTTGTAGGGGTGTGTGGGAGTCTGGGGGATGGGTTAGTTGGGTTTTTGTTGGATTTGTGTGGTTTTGGGGTTTTTTAGTGAAACAAATGGGGATGTGTGGAGTTGATTTACATCTTGGGAAAGAGAAATGAAAACACTTCATCCATGTAAGGAAGAAGCAGTTCTGTATGGATGGAAGTGAAGATAGTCTGATAGAAAAAAGTGAAAAATGCTTTTCTTTAGATTTCAGTAATCATGGTAAAACTGATTGTGGGAGCAAATAACTAATGGGAGTTACGTGGAAATAAAAATTACACATCCAAAAAGGAAGCAGTGTCAACATTGATGTTTTTGTCTGTACATAGGATGATAATATGGTTCAGGAATGGTGAAAGTTGACATAAGAAATTGAGAAATTTTCCTTAAGTTGGAATGGTATCTAATACTCTAATTTCACAGCATATAAACAGAAGAAGAAAATTGATTTGTGTGAATTAGAATCTGCTAATATGAGTATCATGTAACATTTTGCAATTGTTTAAATGAAAACTAGAATTTAAATGTGGTAAAAAGGAACATGAGCCTTAATGAAGGTAGGTCATGCCAGACTGGAAAACTGAAAAGACAGAACTTATTTTTTTCCATCTCTATGTGTCAATAGCCTTATCAGATTCAGTGTCCTTAATTGTGCATTTTTTTCCCCTCTTAACTCAGATTTTGTTCCTGTGACTTTTATGCTTCCTGCCGATTATAATCTCTTTGTTGAAGAATTCAGAAAGAATCCCTCCAGCACTTGGATTATGAAACCTTGTGGCAAAGCTCAAGGAAAAGGAATATTTCTAATCAATAAACTCTCCCAAATTAAAAAATGGTCTCGAGACAGCAAAACATCTTCGTAAGTTCTTGAAACCTCACCCAGTATTGTATTTTCTGTAATTAGGTGAACCACATCAACATGCTGATTGTCTGATGCATGGGAAAAGTATTCCATTATTATTATTATTATTGCTCTGTCATTATATAGTTAGGTTTGCATTTAATCTCAGTTCTTATCTGGCTTCCTCCTTCACCAGGTTATAATACGACTTGTTTCGGTATGAGGAGGTACAAAGAACTGTTCAATTAACTATTCTTTTTAAAAATGCTTTCAGTGTTGTTGGGGGAAAAAAAAATTGCACAGAAATAAATTGTTCTGCTTCATGGTATTAAATAACAGGAAGCAGGAGAAAAATCTTGCCTTCGGCAATTTCAATAATTATATATATTAAATCACTTTTTAAATTAGTGGTTTGCAATTGCACACCAAACATAAACGCAAATATTCTAGTAGTGTAAGACCTTGAATAATGAAGATAATGTACTACTTTGCTTGTCTGAGCCATGCCAAGCTCTAAATCCTCTTCAAGGAAAAGACTGGTTTGTAGAGCTGCATTCTGAATGAGTGTGTTGAAATGGTCAATTCATCTTAGTCAATTTTATATGTATATGTATATATATATTTTCACCAATTTCCATATATATATATTTATACCAATTTCCATATATATATGCACCCCTACTTTTTTTGGTGTATAATGCCTGATGCCAAGTGTGTATAATTAACCACCACAACTTTATATATACATTCTCTTGGCAAAATATGCAAGATTTCAGTCAATTCAAGATTTACAGAATACTTCTAAAGAAGAAAAAGACTTACTGAATTGTATTGCAGCCATCACATTCTGAAACATGATTTGTGTTTTTCAGGTTTGTGTCCCAGTCTTCCAAAGAAGCCTATGTGATTTCCCTCTACATCAACAATCCCTTGCTTATTGGTGGCAAGAAATTTGACCTTCGTCTGTATGTTTTAGTATCTACCTACCGCCCCCTGAGATGTTACATGTAAGATTGTATATATTTGTGTTTTGTTTTGAGACACTAACACTGTCAAAATCATGTTGTGCTTGTTGCAGAAAGAAGTTTTAAGGTGTAGGTGATATCCTAGGATTGCTCTTTTCCTTATTTGTTATTGGGATTTAACACGTTTTAATGACTTTTTGCATTTAAGGTATAAACTTGGATTTTGCCGGTTTTGCACAGTAAAATACACACCAAGTACAAGTGAACTGGATAACATGTTTGTGCATCTTACAAATGTTGCCATTCAGAAACACGGGGTAAGTGTATGGAGTTCTTAGGTGCTCTTTATTGCAGGGCTTATTTTCTTAAATTGTCCCAAAAACTTGGGATAAAAAAGTTGTGTCGTATTTTTTGCGATCTTGCAACTAAACTATTTCAACTTGCACTTAAAAAAAAACCAATCATAGCAGACTGCAGGTCAAGAGTGTGCAAGAAAATGAGCAGGAACAGACTTTGGTATCTTTAGTATTTGAGGACAGGGGTGTTCTTCAAGTCTCCTTCCATTTAAATGCTAATATGCTCACTTGGGGATTGAGCAATGAAATTAATGGTGCTTGGTTCATGTGGATTTGTACTTTGTAACAGAGCTTTAATACCTCCTTCCTCTGCATCCCTCTCTCTCTCCCATGCAGTTAATTCAGATTTCTTATTTCCAGCACTTATCCATCACAGTATTTCCCAGCTTCTTCCAATCTTCCCCCTCCCTCCTCCCTTCTGTGGGAAAGAAAGGGAATGTACAATTGCAAGATTGGAGTTAAATGTGTGCTGCCTGGCCTTCTGGTGGCTTCTTCTTGCACGGACAGAGGTGGAGTTCTGCCTGCAGAACAGTTCTGTGCTGTAATTTGCCGTTGATGCTCATGAAACCTGTGGAAACACAATAGCTTTGCCTGTGTCAAAGTAGGCTCAAATTCAGCAGTGGGGAGGAAAGGCTGGTGGGTCAGGGGTGACATGGACAGATGGGCACAAACTGTCACTGCCCAAGCTTTTCCTTCAGGGAATCCACTTGATGATAATGACTGTCCCTTTTGTGCTTTAGCGGATGTCTGTGATTTACAAATCTGTGATTTACAAACCGTGCCTCTGCTACAGTCATTAAAACTCTATTGTCCCACTTCCTAATTTCATAGGCTTTATTTTGAGGGTATGGAAAATAGATGTGTATGTACGTGCATGCACACACACACACAAACTCATGGTTACATTCACATGCCCTCCTACACAAGATACATGCAAGAATTGTGGTGAAAGCAGATCCCACACAACTCAGAGAATCAGTCATGGTGCTCTTGCCAGCTGCCAGTTAAAGAATGGTCTTCAAGGTTTCTCCCATATAAAAGTGGTGCTAAGGTCACTTGGAGAGCATAAAGAGCAGAAATGGGTATAGAAGTAGTAGCTTAAAAATGGGGAATCATTAGTAGAATATTTGAAAAGCTTTTTGGAAGTTGTGAATCACTAATATCTGTTGATATTAGTTGTTGAGTTTTGCAGGAAGACCTAAGAGAAGTTTAATGTAAAGCCATGCCATCCATCCTGTTTGTTCTTCTGTTTTAAATGTGCCGGTAGCTTGGGAGGCACTTAGACTGTACGGTTTTAGTCTCCAAAAACTGTACCTAATTTGAGCTGTCAAGTAATTATGATGAGATTTGGGAAAACTCTTCTAAGTTCTAGCTGTTAATCTCCACTCTAGGCCCTGTGTGAACCATAGAATTCCAATGTGGTTGTATCCTACAAGCTCATGTGAAAACATCCCTCATTTGAGAAGAACACAACAGAAGTAATTCTTACATCTAATTATTTTCACTTAGTGATCTTCCGTGTAGCCTGAAATACTCTGTTTTAATGTCTTTAATTAAAGAACTGCAATTGTGTAAAGCTCTACCCACTTACAATGTATTTTGATTTGAGTGCTTATTCTGAAATGCAAAGAGGCTTTAAACTTTGATCTCTGTTCCCTTGCTGGAATCTGATCTCAAGACACTTTTTCCATGGAGCAAATCCTGAGAACTGTGTTTCAGGTCTTTATTTGTACAGGTCTTTATTTGCACTGTAGGAGGAAGCCTAGTAATAGATAGATGCTTCTCTGACCCTGTCCTAGAGGACAACAGAATCTGTTCCTCTGAGAACTTTTTCCTGCTTTGTGAGTTCTCTGGTTTGTAATTTAGCGGGCATACAATCATTACTTCTCAGAAATTATTTAAAGAGAACCTTTATAAAGAGACAAAGCCTTTATCCTGAGAATTACTTGAGGGCTGAACATGTGTCTTTCCATCAGTGTGAATACCCTCACTTCGTCCTTGTCTTTCCATTCAAAGAGAAACAATGCAGAGCCTCAATAGCCTCTAAAAAGACAAATACAAGGTAACCTCCTTTTTTTCCCTTGTCCTGTTTCAGAAACAATGGGGTTTTGTACTGAATTGCTTGAAAAATTAACTTTTAAAAACAATTTAGGTGTCATTTCACTATCTTCTTGAATGTAAGTGTTGTCAGTAGCACCATTAAGAAGATGCCATGTTTGCCTTTTGGGGAACAGGCAAGTCATATTTTAAAGGGGGTAAACACAGACAACACTTTCAAGTGCTGCATTTTAAAACAGCTCTGTTTTAAAGTTCAAAATATAAAACTTTAAATTTAAATCTTCAGTGAGATTTAGCTATTGCTCACTTAATTGTTTCTCCCTTACCCCCAGAGGAGGAAAGCATTCAGTTCTCTTTTCACATTTTAAAACTTGCATTTCCAAAATCATAAATCATGTTTTACTCTAAAACTAAGTACCCACTGTTTTGTTTTTTCTTCTAAGAGAGAAGTATTACTTGATTTTCCATGTGTAAGTATCTATGATAAAAACAGTTGTCTGTACAGAAGGCAGTTCAAAGTAAAGCTTAAGTCTTCGTAAAGCTGCAAGAACAATTTGCCAGGTTTGTTTTTAGAGCAATATTTGTATTTAAATGGACTTTCAGTGTGAATGAAAAAAAACCTGCTGAACCACTTCAAAATCTTAGAGTGAATGAACTCCTTAACTCTTCAGGATGATTACAACCACATCCATGGAGGCAAGTGGACAGTGAGTAACTTACGCCTGTATCTGGAGAGCACCCGTGGAAAAGAAGTCACCAACAAATTGTTTGATGAAATCCATTGGATAATTGTGCAGTCCCTGAAGGCTGTGGCGGTGAGTACTGTTCCTGGAATGCTGCCAGGCTTCTTACAGCCATGAAGTGAGTTTGCCATCAAAATCCCTGAATCTATTTTCTGCTCTTTGAGTGGTGGTTTTGATGCCGATTTCTGCAGTGCTGTTAGCTCTTGATTTCTCTGAGAATCTTGGGTGGCTGAGCTGTCTGTGTGTATTTGAAGGAGTGAATAAATCTCTTTCCTTGAGGGCTTTGTGAGCTGTTTAATATGACTTGATACTGCCCTTGTGAATAGTATTAAGTTCTGCCAAAATGCGTGATGTCATTCCAGCAATAACAAATGTGTCAAGGGAAAAATATCTCTGGAGGACAATTTAGCAAAGAAAACCTTAGGCTATTAGTTCATCAGAGTTACATAACCTGCTTTCACCTCTTTTAGACACAAGTCACGTCGTTATCACGAACTCTTATTAAAAAAAGAAAAAAAAAAAGAAGTAGCAACCAGTCCTCTGCTTGAGTGACTTTGTAGTGTTTGGGTAATATCCCATGTTGCATTAGAGAGCAGGTACCACTGTGGAGGTCATCCAAGGTAACTGAAGAGCTCCCTGGTGCCAAGGACTCTCCTGTTCCCAAGTGCATCATCTTGTCATCTCTTTTGGGTTGGTCCTGGCAGCGCTGTGAGCTGAATCAGCTCACTTGCCCAGCTGGCAATGACTGCCTTGCTTTATTGATGGGGTAGTGTTCTGCCAGTGCCATCAGCTGAGTCACTGAAGGACCAGAAGGACACCACAATCAGCACAAGGTCATGCAGCAAGGATCAGTGGGAGGTGGGAAAGCATGGCTTAGCTTGGCCTCTGCTCTGCAGTCGTATTTTGAAACAGCTGGGAGAAGAAAAGGGATTTAATCCCATGTTAGCAGAACCTTAAATGAGAGAAAAAGTGTTGAGAATGAAATTGGTCCTCTTTCTTTCTGCCAGTGGCAAATGTAATGAGATGCTTGTTCCTCCTTCCCCTTTTCAGTCCCTGAAGAACTGAAATGCTTTCTTTATTAGTCTGAGGGAAGACATCTCACTAACCTGCTACTAGGGTTTCTCTAAAAGATCTGATGAGATTTGCATAGAAGAAAAGTCTTACCATGCAAATGTTTAGCAGATGCTGGAAAGCTACTGATTCTCTAGAGGATGTGCAGCTAAGCACCACTTGATCCTTGGTCTCTCTTGGCTTTGGGCTTGTAGTTGACTTGAGATAATTATAATTTAAAAATGTAATTGTTTGACCTAAAATTTCTGCATAGTTACAGCAGCAGAATGAAAGAAATGTCCTGAATGTCTTTTTTTCCTAAAGTTTAAAGAATTTGTGAAGCTGTAAATTTTCAAACTTCCTGTTTTTTTCCTGATCCATGCAGGCTTGAAATGTTGTTAGTACTTTTGCAAAATAAGAAAACACTTATTTTCACACTGGAAACAGAATGGAAAATTAACATGACTTAGTATTTGGCATCAGTGCAATCATTACTACTGAAATATTTGATTACAGCTTAGAAAAAAGGAGGCAACCCTGAACCTACTAGTTAGCAAGCTTATGTTTCAGAGTTATACACTGAAAACTGTTGTAGAAGGTTCATAATATCATTACATTTTCGCAATCAAAGTGTGTAATCAGGTTACTTACTGAATTGTTGATTTTAATGCATATTGCTGTCTTTTTTTTTCAGCCTGTAATGAATAATGATAAACACTGCTTTGAGTGTTATGGATATGACATTATCATTGATGACAAGCTTAAACCCTGGCTAATTGAGGTAAAGTTACATAAAATACAGGAAAAAACTTCCTTCTCATTTCACAGGAAAAAAACTAAGTGGATTTCAGTGTAGTCTTCCCTCTTTTTAAACAATATTTTTTTGTTCCGCGGGTGAGTGGATTAAGAAAAACGATGGCAAGTAAAATGGGCCGTGGGATGACCAATTTGTTTGGTGTTTCTATTTGTTTTTGGCTTTCTGTTTTGTTTTTTAAATCCAATGCATCCATACAGTTGGGCTTCAGAATGTTAGCAACCCAGTTAGATACTGTATCAGTAGCTGGAAAATTGGCATTGACTTGATGGAGCATAACATCAAATTTAAGTTTTAAATGCTGCCATGGGAGAGGAAAGAAAAGGGGCACACAAAGGATAATTGGAATATGTGGAAGGCTTTTTTTTCTAGATATATTTCTCTTTAATGTAGTAACTTTAGATCTGTACGTTCAATATAAATTTTATCCACCCCTCTGCCTTCTCAATCTAATTAAATGAACTTCATAGAAAAAAATCTGTTTATTGTTCTGATACCACTTCTCCAAAATAAATGTGGAACAAAGAGATATGTTAAATGAATCCCAGTTCTAATTAAGACAAGATACAATGTGGTGTTTGAATGTAGAGCATGGATGTGTTTTTCCAACCCACACTTTCACAGAATTACAGAATATTCTGATTTGGGAGGGACCATCCTATTCTGAGTGAAAGGCCCATACAGGGATATCAAACCCACAACTTTGGCATTGTTAGCACCATGCTCCAACCAACTGAGCAGGGGAGAATAATTCAGATTAAGAACTTAAATAAAAGTTGTTCACCTAGAAGAGACCCCCAGATTTCTGTACAAAACAGCTGTTTGAGTGAACTGGGCAAATCATAAGCACTGAAATTTATGTTTTCTGCAACTGTGTAAACTTAGAAAATGAAACCAAAAATCTCTGTCTTGTCTGATTCACCCTGGTGAATCACATCTCAACAAAAATCTCCAGGCTGACGCTGCAGACATTGGTGGTGTGGATTTTCTGTCTAAGCAAAAAGAAAAATACCCAGTGGGGGATTCCTTCCCTTGTCTGAGGAACTGAGAGATGTGCTTTGACTGAATTTCACTTATAGTACACAGTCATCACACAGGCTGTTTGGAGAATTATAAACCACTCCCAAAAGTGATGCTGACCCTTCTTTTCTCTTTTGCAGGTTAATGCTTCTCCTTCTCTTACCTCCAGCACTGCTAATGATCGCATCTTGAAGTATAACCTGATTAATGACACCCTTAACATTGCTGTGCCTAATGGGGAAATTCCTGACTGTAAATGGAATAAATCTCCACCAAAAGAGGTTCTTGGCAATTATGAAGTCTTGTAAGTTTTATCAATGTTTTATATAAAGGCCAATTTTTTTTTCTTTCTGTCGCCTCATTTTTTTTGATGTGTAATGTGGGAGTGCATTAGAGTTGTCTCACCTCATGTCCAGAGAAAATGTTGCTTGTCTGATAAGCTCCTTCTTGAACCTTCTGAGCTTCCAGCACCTACATTTGAGGGACAAAGAGAATGTTTCTCTTCTACGTGTGTAGAACTTCAATAGTATAGAGCCTGTAACATGTAGATGGTAGTTGAATAGATATAATAGTTATTTTTGTTTCAATTCATAGAAATAAGGCCTCTTGACTCCTGTAGTTCATTAATGTAATAATAAATAAATAATAAATAANCAAATTTAATTTAATCACATGGTTATTTAGTTCACCTCATCCTTTCCCTTCTCACTCTGATGCAACAGTGGAGTTTTAGCACTGCAGCTAAAACTCCTGTTTGAAGCAATAGCTTAATATTTTATTTAGTTGGCAGCAGTCTGATGTTCTGCTTAACCACAGACCTGCAGAAGTGCAGGGGAAGTTTCACAAGTACAAAATTTCACAAGCTCACGACTTTAGCTAAAGCTGACAGATGGTTGGTTTCTTTCAAAACGTAGCTGAAGATATTGGAGTGCTAGATATTAAGCAAAAGAGAATATAGAGGGCCCTTTCTTGTTGGTGTAGCAGGACAAGGCATTGAACTTGTGTTGTTTTCAGGTATGATGAAGAGATGGCACAAAGTGACGGGCCTGACCGGGACCTGCGGAGTCGTTCTGGACAATCCACTGCAGTCAAAGGAAGTCGTGGAAGAGATTTAGGAAAGCCTGTACTGACCACCTGGAAGTGATAATGGAAAAAACAGCTGCGCTCTTGGTAGGAAGACATCGTGAATAAAAAAAAGCAGTTTTAGAAGAGGTTCCTGTGTTTTGCTACATTGCATGTAGGAAATAGTAAAGAAGACAATACAGGCTTTGAAAAGAAGTGAAATACTCAAAAACCAGGAACTGTACAAGGTATACACTGTCCTGATTATTATGACAACAATATATATATACAGTGTGTGTATGTATACATAATTATATTTATACAATTTGTATAAACTAATGTTCTCTCAATAATGACTAAGAACTTTATAAAGATNATGCCTATAAATCACCTATGAAACGAAGCTGAAATGACGCCCATAAAATGTGTATATGACGCCTATATGACACCTATACAATGCCTATTAAACACCTACAAATTGCCTATAAAATGCCAATAAAACAATGCCTGTAAGTTGCTTATAAAACACCTATACGGCACCTATAAATCACCTATAATATGCCTATAAATTGTCTATAACACACCTATAAAATGGCTATAAGATGCCTATAAAACACCTGTAAAACCCCTATAAATTGCCTAAAAATGCCTATAATGCCCCTATAACATGCCTGTAAAATGTCTGTAACACACCTAATAAATATCTGTAACACACCTATAAAATGATGCCTATATAAACACCGCCTATAAAACACCAGGGTTGGATGAAGTAATTTAAAATTCCCTCATCAAATTTAAATTTCTATTAAAATATCAATCCTTTTCCTGTCTCTTTTCATATCTTGGTGGGAATACTGTAATGTGGGGGTTTTATAGTTAATGCAGCTAATGATTTATAGCCAGTACTAATGATGCTTAAAAACAAAGGGAAAAACTTCCAGAGAAATTAATAGTGGCAAAAGAAAAGGTGCAGTTCTTTAATGGAAGCTTCCAGATTCAAAGATGTGCCCAAATAGGTTTTATCACTCCACATTTATAATATTCATCAATTCTGCCCCCAACATATCCAACCAGAGTTCATCTCACCCCTGTGCCCTCTCCTGGATCTGTGTCCCCTGGAGCTTCTCCCAGATCTCTGGGCCTCTATTTTGTCTTGCTACCTTTTTATTTCCAAAGGAATGTTAAACAGCTTCACAAACCATGGGAAAAGGCCTAACAAAAAAACTTATGGGTGAAACTATATAGTCAAACTAAAATCCCAGAAAGATGAGAAAAAAACCCCAAGGCATCACTAAGAAATGAAAAAAACAGCTCTTTAAAATCTGAGGGTTGGGTTTTTTTATTTCCTTTAAGTGTTTTGAGCTGCTAACTCCTTAAAGGTAGAAGGTTTGATGGACTGAGGGAATGTTTCAATGGTATATTGATGGATTATTTCACTAGCCATTAATTTTTATTTTGAGATGATGCATGTCTGTGGAAAAACAGAACAACCACATACTGTGATCAATCTCATTGCTTGAAGCCAATGGTAAGTCTCTATTTGCGACAGAATCTCTTAGTTTATTTATACGTGTTGTAAGTCAAATATCTGTATATTTTTGGTATATTTTACGTGCACTTTAACAAAAATACTGTTGCACGTGGCAAGCTATTTCTGGTAGCTATGATAACAACAGTTGTGATGATTAGCTACCAAAACACGTAGAGCAAAAGAGAAAAATGGGTATTTCAGTCTTCTAACAGCACAGCACATAAATAAACCAGTTGGATCTTTGGCTGTTGCTGAGAGTTGTAAATGTCCATGTAGCCATAAAGTTAACTTCTCCCAAAAGTTCTCAGGTTCTTGAACACAGACCACTTTGCCTGGTTTTGAAGGTCCTCCTAGAAAAGGGCAGCAAACTGTGTTCTTTGGGACAGTTGGTGCTGATGACTCTCAGTCTGAACACAGGGAAGAGCAGCTTGGGTTGGGGAGGGAGGATGTGGGCTGGGCTGACCAGTAATAACCTTACACATGGTCTGGGATTCATCCTTGCAATGAGGAATGAAATATGTAGACTGAGTCACTCCAAGTGTAATCTTGGTCTTCATTAATCTTGTATATTCCATTAAAATAAAGACCAAAATGCAGCTGATTCTCTGTTCATCAGACTTGAATGTTCTCACTGGCTTCTGCAAAAGCATATCCTAGTTGGCTCTTAAAATAAGGCTAAGGAAAGATCACTGCAGGGTAACAAAGCTCATCTAAATTCCAGGTCTCATATATTTTTGGGTTGGGATTTTCTGGTTTTGTGTGGATTTTTTTGTTGGGTTGATTTTTTTTTTTTTTTTTTTTATTTNTGGTTTTTTTGTTTGGTTTTGTTTTTTTTTTTTTTTTTAGTTCCTAACTGTGAGTCTTGTGTATTTGAACCTTGACAGGTAAGATGTGTGAATCATCAGTAGTGTTGTTTTAATTAAGTGATGTTCAGTGGGCAGTTTCTGGTTTTACCCCCAACCCTTAGTTAGGGATAAAGTGGAAGTAGCAACAGCCTTAGGAACTATGAGACTAGTAAATAGTATTTTGTAGTATGATATTGAATATTCCTATTTTAATTATTTAAGGGGTTTCTAGTGGCTTGGAAAGGGGGAACTCATTTGAGCTTACACCCTTAGTATCTCTTCCATGGATTTAACATGATGACAGTTTTTTAGAAGTCAGGATTGAAAGTCTTGCTATTGCTTTCAGAGAATAAAGTTTCTGTCCCAATGTGTAGCAGATACATTTAATTCAAATATAGTATTGGCAGAGCAGTATTTTATATGGAAAATTTTTTTGTAGCAAAACTGTCAATTCTGAACAAATACTTCTCTCTGGTCACTGTGGTATTGAGAAATCATATTTAAAACCCTTGAGGATGAAATATCTGTGAAATATGTAGTAAATTATCATTACTTCCTCAAAGTAAAAACATTAAAATATTACTAACTGGGGGTAAGAAGAAAACTGATAGGAACTAGAATTTAGGTTTCAAATGTTGATACCACATTTTACATTATATCTCCAACCAATCTCATCTTTCTGACCTAAACATGAATTCACTAGTGCAATGTTCTCTTTAAAGAGCAAGAAGTCAGAGACTGCAAATGCAGTGACCCTCTCTTCCTGGTCTCATTCCACTTTCTTTTTAAAAACAATAGGCTAGTGATTATATACATCAGACTGCTTTCTCCTCATTTCCCTTTCCAACAGGCTTTTTGCAGAGGCTGAAGTTGGAAGGCCTAACTGTATTTTCACTTCTAACATATGAAAAATCCAGGTATGCAGTGGGAGTTTTAAGGAACAAAACCGAAATAACATGAAATTCTAGAATACTAAGATTGGGTTACTCATTATCAGTACCAGACAAACCTCAGAAAAACAATCTGCAAGCAAGCAGGAATGGTTCCTTTTCTGTGCAGAACTTGAGGCCTTGTGTAGGTAAGTGAAATATTCTTGAGAAACTCAAAATTAGGAAGCTGTGTTGCTACATAATGTCTTTTTTTTTTTTCCTGTGTAAAACTTGTTGAAAAACACAATGATTCTCTGAAGGAATTTGAATAAGGCAATTTTTGAATGAGGAAATAATTGAATAAGGAAAAAGTCTGTGGTAGCTGGAATAAGTGTTTTCTCTTGTGCTTGTCTGCAGACTCTGAAACAAGAGGATGACAAGGAAACAAAAGTAGTTATAGCTAAGAGGAGGAGGGATAGTATGTGGATATCACCCTGGGAAATACTGGTCTTGAAAGGTAAAGGTGAATATCTGGTGAGGAGGGAGAGAAACTGGAAAGGAAAACTTTAATTGCTTACTGAGGGATAAAATCTTAAAACTTTTCACTCCTGCACCTTTAACTAAATCTATATATAATAAATCTAATAATAATAGGACAGAACTAATGGTACAAAGTGATGTAGAGACTGGTAACAGCTCTGCTGTCGGTGGGACTGAGGGGATTAGGAGGATGTTCTCCCCTTGAGGCATGTTAAGGGGAGTTGACTGAAGGTGTGCTGCTAACACGTGTGATAAAGGATGATTCACCTCATGTGGACGCTCTCATTCAAAGGTAAAGTAGCTCTTTGGAGCCTCATTTTCCGAAAGATTAAAGCCTGTTTTACCTCTGACTTAGAGGGCTTAAGTGGGCTTAAATCTGAGCGACAGCAAGCAGACAAGCTCTGAGAAACTGGCTGTGGCCTTGGGCCAGTCATCCTCCAAGTGTATGTGACTGTAGGACAAAGCAGCTGTTCTGGCTTTCAGGGGAGCAGAATAAATCAGAAATAACAGTTCTCGAAAGTTCTGACTTTGGCTGGTGTAAGAACTTGCTGGGCAGAGCTGAAATAAATGTGTGTCTCGGTCTTAAAACACTGTTCTTCATATGCTCAAGTGATCCTTGGCATAAGGACAGTATTGTGTGAAGAATTAAATAGACAAGCTCTAAACAGCTACAGGGAATTGTTATAATGACATCAGTGTAGAAGGAGCTTATTGCTGGAGTTGAATAGTGGGGTTTGCTTCCTGGGCACTAACCTTTCTCCCTGTTAATTCTTTGACATGGAATGAATTAATAAGATTCCCACAGAATAGCTTCTTTATATGGCTTTAGGAACTTAATTAGTGGAAAAGAAACAGTATTATCCCTAAAGCTACTTTGTTACTCTTGGCTTTACAATGGGACTTCTGCCTAAAATGTCCCTGTCTCCTGATTTACTTCCTGCTGTAAACTCAGCAAAACAATAGACATTTCAGAGAAGATGTATAGTCCTGCATTTCATCAGCAGGACATGTCAGGCAGAGCTCATTTATCTGCAGTAAAGGAAGGGCTTTACTCTGTCACTATAAGCCAGTGCTGTTTCTGAAGTAAGAAAAGTTAGGCAGGAAGAAAACAAATGTATATGGCTGGGAAAAGCTGTGACTGTGGCCACAATTTTGTAAAAAATTCGATTATTAAGAGGAAATAGGAACATAAATGAGTATCTTGGAAAAACTGATTGTTTTTACTGAATAGCAGGAAGTCGTGTGTGCCAGACTGGATGTTTTCCCCACCTTTTTTAAGCTGCCATCAAAGCTTAGGCAAGCTTTCCATACTTGGTGCAGTCCATAGCCAGAACTTTCCCAGTTGTTATGATGACATAGATACCTTTACCATTGACAGAGAGTCTTCTATGCTTTAATTCTTCTCAAATTTTGTACCTATTAAAAGCATATCGTTCACATCTGAAGTAGTCATAGACAAGTGTTGTAAAATAGAAAAGTTTGGACAGTATGAAACAGTCATTAAAGACAGTAATGTGAAAAACGAGGAGGGAATAAAGAACATGTCAGCCAAGAACATGTATTTTATTAGAAAGGCTCCTTGCCACTGCAAGTTGGGCAGTGGAACAGTGAAATGGATTGATTTGAGTGCAATTAAGTTTAATAATGAAATTCCTTGTCATTGATTGGTATATATAGTAATGGCATTACATTTGTAATTAAAGTATGGTTCAGGATTTAAACTTACATTTGAAGTGTAAATAAAGGTGTATAACCAGTGGAGTTTCTTAGCAAGAAAAAGAATGTTAAGAGAACACTGAAATGTTATTACAACAGTCAAGAAACATAAATAAAATTTGTTCTGAGTGAAGCCAAGAGAAAGAAGTTCTTTATAGAGAAAGTATTAGTGCCTAAAAGGACACATGGAATTTCTGAGGACACAAGAAGCATATTTAAAAATAAATTGTGTTAAAAGTAAAAATAACCGTGGGATACTAATCTAAAATAAGAGAGGATTTTTTTTTTCCCAGAAACTTCCTGTCCTGTTCCTAA